>VWZE01004568.1:46128-211146 GCA_013396675.1 Eubucco bourcierii | reverse complement strand
TCTTGTGGGTTCCTCTACCATTTGCAGGAGGAAAATGTAAACCAATGTTGCAGAAAGGTCAAATGGAACATGCCTTTGAAATCTGGTTCACTTAATTCACTGTTTGCAAATGTGTCAGAAAAACTGGCTTTATCTCCAATATATTTGAAAATTTTGTTCCTTTGAAATGCCACAGTTACCTAATTTCAGCCTTTCAAATTCTCCCTGGTGACTCTCCTACATATAGTAGAAGATAAAAACTAGCAATTCTTTTTCACTGAGATACTTTTTTTATCACAACCATGCTAACCTGATCTAAACAAGAGATGACTGCAGGAACAGTTTGAGCATTGAGCAGTCCATAGAGCTTAGAAACTGATGAAGCATCTCAATTATCTTCCAAATGAAAATATTTCTGTTCAAGGATCAAAATGACCCATTTAAAAATTCCCACTTGTTTTTATCTTTTCAACAGTTTTTCTTGAATTACAAGGGTCTGGCATACATACTTCCTGCAAGAAGTTATAGACCTTCATCTCACTAGCTAAACAGCAGTGTCATTTCTCATGATGTGCATGTATTTACAGTCTCACTGTCCTCCAGAAGAGTTACATCTGCTCAATGTCTTTCATAGAATTATTTACACTGGGAAGTATGTGTAAGACCACTGAGTTCAACTGTTAACCAAGCACAGCTAAGCCACTGCCGTACCATCTCCCTAACTGTCATATCTACATTTTTTTTTAAACTCCTCCAGAGATGGTGACAATCACTTTGTTGGGCAGCCTGGTCTGGGGCTTTATAACACTATCAGTGAAGAAATGTCTCCTAATGTCCAACCTAAATCTCCCCTAGTGGAACTTCAGGCTGCTTCTCTTGTCCTATGGCTTGTTACTTGGGCAAAAAAATCAACCCTCACCTTGCTACAACCTCCTCAGCCTCCTTTTCTCCAGATTAAACAACCCAAGCTCCCTCAACCACTCCTCATTACATGTTTGCACTAGATCACTCACCAACTTCATTTCCCTTCTTTGGCATGTGTATCTTTGTCATTTCAACAGTGACCCTGATTATCCCAGTGCCATTCTACCAGGAACATGTATCTCACACCCCTAGCAAGAAAGCAGTACATGGAGTAATGAGGGAGATGAGGAACAATACCTGACTCAGCTCCAGAGCCATGAGGACATGGCCTTTTTAACTTATTAGCATGACTTAAAAAAATAATTGACCTCTTGACTATGTCACAGTGCATCAGACAAAGTTAAGCGCAAGGGAAGAAGCATAGTAAATTCATTACTGTTTACTCTTTCACTGCCAAATTGTTTGAAGAGGTTATTTAAATGGTCAAGAATGATAGTACACTACATGAGAGCTTTAATCTGAACATATAAGAATAGGCAGCAACATAATTATGAAACCAGAATTGTTAGGTAGATGGTACAGAACAAGAAGATAAATAGAATTCAGTCAGGGAAGAATAATTCACCAAAACAGTCTTATTACTTGAAACAAGTCAGTCACACTTTTCTAGTCATTGTAGGTTATGCATACTGCATAAGGATTCTACAGTGCATTAGTCTTTCATCACACTGCTGCTGAGATCTATTCACTATTTTAAATCTCTGATAAAAACACTAACCTTCCCTCTCTTCACATTTTGGGGCACCCTACTGTAGTGCAGTATGAACACCCCAGCCCTACTCTCAAGTCAGGAGATTTCAGGCACCCTCTGTAGCACTCAATAATCCTCCACAAAATTTCAGTCACAAGCATCTTGTTTACCAACTGCCTTCTTAGGAGCCTTCTTTGCAGCCAAGAGAGCCAGGATACTCTCTTGTGTCCAGCAGCTCTAAGGAGGTTTTCCTCCTCCTACTACTCGTCTACCATGCCTTGGTATGCCTGGAATACTGTGTTCAGTTTAGGGTTCACTGGTTCAAGAGAGACAGACATCTGCTGGAGAGAGTCCAATAGAGAGATACAAGGATGACTGGGGGACTTGAACATCTCTGCTGTGAAGAAAGACTAAGAGAACTGGGGCTATGTAATCTTGAGAAGAGAAGATTTATCAACATCTATAAATATCTGAGAGGTGGTGTCAAGATGAACGTGACAGTCTGTTTTTGGTGGTGCCCAGTGACAGAACAAGGAACGAAGGGTACAAGCTAGAACACAGAAGGTTCCACCTCAACGTAAAGAGACACTTCAAGGTGAGCATGACAGAGCACTGGAAAATGGTGCCCAGAGAAGTTGTGGAGATTCTTTCTCTGAAGACTTTCAAAACTTGCTTGGATGGATTCCTATGCAGCCTGCCCTAAGTGTTCCTGCTTTGGCAGGAGCACTGGACTTGTTGATATCGGAAGGTCCCTTCCAATCTGTAACATTCTGTGATTCTGTGATATGTAAGCACTTCAGCCTCACCCAATGTCAAGCATGAGAATAAATCCTTAGAATAAATAATCACTTGAAAATGCCCTAGGGTTGCTTTTTCCTAGGAAGATCCACAAGCCCAACAATCATTTATGAAATTATCTTACAAATCTCTTGCCTGTTTATAATTTTCCACTGCTTTTATCAGGAGCATCCTTAATAAGGCACCATCCAGTGAAAGTGGGAACTATCTTTGCAGAATAAGAGCAGGTGGCTTGTACTTAAATAGATGGCTGCTCCTACTTGGTGTTTGTTTGTTTGTTTTCTGTGGGGTTTTTGCTGTGTTGTGATTTGTTTGTTTGTTTTCCCCAGTGTTAGATATACATCCAATCCAGCTGTTTGGTCTCCACTCTGTCTAAAGCTTGAAGATAGAAAGAATAATGTCTACATGCACAAGAAGAGTTCGTAACTTACAAACACATTAGTTCATGCACCCTCTGCAGTCTTCATGTGATCCTCACTCTCTCTTTTCAGGGAAGTTCTAGATCTTCTGAACCCAATTCAACACAACTTATGGCTTTATCCACTGTGTTGAATACTGCAATGAGTACAAAACCAAATTTAAATTAGCACTATCACAATGACCTTGTGCTCAAATGTTGGTGCTAAAGTATCTTGCTCAGTATCTCAGTATCCAGCCCAGACAGCCAACTGAGTCCTGGGCATCAAGAGAAGCGTGGCCAGCAGGGTAAGGGAGGTGATTCTGCCCCTTTACTCTGCTCTTGTCAGACCCCATCTGAGTTCTGTGCGCAGTTCTGGAGCCCCCAGCACAGGAAGGACATGGAGCTGTTGGAGCAGGTCCAGAGGAGTGCCATGAAGATGATCAGAGGGCTGGAGCAGCTCTCCTATGAGGACAGGTTGAGAGACTTGGGGCTCTTCAGCCTCAAGAATAGAAGGCTTTGAGGAGACCTTATAGTAGCCTTCCAGTATCTGAAGGGGACCTACAGGAAGGCTGGGGAGGGATTATTTACAAGGTCTTGCAATGACAGGACAAGGGGCAATGGGTTTAAACTGTCAGAGGGGAGATTTAGACTGGATGCTAGGAGGAAGTTCTTTCCAGTGAAGGTGGTGAGACACTGGAACAGGTTGCCCAGGGAGGTTGTGGCTGCTCCCTCCCTGGAGGTGTTCAAGGCCAGGTTAGATGAGGCCTTGAGTGACCTGTACTAGTGGGAGGTGTCCCTGCCTATGGCAGGGGATTGGAACTGGATGATCCTTTGAGGTCCTTTCCAACCTTTCCCATTCTATGATCTCCCCTTGGTATATAGGCTTCCCAGTAAAAACACTATTCTGTAAAGAAACAAGGAGTGGGGACAGAAAAATCATGTAAGCAAACTCCTCCACAGTGCCACCATCATAAAAACCATTTAACTCTTCTCAGGAGCTCCTTGTCCCAGTTGTCAGGTGCTATTACCTCTCTTCAACATTCCAGCAAAGCAGCGACATTTTTGCAAGAGTGCCCATTAATCAACACACTGGAATTTCCCCCTCTACCAAGACAGTAACACTTCTTTGCATCTGACTACCTAGAATACTTAACCAAATTCTTGCTAGTAACTAAGGGCAGGACAAGAAACTCACAGCAAGTTTCAGTGGGAAAATAAAGTAGCTTTTAAAAAATCATTAATTTTCTAGCAAGTCATCACAGGTAAACTTAGATTACAGCATCTGCAGCCAAACATTCAGACATATGTGACTGGAGGAGCCAGCTCTTTGTTTCCTAAACTGTGCATTCAATTCAAATTTAATAAGACAGTAATTGCACATTAAGTACTCATTGATTACCTAAAATATAGTTATTAAGAAATAACAGCTATGTAACACATCAGTGTTAGATACATATAATTTACAAAGCTGTTAAAAAGCAATAAATGTTTATCTAAAAAATTAGTGTTCAGCTAACATAAAATACACATCCTATTAAATGCAACTGAAATAGATGCTGAAGACAAAGCTCCTGTCTGCCTGCATCTGACCAATGCTGTTCCCCCTATATCTGAAGTCACAACACCAAACCTTTCAACAGCAGTATTTTTCTTGGATAGATTCACAACATTTTCTAGAAGAAATCACAAGCCTTTTAAGAAATCCTTCTTAGAGCTTTATTTATTTGCTGACAGCATGTCACCCTTCACAGGTCTGCTATTCCTGACTCTGTGGCACAGAGCAGGTCTCCTTTTACCATACCCCATCCTTCAAAGCAGACAGGCTGGCAGGCAACTGGTTTCCATAGGCAGCAGGGCTGTGCTCCTGTTGCTGTTCTTGGGAATTGCTTGATTCTGTTATTTAGTATAAAGATATTCTGTAACTCTTAGAAGGAGATAACAAGTGGGAAAATAGCTGTGGAGGTGATTGCTCCCAGAATGTTGAGTTGAAGCTCCCAGAACTGTGGCTTCGGATGGAAAAGGTATTTGTGTATCACTACATCCTTATTTATGCATGCCTCTGCTGAACAGGTACACACCAATGAGATAAGCTTACTGTAGTAAAGAAAACTGCCATCCTTAGGGACAGATTTTACAGAAATAAAAATTATGACAAGACAGACTTCTGAGAAAGAATTGGCAGGAGTCTGGCAAAAGACACTGAAATAAGCAAAAGGAAGAGAATGAAAAAGGCAGTGTATGGACAGAAGCAACCAGGTCTCCACACAAATAGGAAACAGTGAACTAATACACATACAAACTAGAAACTTCACTCTGAACATTTTCTTTAAGCCTAGAGAATTGCTTTTTAGATACAAAAGAGCTGCTGGAATGAAATGAGAAATGTTCTGTCCAGTGGGCACTCCCTGGAATCACATCTGAAACACCTATGTAGGGCAATATAATGAAACTGTATTTCTACTGTTCACAATTCATCAATTTTCTAGCTAAGTCCAAAACTCCTACAGACTCAGTGGCCTCCTGCTGCAGCAATTAATTCTCTTTTCCTACTAAGCTATTAATTAATTTTAAAAAGCCCTTGTTGTTGAACAATGCATATACATCATTAACATCAGAGAACTATTTTATTACACTAGTGTTTATTAAAATACAAACTCAGATAAAAGAAATTGGAAACAGTGAAGGTTATAAAGCAAAAAGAAAATGCAGAGATGGGTCTGGAACATAGGCATACTCAGTCATGGAAATTCTGTTTGAAGCTTCACTGTCTGTTTTATTATGGATTCCATAGGCAGCTTCTAATTTAGTGCAGCTGTTAACACTCCTGCTACATCAAAAATTCCCTCTGCTGAACTTCTGTAGAGGTTTTTGTGTTAGACAAGCACCAGTCCTTTCCAACTTCAGTTTCCTAATTATGGTATTGCAGTTCTCATTTGTACTGTAAACCTGACCAGATTTGGGGGTGGGGGGGTGGGAGAAGGAGTAATTTACAGCTGTTGGTAGTACTGGTTTTCCTAGTTACTGTATGTACATAACAATACAAAAAGTGTTCAACAGCAAATTGTTTCAAAGTATATTGCTCTGAAACGTGTATTACAGCACCTTCTGTGACAAAACACTTTGTAAAATCTTCAATTCTTTTTCAAAGTGTTACACTGTTTTCTTTTAACCACACACTAGGAAAATTAAGGTAAACAAATACTTCAATAACCAACAAGTGAAGGGTAAAAACACAGAATCACAGAAACATTCAGGTTGGAAAAGACCCTCGGAATCACCAAGTCCAGTCAATAACCTTACTCTACAAGGTTCACTGCTAAACCATATTCTTCAAGCAGCACGTCCAAACGACCTTTAAACACATCTGGAGTTGGTGACTCAATCACCTTCCTACAAGAAGTATTAAAACACTAACTGAACACTTGAAGCTTTAAATAGTAAATTAACTCTAAACGATTAATAAAAGGCTGCCACGGATAAAACATCTTTGACAAACAAGATAAATTGGGTTTTCATCTTGTATGTTTACAATAGCCGGCTTCCCTTCCAACAACATCCACAGAAGTGTTTCTCTTTTCTGGAATAGACTGAGTTTATTGTAGATCACAAAATCCATACATTTTCCCAGTAATAATGGTTCAGGGCCCCACTGAAGCATTTGTTCTGCAAAGTGACATATTGTGACAAATCCAATGATAATGGGGAAATGTGGGAAATCCGGTAGAAATACTCCACTCTTCATTCCCACTAATGAGAATAAAACACTAAGAGAGACTCTCATCAAAAAATTGCAGTAAGCAATTTATTTGGTTGAAATACAAGTAGTACCTTTTCTTTCCCTGCTCCCCTTTCTCTTACTTTGCTTAGAGCAGACTTTTCATTTTTTTCTTCATTTTGCTTTATATTGTCAACCAAGAACAGAGTTCCTGAGGAGACAAACAGGGGGTAAAGAAGACAAATCTGTCTCCTTTGTGTGAGAGCTGTAGGCCAGAGTTATCAACTCCTCTGCTATTCAAGACAGATTTGCATATCCAAGGCCACCCGAGGCAGAGAAGGCATTTGGAGTTTGATTTTTTTTCCACAAGAACACATGGGGGAGCAAAGCAAAATAAGGAAACTCCACAAAAGATCCGAGAAACTACTCAAAACAAAAAAACCCAAACAAAAACACCAAACACCCACAAAGAAATCACAAAACTTTGTGGAGGGAAAAAACCCCTCCCATTCAAGAATTTATTTCTTGGAGAAAAAATGACGTTTTATACATACTGGAATTTCCAAATACCCTTATTAAAGAAACTTCATGGACAGCAACTTGGCACAAGAACTTCAGATTGTCATCCATGCTCTTTCTGTCTATATCTTAATACAAACCTACTCCTCTGCACACAGGAATCAAGGATGATCGAGTAGCATCATACATTAGTATCTACTGCTTGGAAATAGTGGAGAAATGCCATTGGTAGGGGGTAAGATTCCAGTACAGCCAATGCTTAAACACAATGCTCATCTTCCTGCACATGCAATACTGGAATTAATGGATGACATACTGTCAGCCTAGTGATTACAGAAATTAGTTTCAGAAGTGCTCTCAGGAAAAATCCAATTAACAGACATATATTTAAGTTAAAGTAGCTCTGCAGGGTGGGGAATTCGAGGTCTTTTTCCAACTGAAACAATTCTATTATTCTATGTTTCTTTGAATGTTTGGACTTGACCAAACAAAACAATTCTATGACTTAACTGAGTATGTGTGTGTGACATACACAATGCTATTGAGAGTGTATAATCCATACAGTGCTTTTATTGACTAACAAGATACAGCAGCTAGTTAGCTGACAATCTCTCCTGTTTTCACACACACACTTGTTTAATTTAACACAGAATTACTTTTGGACTTGATTTTGCCATACTTCCTCACAAAACCAATGTTTAATTCAAAAAGCTGTCATTGATAATGGCACAGCAGTACTGTGTCAAATCAAGATGCTATTAAACCTGAATAAAGATAGCAGAATCTTGTTCCACAATATACAGCTCAAAAACCCTAAGGTCCTGATTCTTATCCATTACTCGTACTGAATAGCTCTGAAAAAAAAATATTCTTGACTTCAGCAGAGGTGACGCATACCATAACTGGTTCTTGATCTAATGAATATTATCAACAACAATCCTAGCTAAACTTAAACCACTATTTAACTGCCCAAAGACAAAGTCTCTCATAATATTGCATGAGACAGCATACTATACAACAGTACTTGGGAAAAAGTAATACACAAAGTGACAATTTGTTTCGTCAATTAAAAATCAAAGTCCTGAGCCTAATGCTTTTAATCTGTGATTTGTTTGGTTTAAAAAGAGTGGTTGTGGATGTAACAAATTTTCCTGAGCATTTATCAGTAGCATAAGTTGAACATTTCACAGAAGTCATTAGACCTAATCATGTTCATATTGTACATTAGAGAATTCATATTCCATTAATTTATTTGTTACTGTATTTATACTTCTGTTTTGAAGAAAGCAAGGAATTTTAATTTGCTGAAGTGGAATTTGAGCTCAACTTTTTTACCCATGCTGTCAACATTTCTCATGGAGTTAAATGTCTGTCAGTTCTTACGCATTTTCATGCATGTTGACCACTTCCTGACATCTGGAACCAGTCTCCACTTCCATGATATTGCTGTGCGCAGCAGCAACACTGCACACAATGAAATCTTGCTGCTAGTCACACTGGCAACAACCTCCACATTTGAGCTAAATTCCACTAGACAGGTACAAAACGGATTTCAAACAACTGTTTCAAGTGAGTTGTTAGTCCTTGTTGCTATATCTGAAGAATACTGAGCTCTCAAAACACTTAGAGCTATCTGGAAAAATCAGCTTCTAGAGGCTAAATACACCTTGTTTCTTAATATATAATTCTTAGTATAAAGTGTGTGCTAACATCTAGACAATAGGAAGAGTTATGCTTTTAGTTCTAGCCTTTGAGTTGAACCCATTGAGCCAACATACCCTGATTTTTTCAATTCTAGAGGGTTTGCAAGCCATTTTCCTTGTGCTTTCTTCATAGACAATTATTCCTTAGACATGAATAGATGTAAATAACGCACACATAGAATCTGAGGCAATTAGGCCCTGCTCTCTCCTCCTTCAGGAACTACCTCAAATCAAATGTATCATAGTAAACTGATTTGATACACTACACAGTTTCTGATTTGATACACTACATTTTACTTTATTATGCCATGTAGCATACACTGCTATCTCTTTGCAACACCCTAACTGGAATAGAGTTTTATTTTACTACAGAAACTTCACACATAGGCAGCAATCCCAAATTTTATTATCTAGATTTTATCCTTAACAATAATAACATTTTAAAGGCCACAGTATAACTGCGGCAAATGGATTAAATTCTCAATTATTAAAACAGAGGTTACTGTGGTGAAAAACAAGATCTGTTGAAGAATAAGACATGCACTACAATTTAAAAGCTAGCACACTAGAATTATGCAAGCCAATCTCCAGATTGTTTTGAACTTTTTGAAAAAAAACACAAACACATTTGTTCCTTTTTATTGCCATTTTGGATTTGGGGGTTAAACTTAGTATTACTGAAGTATTTTTCTATAATAGGAGTTCTGAAGGAGTATTTTAAAAGTAGCTCTCACACAAAACCAAAGCCACTAATACCTTTTCAAAATCAATGATCCACATGTGACAGAAGTTGAAAAAAAATTTCCATGCTTTGCCATATTCAGAGAAATTTTATAGTACTGTCACAAATATAAATGTCAACATAATATGAGCATTTTTCTGTGTGAATACATTGGTTGGTAGCAAGTAAAGCAGCAAAGCTGCTTTCTCTGATCTCTTCATCGACTGTTGCCACAAGAAGTTTAAGGCGGGCAGATACATGAGTGCAAGAAGATGAGAAAGCACAGCAGAACAGTGTAAAAACTTTGACCAGTTGAAGTTTTTCTTCACTAATTCATACAACATTGTATTTGTTCTCATCACGGCATTTCACACATGGCACATTAACTATGAATACAGAACTAAAATCAACCTGTTCTCTCTCAGAAGGTCCACAGAATTGGTGTGGCTGAGTGACATTCCTTCCTGGGTGCCCAGACTGTATTCTCCTAATCTTTTTCCTGTCTTCATGATAGCATTTGCTACAAGTGCAGTACATGGGCTGTAGTTCCTAATAAGTAGCTGGAAGGCAAGTTAGAAACTAAAACTGAACAAGGGCACTACTTTGGAATGCTACAATGCATTCAAGAACAGCAAAACCAGTATCATTATCATAACTGGGTTTTAAACCTATGAAAATAAAATATCTTCTAGGTTACCTGGGAAAGGCCTAAGCTCTATTCTTACTTGAGATACTTCTTAACTACTGATATTTCTGGGTACTAAAAAACTCACAGGAAACTACACTAAACAATCAACTATAAAATGTTACCTCTTTGAAAATGGGGCTGCTTGGTGCCATTGTAGTCACTTATATGTCAAAGAGTATACCTTCAGAAAGACATTCCATTTTTCTCAGAGCCTTTATGAAATACGAGCTATGGTTTCTCAAGCATTAAAAATAACTTTAAAAATAATTTCTAGAAAGTTACACTAACTACATTAGCTACAAAAGCACACACAATAGACAAGGTTAAGGCTTATGATAAGTTCAGGTTAATCACAGTCAGTTTTCAATATTGAAAAGGTGTCTTCCTCTACAGCCTGGAATTGCTAGGATTGGTCAGTTCTCTTACACCTTTTAAATACCAGTTTCTAAACTAAATACTACTTTTCTCAGTGAAAGCAAGTAATTGGTCACGCCGTTACATCACAACAGGCATTTTTTTCAGCTACTTAAATCAATATGCTCTGTAGTGTCACAGACTTACACCCATTCTGGATTTGGCACAATAATTTTACTATAATATTGTATTTTTTTTTTAAACACGTGCCCTTAAAAACATCATGTCACATAGACCCACAAGCAAGAAGTTGTACCAAAAACATGACATGATAGTGGGAGGTTCTAAAATTCAGTTCAAAAGTACCTTGTTCAAGAGTGGGTGAAGTGGTACCATTTTTCATTGCCATATGCTACTTTATTATTTAAAAATGCAGGAACTTTATAACTTTGTAACTGTTTTTAATACAGTTTGAAAACATAATGAAAAATATTATTTTTAAGCTAATGTAAATACAACCTCCCTGTTCCTTCCTGCCCCAATATATTTTTACAACCATTTGTTCAGCAGCAGCTGAATGTAGAATTGGAAGAGCTTGAAGAGGACTTAAAGATGTATGTAAAATCAAAGTAATTCAGTTGTAATGCTACTTCAAATATTCAATGTTCAAAGACAGTAAGATAGCAGCAGAAAATTAACTTTTTTCAAATTCATGTCTTTCCTAAGCTCAAATGGATTAGCAGAGATTTGAGGTAATTAATTATAATTACAAGTTTCCTAGGGAAACATGGCATAATACACTCATTAACCAAAATGTTACATTTGTTCTTTGTTTGATTGTGAGATTATTTTAACATAGCGCAACATTTGTTAAAAGTTTTTTGGGCCAGACATCTTTACTTACACTGAACGCTTGCTCCCTCCATGAGTATCCCCGACTGACTTCAAAGAAAACCCACTTGGGCCCTTAATTAGTCACTTTCAGCATAGGAAGGTAAAATTCCTTCCTTGTCAGACAAATTGTGTAGTCTCTATTGAACATGAGTCAGTGGGAGTTTTTTTCCCTGGGAAGGACCATTGAATCTGGCCTCACAGTTACTTCCTGATATTCTCTTCACTCCTGAACAAAAGATACACCACACCTAACCAAATAGCTAACTAAATAGTACATGCTATTTAAGAATACAGTTTTGAAGTAGTCTTAATAAGGCCTCAATTACATTTTATTTTCCAACTACCTTCTGTTTGATGCTGTTGCTAAGCAATGGAAAATTTACATCCCTATTTCGTTATGGAGAGGTAAATGTCATTGAACTCCTTATGAACCAAATACATAGAGAACTCACTGCAGCCATTAATTCACCTAATACAGAGAGAACTCCACATAGCTATTAATAAAACTTCTCATACAAACCACAGCACTCACAGTCATACCAGAAACACTAAAGCTGCCTCTTGGGGCATGCAAAAGATCCCCACTTTGATACCACTGTATCATTGTCCTCAATTTGGAAATCAAGCAAAAGCAATGATGCATTTGTCACAGAAAGTAGCTGCAAAAAATGAGGAACTGGCTAATTAAAAAGGGAATGACTATTTATTTTATGTTCTGACACACAGAAGAGAAATTAAACAACTTTTCATTTTGTCTCTATGCTTTGAGAACTTTGCCCAGTAAGATTACAGATAGGAGAGTGATAGGTCCAGCAGGGATTTCTACCAATTAAGCTACTACACTCTAGGGGGGTAGAGGTGTTTTTTGAACCATGAGTTATTTTTACACAGATCATGGGCTGCAGTGTCTAGCCACAAAAGGGCTACATTAAGAGCAATGTAACAGGCTTTGCTCAGAGGTATCATGCCTTCCTTCAGGTCCAAATCTCTAAGATTTCAGTGAGAGAACTGAGAATGTTTAGTTCTATAATACAATCAAAAGGATGATAGGAGTGCTTTTAGCAACACGACATTTCATTTTTGCAATCAAGGAGGAAAGCAAAATAAAATTATTATAAGGTTTAATTAACAACAAATAAAGATAAATGATGGTCGGATTCTGCTTCACTGTAAACTTATTTTTCCCCACATGCCACCTAGTTTTTCAAGAAGATAAAATTCACAGCCTGTTAATATCTACAGCTAAAACAGAGTTTGCAGGCTACGGTTAAAAAACCACCAACAACAAAATCACCAAACCTAAAGAAACAGACAAAACACCACACTGTTTATATCTGTTCTACGTGCAAAGCCCTGTATTTGGGGTATTTGGGTAAGTCTGTCATAAAGTTGTTCGAGAAAACAACAGAGTAAACTAATTTTAAGTCTGCATATCACATTATTATGAACATCTCATTCTGTAGACTGACAACTCAAAGACACACAGATGCACACAGGACTCAAAAAAGAGTTTTCATTTAATATCTACGAGTCCATTAGACCACACCACAAGTATTAATTTAGGTATCCACAGCCAGTATGATATAAATTATACAAGCGTGGCATTCATCTTCATTATTCCCAGCTCAAGGTTAGAGGACTAGGATCAAGAGTATCAAATACCTGTATGGAGTGAAGGTCTGTATTTGGCATAGAAATATTTTGGATTATGTTTTAAGCATATTCTGACATTTATGCATTTCAGCAAAAAAGAAAAAAAAAGTAAACTTCACGATAATAAAAAAAAACATAGTACTATAAGCATGTGCTTAAAAGATATTTTAGAATCTGGTGTTACAAGATGGACAGTGTCAGTTATCAGTTAAGCAGTTTTCACCTTATCAAAGTGCGAAAGACTAAGGAATAAATAAGCAAAGAAGCTTTTTGCAAAGCTGTATGTAAAGCTACACAACATAAGAATATATGCTATCAGGACACTAATCAAAGTAAAAGTTTACTGAAGATCATAAGACAGATTCATATAGTTGGCTTATTTCAAATTTCTGTAAGGAAAGCAGATATGAAATGAGACATTGGTGGGGGGTGGGCAGGGAAGAGGAGAATGGATAAAGCCACCCTCCCTGAAACTGTCATACTTTTTGCATTAAAAAAATATATGAATTTATTAATAAAACCTGGATTTTAACCATTCACATGCATTAACCAGTTATACTTTCCCTTTCTCAGAAATGCATCCAAATTACACACAGGAAAAAAAATAATCAAATCAAGCAAACACCTCACACAAGCAAAATTCCTCAATCTGTCTAAATTTTTCATTTTTCACAGAACATTCTCCCTTTTTATTTTACACTTTTTTACTGCTAACTGAAATATTAAAATGTAATTCAGTCTGATGTTCACTTCAGAACTGATTTATGGTAAAAATAAGCCAGGCTCATTCTTTTCTATTTTCAGTTATTTCATGTGGGCTATTGAAACGCAGGCACACCTTGTTTTGCTTTCCTAAGCACAGAGGGAGAAACTGAAAGTCTGCTGGGATTCATGTTTGTCCTGCTGCCCGAAGAACAAAAACTGCTTCAGTCAGTCTCAGCACAGAGCTGCTTTACCAGGCTGATACATAAAACTAGGCTTTCCTCCAGTTAAACAACAGTAATTTGTTTTAGTTTGATAGGTCCTTCTAAATAATGGTGTCATCAGTAAACATCTGGTTTCTTCCTAGCAGATTAGGCCTCCAATGAGGAAAGTGTGTTTATAATTCTAATTTGAAACACAGCACATTAATATGCTGATTCTCATAATGTTTGCCTTAACCTGTTTGGAGAAATTATGACTACAAATATCTTGTACACAACACCTCTAAACTACCAGCTTGTACAAACAACACAGGAGCCGATGCAGTCTCATACAGATGATTAGAACCACTTCAGAGGCAATCATGATTAGTGCTTTGGCTTGAAGCCATATTTTACACATAAACAAAGCATCTGTTTCTGAGTTCCTGTCCCAAGCTAATAGACCCACCTCCCCTATTACTAATAAGCCTGTTCAAGAGAGCCAGATGGCCTAGTTGAAACAACCCTGGCTTTTTCCTGAGCTAGGCAAACCAGAGCCATGGAACCAGAGTTGGCTCCAAATCACATTTCCTTGGGCTCTAGGAGATGGTAAAACCGCCTTCACAAAAGAATACAAATGTTGGTACCATACATTATTTAGAACTGGTGTGAGGCCAACATCTGCCCCTCCAGATTATCCTTTCATGTAGGTACAATGAAGGAAGATGCTAAGTACAGCACACTTCTTCAGGAGTTGGTGTATTGCAATGCAGACTGTTACCATTCCTTGCGGGACTTTTTTGCAGACTTTGCAAATCCCTGCCTGCAGCAAGCAATGCTGCTCAGCTGTCCTTGCTGTACATTGGATGTGCTTGACAATTGGGTGGTTTTACATATTTAATAAAAGTGCCACATTCAATTAGTAGAACTGAGTTTTTAAAAGGATCTTGTGCTCCTTAGCAGCAACCGGAATTGTTGAGAGTCAAACAGAACAGCACTTGGCTGGTTCAATTCTAAAATCTCATTTTCTTCCCATGATCCAAGTTCTCATTTAAGTAGTCAATTTTCTAGGTATGTTAGAGTCAAGATGCTCCACAAGCCAAGAAGGTAATGCTGCAGGGGAAGCCACAACCAGTCCGGGACCTAAGAAGACTATAGAGAGAAATCTCTTTTTAGAAGCAAACAGACAGGTGGCAGTTAGTGACAGGGAGAGATAGGCATTTAAGTCACTTGCCCTACCAAACCATATGTATAAAGAGAACTTAATTTTCCCCTTTCAACTATGACGCATAGGGTGCTTTGTTCCACTGTGTCACCAACTGAATTTCAGCAGCCTATGTCTGTATGAACTATCAATGACAATTCACTACACCAGAAGCAAATGATCTTCACTCCAAGAGCAGCAGCAGGTCACATCACCCCTGCAGAAGTAAGGAAGTTTTACAAAGATAAAGTCTTTTCAGAACAGCACAGCCACAGTGAGCATGCTTCTTGTGTGCTACTATCCTGAAGCTACAGACAAAAAAACCTTCTACTTCCGTCTCATGGGGATACCAGCAGATATGCAAAGATATAAACCTCCCTAAACACAGCTATCTTCCCTCCCCACCTAGCCATCAGACACAGAAAAATGAATCACTGTGTGAGGGGAAAAAACCTCGTGGAAAATGTGCTGAAGCAATTGAAGCCTGTCACTCCTCTTCATTAAAGGCAGATTCCACTGTAGTTATTGAAGCTCTCTAGGATCTCTCGAGACAAAAGACAGAATAGAAATGTGTAAAGTATTGTTCTTCATATTTTTCCCCTAACACCAGTCTTGTGAGCTTTACACACAGGGTATTTCTTGATTTTAAAGGAAAGCCCTGAAGAACAGCCATACTTCAAAGCCTGTATCAAGTGTGATCCTGAATCTCTGTCACTGTCCACACTAGAAGCCAAGAACTCAGGTAGACTTTCTTTCAGAGCATAAAGAATTTAGTGGAAGGTGCACAGTCAGTACCATCTTGCTACTGCAATGATTTCAGCTGTTTCTCCTTGACGGGATTACTTCACAGAGGGTAGGTATAAGATTTGAATTAAAAAAAAAAAATCTGCATTCCTAAAAATGTAAGAATACATTAGCATATACATATGGAAAGAATGACACACACATTTCAGGGTTTCTCACTTCGGATTTTGAGTTGCACAACACTAGGCATTTTGTGGGGGGAAAAGGAAGAGGTGGTTTCTTGTTTCCTTGGGGTGGTGATTTTTCGGTTTTGTTTTGGGTTTTGGTTGGTTGATTTGTACTAAGTACAAAAAGGAAGAAGGGAAAAGCAATCAGAAAGAAAACGGAACCCCTTGTTTCAAAAGGATAAGGTTCTTGCAAACTTCATATAATGAACAGAACAAAATGCACACCACTGACACTGAGCACTGGCTACACTAGGTATTTCTGAGATTTCTAGCATTTTCCTGTAGGTTTTACACATCAAGTGATTTGGAACATATCTTTTAGTTAAGTCTACCCTCTGAATAAGTTGGTTTAACAGGACAATCGGGAATGATGTCTTAGTCCAACCAAACATCCCATGTCCTGAGCTGCCCATTCCAAAAGACAGTAATGGAACTACCAAAGTTTTTTACAGTAGCTCACAGCTGAAAGCCTACCTCAGTCTGCTCCTTACAGATGAGGGAAGCCCTCTGTCAGTTCCTTAGCATACACAATTCTCTGTACCTCTGCTGGGCAATTATACTGCAACAAAGATGCTGTCCTCACCCTCCATCACAGCACCCTGCTTTACCAAAAGAGAATTCCCTCATGCTGCCACTCAAGTCTTTGTTTTCTCTAAGAGTAATCATGAGATCTTGTTAATTTCATTACGGCACAGGGATTACCAATCCAATGCAAAATCTTAGTGTGTTGCCATTTTTCAGAGAAGTCTTCATACACTGTTTTCACTATTAATCTGTATGAGTAAGAGCACACTAGACATAACAGTGTGAAACACATACTATCACCCCTTTTAAGCTGGAGATTTGAGATCTCTTTGCTTATTACCAAACGTTAATGCCCAAACCACTTAATGCTTAGTTTTTGTGTGTTGAATTAGCTCACAATGCAGTTGAGTGTCCCTTGTGAGCAAGGGCTGCATTTGCACATGTCAAGCATCTTAGTCTATTTAGTCCTATCTGAACTGCTTAATGTCTGAAACAGAAGCAACCAATACATTCTTCTTGATCTAAACAGCTAATTTAATACCCTTGGACAAAAGAGGTCTGGTGTTTTGGTAAGCTCCCATGGGCCTAACTGTCACAAAGAAAGGATTGTTGAATACACACATTAAAAAAAAAAAAAAAAAAAAAAAAAAAGAGGAAGAGATAGGAGGCAGGCGGGTCTGATCTTTACGACCCACTGATTATTCTATCAGTAAGTGGAAGCATAAATCTAGCTCCTGACCTAACAAAATACTATTTTACTTGCCTTTACTCTGTATTTTATCTTTTATAGCCAATAAAAGATTAAACATTACAAAAGGTTATCTTCCCACAAATATTTTCACTAAATGCCAATAAATTGCAGTTGAGTCGAGCAGAGGTTTCAGCAGCTATCCAAACAGTTGTTTGAAACTCTTCCTGCAATTCACTCCGAATACAGTAGCACCACTAATACAAAGAAAGCCCATCTGGAAAAACTGACACTGAATTTGAATCAGCCTAAAGACTCTTGTAATGGAAAATCTATGCACCAATACAAAAGCTCTTTTCCAATGCTCTAGTATAGTTTTTATGCCCTCATAGCTGATCTCCCTGAGCTCTAGACTTTTCCTGGTTTGGGGTTTTTTTTTGCACCCCCCCTCCTTCCCCTCCCCCCCCTCCCCCCCCCTTAAAAAAAAAAAAAGTACTACTTAAGATGGAAAAATTAAAAGAATTGTTGGGGGAAAAAAAAAGATAAAGGGACTTCAGAAGGATCAAGAAGGGAGCAGACTAAATCTTTTATCTGCTGCAAAGCTCAGTACTCCTGTACTCCTCAGTACTCCATAGTACACTTGGATTATGCATATGAAAGACAGGCAAAGTGCAAAACGGTTCTGAAAAACTATTGACATCTTCATGGTCCACTGATTCGGGAGCGAATTGCAGAGCATGCAGTTGTTTTTAACTGGATAAAAAACCAAAATAAAACATAAACCACTAAGAAACAGTGATTAGCAGACTCCCAAAACACAGAGGATAAGACAAAGATCAGCGACAGGACAGGTATCACAGGATGGACAGAACACAAACTTCCCCAAATGTATCAGTTTGAAGGTCTCTCTCCACCACCAGACATTCTGTTTATGCCACAAAGCACTGTTTATTGAACTGTGTATTCTTACCTCAGGTCCTAAGTTTTCAGAGACTCACTATTGTCCTAGTAAGATGAAGACCTGCAGCTCAGACAACCATGAAAGTACTTGGCCATCTGAGAAAATATGCTCAGATACACAGGCTATGAAAATCAGACCAAAGATTCAAAGCACATTTCCCAGGCAGCATCTGAGATTAAATACAACTTAATGGTCATCAGTCCTGAAGAACTTGTAGTAGGTTTGCTATACTGGGAATTACTTACTTGGGTTTTAATTAAAACAAAACCCAAAAAAATTAAAATCTCTAATTCAGAAGAGAAACTGAGGCACAGATACATGACTTAGATAATGTCACAGAATAGATAAAGAACAACAGGAGATTTGCAATCAGGTAATTCTGTCCCATTTGTTTCTTTTTCAGCTCTGTCAAGTTCAAACTGCTGCCAGACTCAATAGAGAATAGTATGGTAAGACTGTTTTAAAACATGCAGTCCCAACTACAAGTAGAAAAACACAGAAAATGTATCTAGCTTCCTGATTGGGAAAGGCAATAGCTATACTTATAAAACACATTAACTACTGTATTAATCCTGAATCATGAGCACATTCACAGCACAATTCATGTCTACTTATAATTGGTGATGGTTCATGTGATCCTTGTATTGACAGTTTTTTTTTTTTTTTAACAATGAGATTTTCTACTGGCATGAATATATGATGATGAAGACTAGTTAAGAGACAAAGAAAATCCAGGATCAGAGTCAGGATATTTGCAAGCCCAGTATCTGCCCTGTTAAGAGAAACTCTGAACAAGGTCAATGGAACACTGTCCTGGCTGCAGGGCCTCCTACACTTCAAAACTAGCTAACACCTGATCTTAGGAGGCAGACATACAATACGAGCCTCAGAGATCAAATGGTATGCAGATACCTAATTCCCATTGTTAAAAATGACAGGTTGAGTTCTTTGATGACACTGGAGTGCCTATTACTCTGCATTGAAGGCTGGATATACAGATTTGGATTTATAGATAACTCCAGCCAAGCACTTCACTCATGTGGACAGCTCAGGCAGGCTCTCACAGCTTAAAAGACACATCACACTAGGGATCACAGTATCACTTTCCCATCTTATGGGTTTCATTTGACAAATTATTCACCACATTCCCTTCTTTTCTTTCCAACATTTAACCATGGCAAATCAACTTGTATGTGTGAATTACCTGCTACTTATCCAACTTTGTGTCCTTTCAAAATGCAGTTCTTAGACACAGAATTAAGAGAGGGATTTCTGCAGCCTGTTCTTCTAACATCAAGGTGTTTTCTGCTATGATCTATACTAATCCAAAATATATGCCACACCATTAGAACAAGAGAGAGAGAGAGATTAATTGTAGCTTCTCTTAGTTCTGTGCTGTTGTCTGAGCTCAACTTATGAGTTCATACGTGGCCAGCTTCTCAGTATTTCATCTGTTCATCAGTTACCTTGCTAAAGTTCATTATTTTGAGCTTTTTGGATGCTACCCAGTTCCAATTACTTGTTTTAAAAAACAACACTGCACTAGCAGCAGTTACAGATACAGCAGCTTATTTCTGAAATAACTGCGCTTCCGATTTCTCTCCACAGTCCTGTTTTCTGTGTATAGCAGTAACTGGTGAAGGGAGGAAGCAACTGAGGAAATCACATCCCACTTGACTAGTTTTTTTTATTTTCTTCTATTTGACACACACAAATTAATACAGCTCTTATCCAGGCAGGTTTTGAACTGACAGGCCAACCCTATTCTCTCAAAGCAAAATAAATTAGCCCAAGACAGAAGGCACAGAAAAAGGAGTACAATTTCTCCACCCACCCACATCAAACAAGCAGCATATGAGACTTGAACATAATCAGAAAAAAAAAAAAAAAAGTTGTTTTACTAAAAGTTTTCTGTTAAAAAAAAAAAAGACAAAATCACAAAACCACCTAGTCTGCCACTGTCCCTGATGGAATTATAACTTACATCAGCCTCTTCTCATCTTGATTTACCAAACTTTTCCTATATAAAATCTTTAATATAAAAGCATTTTGTGCTTCTGTTTTGTTTTTAAGAAGACTACTATTAAAACCTTGAAATATTGAGAGCATCTACAGGACACAAATTTGCAAGAGAACAGAGAAAAATTCGATCATTTGGTGTAATAGCTTTATGGTGTAATTGCAGTCCAGAACCACCATATAGTGCAATCTGTTTTCTGCTCCCCTGCTTACAGAGAAAAACCTTCCTACAACGAGGATGGAAATTCAGAACTATGAGTCCACAGTAAAATCTAAATCACTCCTAAACAGTTCCTAACACCACTCCTTTTGAATGGGGAGGAAAACACATAAACGGGAAAAAAGTTTAAAACCCCTATATGTATTTATAAGACAACGACAACTGTTGCTTTACTGACATATTTAAATACATCGCTGTTAATCTATCTGTAATAAGTTAACTGCAGTACCAGCTCAGAAACAATTTACAATATAAGCAAAGAAAAGCTACAAAGTAATATTTATTTGTTTTGATTACAAAATCTTGTTAAATTTGCCCCAGTATTTATACACCTTCACTTCTTCAGAGATCTAAAATACTTTAGATTTTATTTTTGTATTTATTTAAAAATCAAATAGTACTAAAGCTACTTAAAATAAACCTTCCTCTTTCACAGAATGTTATTTTCAAATATTTAATAAAATCAACATTTCATAAGATGACCGTTTCTGATTAATCATCTTGATTTCTACATGTAGATAATGAAACAGATTTAATAAGCATTCTTTCAATAATAAGAGTAGATTTTCAGATAAGTTCTGTGTGTATGTATGTCCAGAAATAGCTTCCACAAGTCTTAAAGCTTGTTTTCACCTTACAAGTAAACCATTACCTGAAAATACATAGGTATAAACCAATCAGAAAAGAACATTTAGCAGAGAAGAGAAGAATTTTAGCCAAATTACTTAGTAGTTATTCTATCAGGAAATCACAAGCAACATACTGTTCCACAATTAATAAACTTGCATATATTTCATCCAATCCACCTTCTTAAAGAGCAGGAGATGTGTTTTGGGTTTTTTCCATTACGCATTACACAAAATAATCCATACTAAAAAAAACAACAACAAAAAAACCCCCTCTCAGTAAATATCCCCTTTTCTTGAGACACTAAAAATGCATAAGCCAAACAAAAACAAGCACTTCACTTATCTGACAAATTCTTTCTGTACCAGAATTTTAAAAACATTGCCTGTTATGAACACGTCAGAGTGAGAAGGAAGATGAATACACATGAATAAATGGTAATGTCTCATTTATAAAAGCTGCTTTAACGACATACATGTTTTATTATTAGTAAAGACTGAAAGTACAAAACCATCAATTGCTATTAGGTTCTGTACTACTAATATGAATATAGCAAAAAAGAAATGTGGTGACGTATTTAATTTTCTATGGAGAAAATAAGAATAAATACCTGTTTTAAATCAGGAAGCAGCAGATCATTTCAAGATCAAACCCACTTCCTATTAGAGAGAGGACAGAAAATTCCTTTACCGTTATTAATCCACTCTTTGAAAAGTTATCTACAGAAAACCTTTCAGTTTTGAAAATTCATAACATGATTAGAATATAGAAATCATTTGGGTTTTCTTTGCCTTAAAGAGAGCAATTATACAATTTGGCTAAGTATTCCTAAGAACAAAGCCAATTTCTAGATACACAAAAAATACCGGAAGATGAAACTGAATTTTTGACATGAAGGCTCAGAGTCAGAGAATGTAAATGTTTGGAGAGAGCAAAGTTGATAATATATGGGGAGATATACTGGGATTTTTTTTGTTTTGGTTTTGGTTTTTTACTGTGGGAATACTTGAAGCTTTCTCTGAGCTCCCTCTTGTGAGCACTTGCTGACAGTGCACCAAAATCATCATTATCAGCCGAACTCGAATAATGTATGAGCTTTAATTTCAGTTACTTGTTCATTAACGCACCATGCCTCGAAGAGACTCGCAAATAGAAATGTTCGGTTCCAAAGACATTATCCTTATACAGTTATCTGAAGTAAGCAATTTTGCACCAAGGAACTAGCACAGCCTAGTACAGGCCTTGCACCTATTCCATGGTTGCTAACACTTAAGTGACTTAACCTTACTTTGAATTAGACTCTTCAGACTCTGATTCAGGCAAATTCCTTTGAAATCTGAGGAAGGAAATTCTGTGTAACTCACCTTTATGCATATAACCACTAGAAACCACTGAGAAAACTACCTACAGCCATTCCAGAAACATTGCGATTGTCTTCATAGGTATTTTAAACCAGTATTTGTCCTATCAGGCCCTTCTTTATCCCTATATTCCAATATCTGTGTTACCTACCAAGTCTGGTAAGAGGCTAGTATCAAATTCAACTACTGCTGTTTACTGTGTGATTTGGGATAGTCAAAGAGGGCCAACAAAGGGTAAAATATCAAAAGAAAACTTTCTGTTGCCGCATGTGTTACAAGAACAGGAATTTTAAGGAACTAACACAATAAACTGAATCATGATCTGACTAAAAAAAAAAAAAGAAGAAAACAAATAGAACGCTTTTTTCACACATACTTGGAAAAGCAAAAAGCTGGAAAGGTAGATTTTAATAATTTTTTTGTTGTTTGTTTGATTCTAAAGGTAAATAGATAAACACCCTAAGTTGTATCACTGAAGGTTTGATAATTAAAAAAACCAAACAACAAACATGTTTAATTTTCCATGTGGGGAATTATTAGTTGAAGACTGCAACACTGTCATTCTTTGAGGTATTCCTGATTTTCACAGTTCTTTAATTTTTTAAATACCTAACAGACAAATTAGTGGGCCTGCAACCAAATGACGGGATCAACACCAAAGCTTGCAAATTGGTTTGTATCCGCAACATTAGTAAGACAGTAATCAAAAGTAAAAAAAAAAAAATAAAAAAAATCAATTTCAACAATGGCAACAAACAACTTGAACTACGTTCTAGCAAGTTTCTAGATCTCACAGAAGACTGATTTGATTTCTAGACTGCAGTCAGCAAAACCAGCCCCAGCCTTTGAGATGATGCCAGTTTATTTAACATTGCCTTGCTCCCAAAAACAGACTGGCTGCAATTTTAAACATCCTGTAGTAGTGAGGCAGTGCATGTTGGTCATCAAATTCTAGTTGTTCATTTCACTGACTGGAAAAATGCCTGTCATTTCATTTCTTTTATAGAGGTACATTTGAGCAAGCAAAGTTTATAGAGATGACTGACCTAATTAGGTTCAGTGATTTGCTATCTCTGCAATAGTTTTAAAATGCACAAATCTAGACAGAGAGGCATTTTGTAAACAGGTGTCAATGACACTGCTCCATCAGGCATTAAATTGGAGCTGCTCCTGAAAAATACTATCATTTCTGCATTTAAGTTAACAATATTTTATCGTGTCATGTTTTTACGCCGACTATTCCTTGTGTTGCACAGCCAGTGATACTCCATCAAGATTTCTCACCCTTTTAATAGCAATATCAAAGAAGATATAGTGTGCTGTTCACATCTTTTCTGAAAGGTTCATTTAAAATGTCTCAAAATTACCTCTGAGGATTGTGTCAGCCTTTGAAACATGACTATAAACGAGGTAACACCTGAAGGAAAACAGCTGAGACTTACAGGCAGTTTTCTATCTCCAAATGAACAACAGCTGTGATAGGAGAAAATTCTTTTCTCATATGACATTTATTTAATATTTAAATTGCAGCCGTACCTGCAAAAGGCCTCTCTGTTAGGCGGTGTGTGCATACACAAATGGCCTGAGAGTGCTGATCCCACAGGAGGAACCTGTGCAGCGGTAGGTAAGTGGAAATGCTGCTTCTGGTTTGGCGTCTGAGGCTTGGCCCTCCCCCCAACACGGTTGCCCCCCTCAGCCCTCACAGGCTCTCAGTTGGAAGGAAAGTTTTACTCTTAACACTTTTTTCCTAACATGAAGGTGACTTCGATACAGCAGTAAGCAATATTACAGCAGGACAAGTGCATTCTACCGAATAAACTCACTTCACCGCGGCACCAACCACCACAAGGAGTACCTCTCACCACACGGGAACAGGAGCCCTGCAGCAGAAGCGCAGGGGCGCGCCAAGCACCTACAATCCCCATAATGACTCACTGCTATGGGACCCACGGTCCCGAGTCCACTCACCAGGATCTGGCTCCACACCGCGCACAAAAAGTGCAGAGGGTGGCTGAGGCAGCGCTGGAAGGGCACCACAGACCCACCGCCGCTCCTCAGCCAGCAGGCCAGAGCCGCAGGTGAGGCCTGTGCGGCCCCGCCCCAGGCCACTGCCTGCTCATGAGGAGAGGGCGGGAAGCCGGCAGGTGGGGAAGTCCCTTCTCTCGGAAACAAGCAGCACGCGCGTAGCTTCTCCGCGCTCGCCGGCCTGGTCCCCTGTATCTACACAGCGTGCCCTAGCGCCAGGGCTTCTGAAGCAACACTTGCGTTACCCACAGGCTCGCTTAAATGTTTCACAGGGATTCCAACCTTGGCCATTACACACGGGCAGAGAACGGTGGTATCATGTTTTACTGTCACTTATTTGGGGAGAAAATGAAAAAAAACCAAACCCACCAAACCCCAGGCAAATGGTTTTGCTTCTGTCGGGAAATGAAGTTATTAAAGAGAAGGGATTTGAGGGAGGAAGATAATGTTTCAGCCACAAGCACTGAACCCTGAGGGGGGAAAAAAACCACAGAAAATGGATGGCAAGGGCTAAAAATGTATCAGCTGATCAAAGAGTTTTCAAAGTAAAAGTCTGAAAGTTGTCTTAAAAGTAAAACTTCACTTTTATTTGTGTTTTATGAGAAACATCGCACAGAGAGGCAGTCTTTCACAAGCACTTGTAACCTTGTTTATCTTTGGAAGGTTAGTTTCTTTGGCTATACACTGTTAAGGACCTTTGGCAGAGCCAAGCAGAGCACTGCTGCTGGGAGAGGCGCACACAGCACTGGAAAGCATACCACATCAGTGGTGTTGCAGACAAAGGCAAGCCAAGGTTAGCTAGGCAAGTCAATTTCTTTTCTAGGATTACAGTAAAATGAAGAGCAAAATAGGCATGTCTCCAATTTGGGTTCTTCCATCACAGTTTTCAATCGTCTCCACCACCACACAGATTCAGCAGTGCCCTCTGATAATCGCCTTTTGTGTCTTGCTGTAAAGTAAGGGAAGAAAAATACAAAGCATGAGGAAACAGTAAAAAATATGAAAGCATATGCATTATATTCTAAACCTGTGGGACAGACTGAGTTTCACAGTTGAAGCCTCATCAGCCTGGAGACTATCAAGTCTGAATTTTACTTACGTGCACATT
This sequence comes from Eubucco bourcierii, assembly GCA_013396675.1. NCBI lineage: Eukaryota > Metazoa > Chordata > Aves > Piciformes > Ramphastidae > Eubucco > Eubucco bourcierii. The sequence goes on along the minus strand of VWZE01004568.1, from coordinate 185,496 downwards.
GAAATTATTTATCATTCTTGCAACACAAATGTAAGGCTGAGAAGGTTAAGAAATTTTGGTATGAAGTTAACACAACCAAGGAAAGCTGAAAGACCCAGTTCTGTTCCTTCTCACCGATCACTGCAGAAATCACACATCAAGTTCACTGTTTTTAAAGCTTGCTTATATGCTAAAACTGACATATTCAGGAAAAGATTCTGGTTTTGACTCAACTTCATCTCCACAAGGAATTATGCATCATATGCTGTTGTGAGGGTGGGTAGATGACTAGTTCTTAAACAGATGGACAAGCTCTTTACCTATGCTCCAAGTTAAATAAAACCTAGCAAGTACAGCTCCTGCTCAATCACAGACATGGACCAAAAAAAAAAAAGAAAAAAAAAAAGAAAAAAAGTCACTCTTCAGCTAAAAAGCACTGAAATGGAAGACAGCAGCCATTTAGATAATCTATTTTCATTCAGCAATCACAGAGCAATTCTGTTTTTTCTTTTCTTTTGATCTGAAGATAGGGACAGGTGAATAGACTTTTCTTTCAGAACACATCATCTGACTGCACAAAGCCTACATACACTGTCAGGTGGCTGTCAGGAGTTGTACCAGCTGTAGACTGTAAAGTTTAAGGTGGATTTTTTCAATAGTGCACAGATAATAACATATTCTCACTGCAGCTTCAAAACCACCTCCCATGAATTATAATTGTATGATGAATTCAACAAAGACTTCATCATCTTGTATGGACCTCTGCAGCAAAATTTACCTGGATAAAATAATAGAGAGATTTTCCATATTTCCTCTTGAATTCACTCTTGATTTTCAGCATGTCAACCTCGCAGCGGGAGACCATAATCCTGATCAGCACCTTGTCACGAGTTCCCTTGCCCTACAAGCAGAAACACATTTAGAACTGTAATAGATAGATTGCATCAGATGTCACCATACCTAGTGGTAAGACAGTTAACTACAGGCAACTGAGATACAGCAATAAGTAATACAATGAATCAAATCTTCTAAAAATGATCCAAGAATGAACACACCTTTCTAATCAGCAGTGTTTCACCAACCTCCCATCACAATTCTATCTACTTAGGCTGTAAGCAGCAGTTCTGGTTCACCAGGAGGTCTTTCTGGTAATGCCTAATGCCTGTCGCCAGGCATTTGTTTTTCATTCCTTTTCTTGAGAAAATGTTTTGAGGTTCATTTAGTGTCTTATTCTAGCCCTTCAATAAACAGCTTTTTCTGCTATCAGCTCTTAATTACCTGCAAAAGATGTATCTAACCTTGCTAATTATAATCAAGTGATCTAATATAGATCATTATTACGATACTCCTCTCTGTATTTCCCTATACCAGATGCACCTGAAGATGGTCTTGGTTGGTAATGTTGAAGAGTGCTTTTGAATAATACTAAGTAATTGCTCATTTATGCACATGCCAGTCACACATAATGACTAAAAGTACCTAGGGAATGCAAAACTGGTAAAACAACAGCAAGAAAAAAAAAGAGCAGAAGGAAAGAATAGTCTTCCCTACCTTCATGGAATCATACAGCCTGTCTGCAAAATACAGCTGCTTGTTCTGAATGCACTGGACTGATAGAGATAATAACAGTTAGTAAAACATCCTGCTCATACACTGAACAGCACAATACAGAATCTTGGAGCCACTTTGTAAGATGTAAGCAGTCACAAGAAGGTTTTCAGTAAAAGTTTCACCAAAAGGGCACATAGCAAAATTATGTTTACCCAAAGTGTTACTTGGAGTTTGTTTGGCTAAGCTTGTGATTGAACCACAAATGCTTACCATCTGGGAAAGCATTGCCCTCTATTGCTTCACACATACAATTCATTCCTACACACAATTCATTCCTACACTTCTATAACCCACTTCTTCTCTTAAAATACTCATTGTATGCTAATCCTTAAGAAGTCTCCCTTTCAAAGCTGAGCTCTGTCCCCATTTGCATTACAGAGCTCTCAGTTCATCCCTAGTCTGAAACAGATTTCCCTCAAAGAATTTCCTCTAAAACTTTGCAACAATCTTGTCATTTTCATCTCATGCCACTGTACCAGCCCTACAACCTGCCTCCCCTTTTCAGAGAAATCAGTGCCAAAGCAGCTCTTTTAATAGCCTCTAGTATTGAACACTTAATAAATACATTTAGCTATAGTTCCAACATTTTTATTTGTGGGAACAAACATTAAGCCTCTGTATCAAATACAAGTAGAACTAACAGCAGATCACAAAACATATGCATTTTTATTTTCAGCTGGAAAAAAATATGTTGCTAAGTTACTTAATACCTTAATATCAAAAAAGACAGTAGTGGATGCAATAATGCCAGCTTAATTTCTCCCCCAGCAACCCAGAGAAAGCTGGGCCCTATCCTTATCACAATATAATGTAAGAGCACTAAAAGGATCCTATCTAAAGATAGTCTTTACTTCAGTGTTACTCACCAAGATTAAGGAAGGCATTCTCCAAATCTCCCTTAACCTCCTTCTTGATGCTCTCCAACATATCATATGGGCTGTAGCTCTTGTACCTCTCAAACACTACCACAAGAAAGAAAACAAGTTAAATTAAAAGCATACCAAGAACCACTAAAAGTAACCACCCAAATCAGAAACAGAGACAGCAATGAAGATACCCACAAGTGAAAAAAAACTAAAAATCTGCCCAAGTCCTTCTAGGACGTTCACCTTAAATTCAGCCCAAGGTTTTCAATAGGTAGCATAGTTCCCATTCTAAGGCCTTTTTGTTTTTCTTAAACACTCCCATAGCCTAGGAAAATAGTAAACACATGATATAGCTAAGCTACCCTAGAAGAGAGGGAAAAGCCAAGGGCTTTTCAAGGTGTCCTGTAGCCATGTTTTCTGCATTTGTAGCATTTTTGTTCTTAGTGTACATGGCAAATAACTGAACATTGTTATACCTGTGTAAGAAAGATATACGCACATTCAAGCTGAGATCAGCACATCCACAGAATTGTATTTGTTGACAAAACAAACCAAACAAAATCCCTCCCTACAAACAAAACTCCCCAAAAAGCAAACAATCTAACAAAACCAAAAAAGCAAAACAGCTTGGACAGTTAAGATTCACAAGACTTTCTATGGTTTAGAGAACTTTTCATACCTTTTTCAATCTTACCTGGGACAAAATAGATACTAAAAAATATACTTGAGTATGTTTTGCAGGAAAAAAGGAAATCTGTCTCTTGAACAGTACCTTTCTGCAGGTGGGGGACACTTCTTTCAGTCATAATGTTGATCCACTTGGGGACATCAGTTCCCTTTCTCTTCACACCTGCATCATAGAGCTCCTAGGGTTTGAATTAAAAGCAAAATCATGAAAATCATGAGTTACACAAGAAGCCATCACAAACGTATACTATTTCCTCATGGGAAAACAAGCCCTACTACGACTGTATGGGTGGAAGAAACATAAAAGGATACATGATTTGGTAGTCCATCAGGGCAAAATATAACCTGATGCTAGGACTAATTACTTTGTTTTTACCCCTATCTATAAGCTTTACTCTGTATTTAGTGCTCTCTACCTCAGCAAAGCTGCTCTTAATGGACAGAGATGTGGTAAACAAGCGTTAATAGTGAATTCTCTTGATCTTACACAACAACTTGGTCTTAATACAAGCAGTTTTTGCAAACTATGTGTTTCTTTTTGTTAAAGGTGCTCTTTCTCAGTACGTCTAAGGAAAATAATAGAGCAGAGGTACAGGTACTAGTGGTATCTAGATTGGAAGTCACAGATACCCACAATATTTGTACTCTCAATATCCCCAAAAGTTTGATCAACTGAAAAGACATTTAGTGGTCACTACCAGCACTTACCCTAGCATCTTGGTCAATCAGCTCATAATCAATCACAGAGGTATCTTCATTCCTTTTGCCCTTCAAAAAAGGATAACAGTGTTCAGATGAGTTTAATAGCCAGTAAGCAGTTTGCTATACTATTTCTCCTTAATAATTCTGAAATCTGAATTTGCTAAATGAGTAACAGTATGTTCATCCCCATTATGAAGTTGATGGTGTGAATGCTGTGCTCCTGTCACAGTACTTTGTTCTTCAACATTTACTTTTTCCCCCAAAAGACACTGCAAATAATAGGAAATTTAAAACTGAATAAGAAATTCAGTTGTTTCACTGGCAACCACCAGTCACTTACCAAAGGGCAGGCACATCAGGAAAAGTGGAAAACCACCAACAGACCTACCTTGGCCAGGGCAACCATCAGCTTGCGGAAGTCACCAGATGTGTCTGATATAATGTCCTTTTCCAGTTCTGTCTTGTACACTAGGAAACAAAAAGTTATTTTCAAGTAAGTGATGTTCTTACAAGTACTCTTTTACAAGAAGAAGAGTTGCCTACTATAGTAGAAGATCAGGTTCGAGAGCTCCTAAGAGATCTGAATGTGCACAAGTCCATGGGGCCTGAGGAGATCCACCCACGGGTCCCGAAGGAACTGGCAGATGAAGTTGCCAAACCACTGTCCATCATATTTGAAAGGTCATGGCAGGCTGGTGAAGTTCATGCTGACTGGAGAAGGATAAATACAACAACCATCTTTGAGAAGGGGAAAAAAAGTATGACCCTGGGAACTACAGACCAGTCAGCCTCACCTCTGTGCCTGGCAAGATTACGGAGCAGATCCTGCTGAAAGCTCTGCTAAGGCAAATGGAAAACAAAGCAGAGGTGATTGGTGGTACCCAGCAATGGTTTCACCAAGGGCAGATCTTGCCTGACAAATTTAGTGGCTTTTTATGTAGAAGTCACAGCGACAGTGGACAAGGGAAGGGCAACTGATGTCATCTACCTGGACCTGAGTAAGGCATCTGACTCTGTCCCACAGGACATCCTGGTCACCAAACTGGAAAAACATGGACTTGATGTGTGGAGCACTCACTGGATAAGGAATTGGCTGGATGGTCAAACCCAGAGAGAGGTGATCCACGGCACAATGTCCACCTGGAGACCAGTGACAAGTGGTGTCCCTCAGGGGTCAGTGCTGGGACCAGTGCTGTTTAACATCTTTGTCAGTGACATGGACAGAGGAATGGAGTGCACCCTCAGCAAGTTTGCAGATGACACCAAGCTGTGTGGCACAGTCGACTTGCTAGAGGGTTGGGATCCATCCAGAGGGACCAGGACAGGCTGGAGAGGTGGGCCCAGGCCAACCTCATGAAATTCAACAAGGCCAAGTGTAAGGTCCTGCACCTGGGTAGGCACAATCCCAAGCACAAATACAGGCTGGGTGGTGAATGGCTGGAGAGCAGCCCTGAGGAAAAGGACCTTGGAGTCTGGGTTGATGAAAAGCTCAACATGAGCCTGCAGTGTGCACATGCAGCCCAGACAGCCAACCGAGTCCTAGGCTGCATCAAGAGTCCTAGGCTGCCCTGCGTGGCCAGCAGGGCAAGGGAGGTGATTCTGCCTCTTTACTCTGCTCTCGTCAGACCCCACCTGGAGTACTGTGTGCAGTTCTGGAGCCCCCAGCAAAGGAAGGACACGGAACTGTTGGAGTGGGTCCAGAGGAGAGCCATGAAGATAATCAGAGGGCTGGAGCAGCTCTCCTATGAGGACAGGCTGAGAGAGTTGGGGCTTTTCAGCCTGGAGAAGAGAAGGCTTCAAGGAGACCTTACAGTGGCCTTCCAGTATCTGAAGGGGGCCTACAGGAAGGCTGGGGAGGGATTATTGACAAGGTCTTGCAATGACAGGACTCGGGGCAATGGGTTTAAACTGGTATAGGGAAGATTTAGACTAGATTTATACTAGATATTATATAAATCTAAGATGGTTGACTCTGTTACTATGCAAGGAATACGTGCAAGCAAACATTATCCAAATTGTTTGCTACCAAGCAACAAGATGGAACTATATAAACATACAAATATTCAGGATACTAGTGCAAAAAAGTACCTTACGCCCAGATGCCAAAGAATCAAAGCAGACGTTGTGTAATAGACTCTAATCATCACATTTACACTGAAGGGAAAGTACCCAACTAACTTAGTGTGAAAACATACTACATTGAAACTTTAAAAGTAAACTTACTTTCCCTGTAAACTCTGTTAATTTCACTGAGCTCCTGATTGGTTCGTGAACAGATGATTTCAATGAGTGTGTCTTCATCAGTTCCCAGACCCTGCAACACATACATAAATCACTTAGGTGCTAGAAATGAAGAGACATGCTTGAATGGTTTAAAAATATTTTACAAACATCTCCTTTCTCCTACTCTTACAGTTTCACAACCATTCAGGGATTTTTTTGCTAAGTGTGCCTGAGAATGCCCAGATGGAACATTTTTAGTTGCCAAATATTACTCCAATAGCTTTGAGATACTGTAGGCATCATCTCTGGGCAACGTGCATTTGTTGTGAGTGTCATGCTCAGTGGTCTTCCCACCAGCATAACTGTGTGAGAACAACCTATCACAACCCATGTGTGACTCTTCCATTCATTGAAAGCTCAAGAAGGAAATTCTCAGCATGCAGAGGGACAGACAGCTACCTGTTCTTCCCTCCTTCCACACCTCCCTTCAATAGCCCTCCTTCACAATAGATACAAAGCCAAGGATGACACTATCATTAGCCTTGGCCTCGTCTCCAAATCTGTAAATATTTAAGCCTGTTCTGAATTTCTAGCTAAAGCACCTCTTTGAATTGTCCATATTTTCCATGTACTTCACAATGCACAAGTCTTGATGAAACATCATTAACGTTAGCTATGTTATTACCAAGAAATAAAAATTTACTTAGCATGATAAACTAAATACTCTTCCTTTTTTTTTAACCAGTTGAATAAACTGAGAGGCTTTATATACAATATTTGAAAGCCACTTTTGTGATCAAGGTCAGTAACCAATACTTTGAACTAAGCTGCATTACTACTGTTTACAGTAGTAAACTATAACAAGTATCACTATAACAACATTACAAAGCACAACAAAATGCATCAGTTACTAATTAAACCTTTTAACTCACACGGCCTAAAACAACGTAGCTTGATGAATGTCCTCTAAATTCTGTCCAATTATTTTTAATAGATTAACAGCCAAAAAGAAGAAGTTGCTGCTAACAACACTGCAATACTCTCACTCTTGCTGCTGCAGAAAGACAGGAAACTCTGAAGGACAGACTCAGAACATAAGACTGACTTGGATGAGCTGAAGATGCTTCACTCTCATGAGACCACTAAGGATGTTTGGGTTATCAGCTGGTAAAGCCATCTGGCAGCCAGATGCCTCAGTGCTTTGCAAATAGTTTTTTGGGTTTTTTTAAAACAGACTTCACTGCTGGTTTTTAAATTCTGTTTTATTTCTTACCTACCAATGAATCATGTTCACACTAGTTTTACTACCCTCATCTTCCAGCATCACCAGCAGACAGAAAACGCACTCTAGTGCTTCCTGTTAGGATGTTGTTATGGCCATCTGCAACAGAAAGGCATTTGTATGTGGCAAAAATGGGCATGATTTCCACACGACTCCAAGGGGAGTGTGATGAGCAGTATCTTGGGAAAACTCATGCTTGCAGTCTTTCATATGTGGAAAATGGAGCTAATTATGTGGAAAAATACCCCGTTGGAAAAGCTGTCTCTATTGAAGGGGGAAAAAAGAAAAAAAAGAGGACAAGAAGACTGAATCCAAACAATTTTATAAATACTGGTTTATAAAAAAAGAGAATTAGGAAAACTTCCACAGAGTGGTTCTAATAGGTATGTGGAGAAGAAATGAAAGTTGGCAAAATCTAGTATTTTCTAAATATTTTTTAAGTATTTTGTAAGAATGCGTACCAGGAAAATAATCAACTCCTCAGCAATAACTTTGCTTTGCCCAACTTGGATTCTTGTTTTCATAGCTTATTATGCTTTGTGTATTGTGTCAAACTTAAGCTCAGGCAAATTCAGAGCATTCCCTAGGAGACAGGAACAGCTGATCTACAGAGAAAATAAAATACTCTACAACTGTAGCTACTCTGAGGTAATCGCTTGGTCTCTTGGTGTAAATACAGCATAAATGCTACATAAGTACAAGGTCATCTTAAATACAACAGATCAGATGAAAGACAACAAACAAACAAACAACTCAACAACCACAAAACCAAAACTATGAATAAGCCAAGCCCCAACTTTTCTTACAGTAAATTACGAGTGCCCTCTACTTAAACCAGAAGAGGGCAGCATCTGATTACTCAAAGAAGAATTTGGCCCATCACTAAAGAGTTGGCATCTTCTCACTGGGTTGGCTTCAGTCTGTTGGAGGTTTGAGGGAGTCTTTTGGGGGATTGGTGGTGGAAGGCCTGGTTTTGTTTGCTTGTTTGTATGGTTAACTCACTTTTCATAGTCTGGAGAAATTAATTAGTCAGGCTTTTTTGTGTCTTGTTCTGAATTTCTAATTATATATTTTAATTTGTTTTTGGATTGTTTAAAAAGGAAAATTAACCTGATCAGGAACATTCATAATTTAAGTGATTAGCCACATGGGTACCTCTCCAAGTCTGATTTCAGTGGTCTGCAGAGTAGGTATTTCTAAACTAGCAATCTATTTCATGTTTGCCTGTGGTTGCAAAGGACTGAAAACAGAGACTCACTGTCGTGCTGTTTCCCCAAAGACTGCTTTTCATGCCTCCTCCTCCTCTGTGTTTTACACAGAGGTAGGTTTTGTACAGGATGCTCTTTCAAGATCAATGATGCAATCCAGTAACTGGAAGCTACTATTTAAGCCTATAAATACAGCAGAAGATTTAATGGCTTCAGCTAACAGCTGCTTTCTTAATGATTTTTTGCAACTATGAACCTGTATATTGTTTTTAAGAGCACTTCACTGGTTGCAAAGCAGCAGTCAGTCAGAGCACAGCCTATGAATTATTCCTGACTTGATGACAACTACTTTTTGACTTAAAGAGAGGATTTAATTATCACACGGTTCCAGAATTTGTCATTTTGGATGCAGATGGATACTTAAACCATAGTACCAAAAAAAAAAAAGAAAGAAAAAAAAGTAATCAGAGGACATGTTAGAAAACTGTAGCCTTGGATATGAAGTCCATACTCACTCTTGAGACACAGATATCAGACTAATATACTTAATTTCCAGGCTCATTTACCTTCATGGCGGCTTTCAATTCAGAGGCATCATATTGTGCTGGTGTCTTCAGCAAGCCCAAAATCACTGCCTCCAAATGACCTGAGAGAGCAGATTTGAGTGCTGCAGAAAGTTCCTGTTAAAAAGGAGGAATTACGGGGGAAAAAAAAAAAAATTAAAGATCACTTTTGGTCTCTGCAGAATTTAGGGTATAGTGCTGGAAGTCTCCAAGCCTACAACAGCATTTCTTACACAACTCACAAGGAAACAGAAGATAAAGAGCTTTTCTTGTGTGAAAACCTAAGAAATCAGGGCCAAGGAACTTGTTCTCATCCTCCAAAACGAGGAAGAATTCCAATGGAAGTGCTAGGAAGCATGGTGCGGTCACATCTGAACAACACTGCTCCAGTCTTGTAGGGCTGGCACTTTGTTGGAGCCAATATGCACAGACGGATCTGAGTTTCACTCACTGTGGTCTCCATCATACTCCCATAGTTCTCTCAGTAGGGTTGTATTATTTATGGTTTTTTCCTGTTATCCCAGTTCTTTACTAGCCAAGACATCAGAAAATTGAGTGCACAGTTATTCCACTGTACAGGCCCAGGTCACAAACAGCTAGCTGAAGAAAAAAAAAAAAAAAAGTAATCCCCAAGCATAGAAAAGGATTCCTGTCTTCAAGGAAACTATCAGAGTGCAGCCAAAGTCTCTAACTGTTAACTGTCAACCTATCTTGGAGAAAGAAACAGTCAGGTATGTTCACTTTGGAGGATGTGTGAAAATCTCCAGCAAATAAAGGTGTTTTTAATGGGTTTCAGATGCAATGTGAATGATGCCAATTCCTCAGCTGCATTGTAGCATAGTTAACATTGAAATCCCAAATACGAAGTCTGGGGTTCACACAGATCAATGTTTCCCCTTAAGATGAAGTCTGCAGCATTCAGAAGAGAATTGAGGTATTTCAACTGTTGGTTTCTCCAACAACAGCTGGTGAGTTTGAGGGGCAGAGGAAGAGTGGGTAGAGAAAGTGACCTCAGCAAAATTGCAGCAAAGTTTGTACCGGAGAAATAGAGTCAAGGCACTTAGTTAAATTCCAGAGTCTCTCATCTAATGCAGGGCACTAATATATGCTAATACTGTGTGCACCTAATGCATAGATTGACCAAGAGAATGAATGGAGTTGTTGGGCATCTAGCTGCTCTAGTCCAAGAAATGTTTTATTACAGTAATTCAATTCTGGGTACAATGTCCCATCATTTATTCATATGAAAACAAGTTCCTCAGACATCAGCTGAAACAGCAAAGATACTGAATATCTCTACAATAAATTTGAGGATGGTGCCATGAATTCCAATTAGCTGAGTGAAACTTTTGCAATCTTTGCACTTTGGAGTGAAGGCAGAAGGAATTACAAAACCACTAGTGTAGGATTTACCCAAATAACTGCAAAGAAACTCCTCAGAGTGAACTAAGCACCTGCCTTCATATTAGCTTCTGGAGATACAAGGTCTTCTCCCTGCAGGGTCTCCACTGACATTCTTTGCCATGTCTAGGAGAGCTCTGAGAAACAAGTGAGAAGCAGATAACCGACAGATAGCCTTAATTCATAAATAGCAAAGAGAAAGGTTTTCACTATGTGTTCCAAATGAGCAGTTAATTTCATAGTGAAGAGGCTATCTGCAGCAGTTAGGACTGACCAGACACTATACAAAGACACACATGTAGAATCTTCAGTGTTCATTGGCAGATCAATTAGCACTTGTGATGGGAAAAGGCTACACAGACCAAACACAGTTTCTCAAGATAATCAAAAGGTCTCCATTAGAAACCGAACTCTAAAGAATGGAAATAGAGTCAGATCTGCCACTTTTTGAAATTACAGTGGTCTACTGAGAAATCCTGCAACACAGAATAAGCAGCCTGGTGCAATACAACACATTGCCAGAGGAACCTGCACAACCTATTCCCAAAAAAAACATAAAATCATGTCCCTAAGAGATACACCTATGCGTCTTTTCATGTCCCGCTCCCCCTTCTCTCCCCTTTCACTTTTTTATTTCACTGAGCTCTTTCCACTGCAAATTTGCATTGTTTCTGTAAAACTTTTTTTTTTTTTTCCTTTGGCACTTGAATTCAGTTTGCCCTTGGGTCAGAGCAAGGAAAAAAAGGTGAGAGAGGGAAACAGATGAAAAATAGTTGCAGATTGTTTTGACTGTGAATTTTTGTAGTCATGCAAAACATTCAGGAAAGTTTCAAGTGACACATTTCACTACTATGGTGCACTTCTCCAGGTGATTCTGCCAGTGCCCACAGGGTGTAACTGCCAAGGTGCACACGTGCACACATACTTGCATCCAACCTGTGTGTGTTTCTGCATGTGCCCATATCAGCCATGCATAAAAGCCAGTGAATCTCCAAAATTCAATTCTAGATTTACATTTTGTTTCAGTTGATCATTCTGAGCTGCTATTGAAGGATTACCATTTGGGGTCTGGCAAACCTGAAAGAGATATAATCATTGTAATCCTAACTACAGAAATATCCTGGTTTCCATGAACACACAATTCCAACTATAGTGCAACTCTCAAAACTTCAAAAGCCAAGAGACCATTTCTTGCCTTCCAAATCACAAGACTCATTATGTAGAATTCTGCAGTCAATTTACCAACTTCTCTCCATCAACAGATTGGTACCTGAGGTACTTCTAAGAATAATACCTAATGATAGTTCAGCTTGTTGTAATCACTCCAGTGTTTGTATCACAACTAACCACAGTTTTTGCTCATTTAAGCAACCTTTGCTAATAAAAACAGAATACTTCCTTTATGTTGAGTTGTCTCAACCAAACCCCAACAAAACATACCAGAAAAAAAAAAAAAATCCACTAAAGCATCTCCTCCCTTTTATCTCTTCCTTCAAATGGAGGCATTTCACATCAGTGACTTTTCACTGTTGTTTACTGTATTCCACCAGGGAATCCTGTGGCTGACTGGCTGGTTGGTATGTCACCTGTCATGATTTGTGCAAGCACTATGAAACCACTGTCTCCCCAACAGTGGGGAATACCAGACAGGTTTCTGTCCCAGTTATGCATACTCAACAAATTTGGAAGTCCCACCAGTTCTCAGTTGCGGCAGCATGGACAAAGTAGACACATCCTTAATTTCAGTGAAACAATAAACCAAGTAATAGTGGAAAGAAGTCAGATAGTTGTGCTCAATGGGATGGAGTCTAATTGGAGGCCAGTGACTGGTGCCTCACAGGGGTCACTACTGGAACCAGTTCTGTTCAATATATTCATCAATGACCTGGATGAGGGTAGAGTGCACTGTCAGCAAGTTTGCTGATGACACCAAACTGAGTGGAATGGCTGCCACACTAGAAGGCTGTGCTGCCATTCAGAGAGACCTGGACAGGCTGGAGAGTTGGGCAAAGAGGAATGTAATGAAATTCAACAAGGGCATGTGTAGAGTCTTGCACCTGGGAAACAACAACCACAGGTTGGGGACTGAGCTGTTGGAAGGCAGCAAAGGGAAAAAGAATCTGGGGGTCCTAACTGATGGGAGGTTGACCATGAGCCAGCAATCTGCTCTCGTGGCCAGGAGGGCCAATGCCATTCTGGGGTGTATTAGAAGGGATGTGTCTAGTAGGTAGAGAGAAGTTCTCCTGTCCCTCTACTCTGCCCTCGTGAGGTTGCATCTGGAGTAATGTGTTCAGTTCTGGGGCCCCCAGCTCAAGAATGACATATAACTGCTTGAGAGAGTCCAGTGCAGAGCCACAAAGATGACTGAGGGAATGAACATTTCTCTTACAAGGAGAGATTGAGCGAGCTGATGCTCTGCTGCTTGGAGAAGAAGAGACTGAGAGGTGACCTCATCAATGTTTATAAATATGTAAAGGGCGAGTGCCGGGATGATGGAGCTAGGCTCTTCCTGGTGATGCTCAATGACAGCAGAAGGGGCAATGGGTGGAACCTGAGGCATAGGAAGTTTCATTTAAACACAAGGAGGATTTTTTTCACTGTGAGGGTGGCAGAACACTGCAACAGGCTGTCCAGATGAGTTGTGGAGTTTCCCTCTCTGGAGATATTCAAAACCTGCCTGGATGCATTCCTGTGTGATCTGGTATAGGAGATCCTGCTCTGCCAGGGGGTTGGACTGGATGATCTTTCAAGGTCCCTTCCAGCCCCTGACATTCTATGATTCTATGATCTCCAGTTTATATGCACTTAACTGTGAAGCACTCAAGACCCAGGAAAATAAAAATCTGTCCACAAGAAAATTGCTAAACGCTTGGTATTTCAGAATATTTTGTTACCTTTTTTGTTCTCCTCTGATAGGCAAAAGCAATATCCTGCCTCTGTTCATTGCTGCGGTTTGTCAGGATGTTGATGATGGTGACTTCGTCCACACCTAGACAGACAAAAGACAGATAACTGAAGAAGCTTTCTTGTTACTGTTGTGTGTGTTAATATGCTCTTTGACACTCAAAACACAGCAAATGTGCTGCCTGGAGTGGAACTCAACAGCTCTCTTTAGTTGGCATATGTCATGTCCTGGTCTTGGAGAAAGGGTTCCAAAGTTTTGATGTGGTGTAGATGTTTATGTACACATAAACATATACCTCAACAAAGGCTAGTCTGTGACCAGCTTTGCTGCATCTTTTCTTTGTACCAGTACAAAAATGGTCACATGCAGGCAGATGCACAGACCACAGCAAAAGTTTATGTCTTCAGTTTTCAAGTAAATTCTACATTTAAACCATTCTTGGCATTCAAAAAAAAAAAAAAAAAAAAAAAAAAAAAAAGTAAACGACATTTTGAAGTTTTGTCACAATTATGATAGATTAGAAGCCCACAAACGACTGCATTAAAGTTTATTATTCATATGCTTAGAGGAAAGAAATAAGAAATTAACTCATTGCTCTGGAATTTAATGGAAAACAAGTACTTGTATTTCACACTTGGGAATCATGCTGCATGGACAGGATGCTGACTCACATCTGCTGAGGTGGAGTGGAGCAGGAGAGCAACTCAAACACTTTTCACTGTTGTTCACTAAAAAGCTTCAAGGTAGTGAAACAAAAGTTTATTTCCAAGTTCATTCTAGTTGGGTAGATTTTATCAGTGCATTTCTATCAGTGATCAAACGAAAATTAGACATTGTGGTTCACTTTAAAAAAAAACACAAACCAACAAAAAACAAACCAAAACACACCAAAAAAAACCCCAAGCCACAAAATTATTCCTTATCAATGGAAATGCATTTGAGGTGGAAGAGAAGTAGACCTTAAAAATACCCAAACAACCCTCTGATTAATAACAACTTTTAAAGGAAAAGATTATGGCTCAAACAACAAAGAAAGAGGAAATTAACATCACCAACAGTAGGAGTTCTAATGATTTTGTTTAAAAGACATGGTATCAAGGAATGGTAGGCGTTGAACGGGACCTCTTGAGATCTCCTAGTCCAAGCCCCTACCTAAAATTAGGGTCACCTAAAGCAGGTTGCACCAGAAGGCATCCAGGTGTGTCTTGCAAGTCTCCAGAGGAGACTCCACAGAGGCAGTGGCACTGGCCCTGAATTTCCATGGGCGAAAACAACATCACCCTGAATTAAAAGGAACCTTAATGTACATTCTGTTAATAGCCTTCTAGTTTGTTACTCTCTTCTATTTAGGCCCACATACTATAGCAAACCTGTACATAGGGCTCAAAGGAGTATTATACAGAAACTAAACAGCCCATTGTGCCATGCAGCAGAAAGTCAACATTTACAGACAGCATGCTTAGGCACTGGATGAACTTACAGAAAAACTGAACAGCACAGATAGGAAACTGGCACAGCAACAACAGTTATTAGAAAAAGAAGAAGCTAGAACTGTAACAGGTTATTTGCATTGCATGAACTCTAAATTCACTAAAAACTGCTTTTATCTCATCTAGTGCCCTTTTTGCACATCTGCCTTTCTAGGCTATCATATATATGTAAGCACCTTGCATTTACCTCAACAACTCCACCCAGCAAAGGGTAGACAATAAATTTGCACAGTATAGTTTTTGCAGGTAGACCTATGCCACAGTGAATATGTTACAGTATTTACCACAGGACTCATAATCCATGGCTCACTTTTGAGGCATTAATCTGAAAAAGATAAATGCATGCTGCAATATTTAGATATGTAGAGCAGAACAGTCAGACCCTCTACACCTAAAACAACACCTGAAACAAGTAAAAGGACAGTAAAGTTCAGCCACTAAAGTAAGGTTTACCCATGTTACACTCAGTCAATAAAATGGAGATTCATGACTGAGACAAGGAGCTTGCATTACTGGGAAACTGGTGGATAATTAATCAGATGGGAAGTTTTGAAAACTGGCTTGTCCTGACTGCAAATCCCACCCTTGCATACTGCTAGCATAAAAACGCAGAAGGTATACCCTAATGATTTCTCCCAGAGGTAAGACTCCATGGGATTCAATTTCCATAATACTGCTATAAAAGGACACAACCTGAAAGACTGCTTAGATGACTGTGAAATACAGGCCCATTGTAGCCTGCAAAGACCTAGATTTTTTAACCAAAGAAAAGGCAAGGAGTCCTTCATCCTGTATACAGTGAAGCCCTGAAAACACTTGGTTCTTATGTCTGTGTTGTTTGAAAATTCACCATCTCACAAAGAGCCTGGCCATGCATTTATAATCTGTCATATCTGTCTCATTGACTTTAAATAAGATGAACAAGTCACGTTAGTCTTTACAATTCTAAGATGAAGCAACATACATTGCTTACTTCTACCTTGCACATACAATGCAAGCTGAATGTTAAGAGAACTGGGGTGAAGTGATCTGCTGTGGATAGGTAGTGTTTGTTCCTTACGTTGTATCTTTTGCTCAAAACCTATGAAGATCTTTCCCTGAAATATTTTCAAACGTTTTCTCGCAGAAGGACTTCCCTGGGCATCTGTTCACATCACTGTCAGCAAAAAAACAATTCTCGTCTGGGTGATTCAATATTTGTATTTGGGAAAAAAAAACACCCCAAAACCCAAACCACCACACATTTTACAGAATTAATTTTTTAAGCAAATTTTCTGAATTAGTAAATTAAAATATTCTATAACCAAGCATTCATTGTGCAAAAGATGTGCCTGGAAGATACATCCAAACACCCTTGCTCTTTATTCCCCACAGAAGACAGTCTTTATGGTGGAAGATGAAGATTCATTATTAAAACCATAAAGAGATCCTTCCCTGAAAAGCTGCCTTCTCCAAAAAAACTCCTGGATAACAAGCTGATAAACAGAAATATGCTCAATCCCACAACACATAGGTCCACAAATGTGTTTCCCTATTATTTGCTCAAATCATTGGGAATCATTTCTCTAATGAAATGTTCCAGGCATCCTAAACCCAAACTCAGTGATTGCTTATCTTTGCTGGAAGTAAAAAGACAACATGAGCCTGACTTTCCCAACTGGAAAAGTTTTTGTACTGCCTAGGATATTGCCATTTCCTTCTGCACTAATTCATAGCTTGAGTGTTAAAATGTGTAAATTTGTACCTGTCCTAAAAGTCTGACAGTCTACTTGATGAGTTTAGGTTTAGGTTTTGTCCTGTAATTAGAACTGTGAAAAATCAAGCCTAGACAAAATTACGTACACTCAAAGCATCTTCTGCCAAGCACAATAACATTTACTCCTCTCTTCCCAGAGAATTTTTAAAAATTAAAACAAACCCAAAATTATTGAAGTAGGTTCAGTTCTGGTTTTGAATAAGCAGACAGGGATTTATCCAATCATATCTGAAATGTTGTGAAAGGGAAGTCCCATGCTTGCTAGGCAGGGGAAATCTAACTTAAAGCAAGTCAGACATGCTTTGTTGGTACTGACGAAAGACTGCATTTCTTTCTGATGAGAAACTGTTTTACTCTCTAAATTTCTCACTTGACATGCAAGCAAAAGATTTGGCAGTTCCAGCTATGCCCAGCTGTTGCTTCTCTGGCCTGAAGGAAGTCTGGAAAGTGTGGCACACCCTTTCTTTGTTAGAGCAGGACAAGGACAGCGGATCGCTACCTTGGGGAGTACCACCAGGGTAATGCACCAGAGCTGTGGTCTGCACTTCCTGTACTCCTGATTGTTTCAGTGTACCAGGCATCTCCATGTAGCTGCATCTCTCCCCATTGTGGTTTCCCTGTCATTCAGCAAAGTGGTGGATCCTGGCACTGATATAAGCAGATGGAAGCCTATCTGAGAAGTCCCTGAAATATGCCAAAGTAATTTCAGAAACTAGAGTCTGTTGTTTCTAGGACTTTCTTTTACCACAAATTAATACAAGATACATAACCATAAAGGCAAGGGAAAAAAAAAAAATTTCAAACCATCCCTATTCATCTGTCTGGAGAGCAGAAAGAAAGAAGAAATGTCCAATTCAATAATCCAATAGAAATCCATAATTCAGAGCTTGGTCCCAAATCACTGTCACGGAAGTTGACACCTCATTCTTAGTGGCAGAGATAGTAGCAGAATTTGAAGTACTGATGGTTCAAGAGAAAAAAGTGGACATTTTCAGTGATAACTTAGGCTGCAAACTTCAAAAGTATATTCAATACACACATTCATTGAGTTCAAAATCCAGTTTGGTTAAGATTTCATTGGTGGTGTCTGAGAAATTCTGTGTCTCCAAAAATAGATATTCTTAAATACGGGTACTAAAACATTAGTCTTAAGACACAGTAGTTTATTTTATTTTAATGTCAGCATTCTATCTTACAAGTGGAATAAAAGCCACGGCCCACGTTCCTCACCTTTGGTCTTGATGGCTGTTTCCAGGGCTGCAGCATCCCGGTCAGCATCAAAATTTGAGTAGGCCTTAACTGCGGCATAGGCACTTGGTGGGAGAGAATGCTAGAGGAAAGAGAACACACCTGGAAGTCAAATCATGAAATCCTATCCTTGCTGTAGTTAGTAACATACATACCTCTTCATTAACTGGTATTTAGCCAAATTTTAAAATATAAGAACTACCACTGGGTATCTGTGGAAATGGAGTTCTGCTTGTTGCACTTGATTCTCCTGATATGTTTTGTCCATGCCTTGTTTATAACAAAGAATATATAGCAATAGATACAATATATTACTGCAGCAAAAATCTAACACGTTTACTCGCTAAAGTTCAATCTTCTAAAATCTATGGAGTTTTCTGGTTAGATCAGAAGGAAATTCATTACAGAATGCTAATCCAAAGAAAGTGTAAGTCTGAAGTATTTGAGGTTTGAAGTTAACATTTTACTTTGGATTACAGGCTACAAATTTAAAAAAAAAAAAAAATCTTTAAAGGCATTTTGGTCTAGAAAGCAGAAGTTAATCACAATCTCTCCTTGAAACTGTTTAAACTTTGTGCCTGCAGTCGTTTAGTTTAAACAGCACAAGGCTAAGAAAACCAAATGATGTTCCAAATCACCCACCTCGGGTTAAGAATAACCAGAGTTGCAGGTAAGTTCACTTACCCAACAGTTGCAACATTTTAAAAGTTAGCAGACGTTATCAGCTATTTATGCTCTCTCCTGAGGATTGCAGCTTCAAACAGGAGGTCACCAGAACAGAGATTCAACTCTTCTCTGCTGCTTCCATATAAGCCAACAGTTCAGCTCCTATCACCTCCCATGGGTTAAGTTAAACTACACCACAGACATTCATACAAACAGCTGAGAAATACTCACAAATCTCACTCTGCTGAGTTCAGAGACCCCAACTTTTGGCAAAAAGGTGTACATGTGGCTAACATCTGGAATTACCATAGCTGCTTCTTAAGTGAATGAATTACTAAGCTTTCTTTATAAAGATCCCTGCAAAGTTTTGCTTCAGTTACTAATGACAATAGAGAATGATTCATAAATAGGACCTGGAGAATCTTGTATGCCAATTGTTGAATGGAGGATAAACTTGAACTAAAAGATTCCACGGACTTTGGTTGCATTTGATTCTATCCTGTAGAGACCACACTGTTCTGAACAGATTTCCTTAGCAGCAACCACTGTGCCTTCTTGAGAGAATCTGTGTTACTCTGTGAAGACGGGAAGTCAAAAAGGCACTGATAAACTGAACCATTCTGTCTTTTGTCTCTTACCATCAGCTCTATCTAGCACAGTGGCCCCAGTCTGGTCCACATCCATACCACAAAACAGAGCCTTTCCTGTTAGCAGATCAAATTGCTAATAGAAACAGCAAATGAAGATGCACAATGCAGCCTTTGAAAAGTATGTGTCTGAAAGCACATAAAGCAAAGTCCATTAGGAACACAATTATGTGGCACCTCTAATTAACTGGCACTTCTGGATAATCTGAAGCAAGTCAACTGGTGCGCTCAGAGTTTGATACCTCTTCTTCCACCCAGCCCAAAGTATTTCCTGAGACATTTGAGAGAGTATTTTACTGTATCATGGTATAAGCTGAGAAAATACATATCAATATATTTTGCAATTAAGAGCAATCATTTTTCTTAGTCCTTCCACCCACTGTATGCAACAAATTGGATTCAGACCTCCTGACACTGATTAAAAGACCTGGGAAGAGACATGTATACATGTATTCCCAGGAAAGACAGAAACCAGTTCTCAGTGCAAAGATGGAGCACAGGATGAAACAGAACAGAAAGATCCTTGAGACTTTCTGTCTCAAAGCATAGATTAACTTCTGTTCAACTCCCTCCTTTCCTTAAAGGAAGGAGGAGACAATACAAGGCTAAAGCAAAAGCAGGTCACCTTCTTCATCCGCTAAGAAATCCATTTACTCTATCACTGACGCAGAATGCACAAACTCATTATTGCACAAGACAGGACCCAGGTTCATCTTGCGATGTCCAAAGGTTATGAACTCTTTTTCTGAGAGCAACAGGTGGTTCAAGTACGGTGTTTAAAACAAGCTAGCTGTCTGAATCATGGTTTCAGGCAACAGGGCAAGTCCTTTATACCAACTAGCTACTCAGTAATTCTGGCTTCTAACTTCAGATCTACTGAACAAACCAACTGCCTCCTATTTCTTAGACTGTGGGGCAGGATTTATGATGAAAATACTGGCATGGAACACTATTCAAATTTGACTTTTGTGACTTCTTATAAGTATCACAGAAGAAACATTTCTGCCCTTGAGAACAGATTGCTCAAATATTATTCCAAAAGTAATTCTCTGTTGAAATAAACAGTTAAGAAATCCAAAGAGCTGACTGCCCTTGCAGTATAAATCAGCTTTGCCACTTGCCTACAGTGCATTAGCTAGTTCTTTGCAAGAGCTCTTTCACAACAGTTGTAATTTGTTTTGCAACAAGTATGTGGAAGGGCATTTCCCACCCTCTGTCTCCAGAGATCTGAACAGGGCGCAAAACTGTTTTCCCTACCCCACCTCCGGCTCTGGGAGTTTGGAATGGGGAAGAAGTAGGCAAGAAGCTGCCTTCCCCACCCCTGCGGGCTTAAACAGAGAAGAGCAAAACGCCTCAGCATATATATATGGCAGCTGGACACACTGGTTCCTTGAAGGAGGATCTTGAAGAAGGGTGAGGAGAAAGTGCACAGTTCCTGTTTTGGACTGCCGCATCCTGACTTCCCACTGGAAGGCCCTGCCTCTGCTGTAAACTGCCGCCATTCGTAGGAACATGCCAAGCAGATCAGCTTTTCCCAGTGCTGCTAAGGCAATGCTGCTTCACGAGATTTGCCTCATGGAAGCTGTGCCTACAGACTCTTTGATGCGTTTATTCACATTTGATTCATTGCTGTGTGGATCCACAACTGGATTATAATTTGCAGTTCCAGACACTGCTGCAAAGGAGCCAAGGGACTATCTCCAAATTCTACTCCACCCATGTGAGTAGATCAGACTTTCCCTCGGGCTCTGGGCATTTATTTTAAGTGGGGCAAAGCTATTTTGTGGCTTAACCTTTTCCGATTTTTCTTATTCTCCTCAATAACTAAAATTGCCCATAAGCATCCTAGTGAAGATTTTTTGACTGAATTAGAACTAAATTTGACTAGTTTGTATATAGTTTGTGGGTGGGGCTTTTCAGAAATAAAAATAACTACATACTTTTATAATTCCTGCCTCGTTAATTGCCCCAACTAATTCAAAGTGACAAAACCAGGCAAAATGTTACCTTGCACCGAGCTCAGATCTCCAGTTACAAGATTTAATATTTAAAAGTACAGCAAATTTATAAGCAACATGATGAAATAGTGCATGGATAGGATTCACTTCCCCTTCAGTGACAATGGCAGAAGAACAAATTCATCGTGTGGTACCCTGACACTACGCTGGTAATCCTACCATCTAGTGTTGCAATATAAGAAATAAAATGAAGAGAACGTGGTTTTCTGGTATTTCAATAAAACTATCAAGTGCAGACATGGTAGAAGATACACAATAAACCCTAAGATTCTTTAAGCTTTTCAAAGGAGAAAATGAGAAACTGTTTGAGGAAACAAGCTTTTTCAAAAGATATTTTGGTTTTGGTGACAGCCTCAATATTTTAATTGTCATTAATCATCTCCATTTGCAATTGAAAAAAAAAATTTAGAAGGTATCAATGAAACTAAATATATTTCCATCTTCTCTTGTCATCCTTAACTCACTCGTTTCTTTGGAAGAAGGAGGGATCACAGATGTAATCTAGCCATTCAGACTGTCCTGTGATCTCTTTCATATGGCCTAGCACATAAATACAGCTTATGTTGGTGACCAGTAAGAAGCATTGTCACTGGATCTAGTCAATTAATCTAACTGTCCTATGGTTTACAGCTGCTTTTTGTGGCTGAAAAGCACCACTGAAGTCTTTAGTCATTGTAAGTTTATGGAGAAGAGGTGTGTGGACTCTTGTAAACTGCTGTTGGTATAATGCTATCAAAAGAAACAGGATGTGGCACTTGAGTAAGACAAACTTTTCTTGTTCAGATAGTAATACTTACATCTCCTTCAAGGCTGAGCTTGCTTAAAATTTCATGGACAGTAGACATCTTGAAAGAATGCTGCAGGAAGAGGAAAAAGCAAACAAACAAGTAGACTTAAAATACAATTACATCTATGTGCTGTATATTATTGAAACACAGCAACACTGTGATAGTCTAATGAATTTTGCTAATCCCAAGCAAGAAAGCAGATTCCACACCACACCACCATTAATAATGTAAGAGGTCTTATTTCTACTCCTTAACAAACAAACAAACAAACAAACAAAAAAAAAAAAAAAAAAGAAAAAAAGGAAAAAAAAAAATCTGCATTTTAGACTTAGAAATTATGAACTTGAAAATCTCTACCTTAAAAACAGAACCAGCTAAGCATACAACCAGGAAAATTATACCAGAAACATTATAGCTAGGTCCAGCTCAAAGAAAAAAAAAAATAGTAGTAACATTTAAATAAGATGCTCAGTTCCTTAAGCACTCATGGAATACATTGAAGCTATTTATATTCTTGCAGACCTTTTATAAAATCACAAAGCTGTTCAGTCTTTAAGCCTGGACAGAGGCTACAAATGCCTCTAACATCCTTCGGTTTTGTAGTGGCTGCCCAGTAACAAGAATCATAGAACAAGCTGCAAACACGACTTAGCAACATGACTGTCAGACACTAGGTAACAAGGACTGGTTTAAAAGGGTTAGCTCCAAAGCTGAGAGTAATTAAGGCAAGAAAATCAATATCATTGTTCCACTGTCAGATCCAGGTAGCATCTTGCTAACATACATAAAGAAAAATGGACAAAACCCCAACTCTGAGCCAGACTATAGGCATTATAGAAATGAACACTCATGTGATATGCTTATGTTACAGTGCTGTGCCATTTTTCAGCAGATTGATGGTCAGGATGTGGCCAGAGCTATATTACCGTTCTACTGGAGCAGTCTCTCAACTAAGGAGAAAATTTTTAACAAAGGTTGTAAGCTGATGACAGTATTTAAGAGGTTTGATGTATTCCCAAAATCCAGCTTTCAAATTTCTGTACTGAAAGGACAAACACTGCCACTCACATTACTTCATAGTCACCCAGGTTGGCACCTGCAGCAAGCATTATTTTGTCTGTGAAATTAAAGCCTGTTTCTCAGGAATTCTACAATCAAGCTGTAGAGTATTATCACAAAGGGAAGAGTTACTTGCTGAGAGGCAAGAGAAAATGGACAGCAGAATGAGCGATATTTTGCTACCAGATAAGTGACCCTGGAACCAAAATGGAAATATTTTCAACCTCAGTGAGTGCTCTGACTAGTTCCCCCAAAGCACCTCCCAGGTACTATGATCTATGAACCAAGTCCCAGCTATTGTGCAGCCAGTTGTGGATAGGTTTTCATACTCTTTTTTATCATCCTTCATTAGTCATTCTTCTGATAGTATTGGAGCTTTGAGACAAGCAGTGCTGGCCACCCAGACAAATTTCCCAGACGAAACAAACTCTTCTCCACTCAGTGACCAACCTGAACCCAAGAGCTTGGAGAATGATCAAGAAATTTGAAATGGTTTCTAATAATGAAAACCTGGTTAAAACTCCAGTACAAATGTTTAATTTTTGGTTTAGCTCCTGTAAACCTCTTGTATATAGGCAGAAAAGCAGAGAAATCTTTACTTTTACTTTTAGCACACAGAGCAAGTGTTAGGAGAGTAAAATAAACACAATTACACAGCTTTCACAGCACACAGAATTGACAACCTTTCATCTTCTGAAGCAATCTAGGTGTAAGTAACAAAAGCGACTTTACTTGGAGTAAAAATTAAGATCCTAGGTGAGGAAAAATAAAACGGAGAATGAGAAAAAAAATCAGTCATGCATCAACTTCTTCAGAGCAGAAAGTCCAACCCAACCCTTGAAAGACAGGCTGCAGAAGCTGTAGTAAGCTGCTACCTGCTATAGTCACTATTAACCAATATATTACTGAGTTATGAAATTCTTACTGTTTGCTCTTAATAAAATGAAGTGCCTAACAATGAGACCTTTGTACTTTGACAGTATCACAACCAATACTAAAGCAACTGAGCAACTGAAGTCCTTTAGTTGTACTCGTCACAAAGAACTAAAACACACCAGTGAAAGCTGAAGCAAATTAATTGCAGTATAATCTTTCACTGAACAATCACTGAAAAGCTTTTTGCAAGACTCCTGTTTCTACATCAATTTAAAACCACATTGAACCAGGCTTGTTGGAACAAAAATCTTGAACAGAGTCCAGGAACAGAACGAACACACCCTCACGCAGAGCTGGAACTAGGAGGTTCATACCATCAGCACACAACAATGCTATAGCAACTAACCTCCCATCAGCAACAAGCTGGCAAAAAAAAAATAAAGAAGGGGAAAAAAAAAAAAAAAAAAGGAGGTTTTGCAAGAATTTTTGCAGAGACAGATCTTTACCCAGAGAACAAACATCTCTTGTCACACCCTGCTTCTTAAGGCACTTGTGTCTGAGAACAGACTCTCACTGTTCTATGATAGACTGATTTTATCTGACATAGCTTTGACAAGTTCTGGGTGGGTTTGAGCATGCAGACAGATGATACTTGCACTAACTTGTTCTTCCTCATACTGGAAAAGAATCAACTTTAGCCTTTCATCTGTAAAGTAACACTGTGGTGCCTTAAGGCAAGTTTCTACAACTGGTTTTCCTCCCAAATCCATGTTATGTAATACTGAATCATAATGTTATTCTACTAAAAGAGATAGCATCTGTTTTGATGTTGACCCCCACAGTAATCACTGGTTTTGAAGTTCTATTATTATATTGGGCCTAGTCTATATTCAGCACCTCACCTCCATAACTGTTGGCAGGTAGAAGAGCGTGTATTTAAAAGCAGCCCTGTATCTTTGATTCCCAGGGGCAGCTCACATACATGACAGCTGAAAAAAACCCCATGTGATCCATGGAAAAAAGTGTAAGGTATGCACAAACAACTACATTGCTCAATAAGCAGAGTTAACACTTTAAGAAGCACTTAATATACTCCTGTAGACAGAGACTGAGCAAAGGGTGTTCCCAGACATCTGAGCCAAGGAAACGGCATCCCTGGAATGAGAGAATGGGAACTCTTTCCCTTGGAACATACTTGTGCTAAGTCTCCAAGAATTAGGGCAAGATCTTGTCATTAGCAGAGATGAGGGGGAGCAAGGAAGATCCACAACATCTGCTGCAAATGAAATAAGGACTCAAAATCATTCATTTATATACAATGTTAACTGCAAGTACAAATGAGCCAGGCTGTATCTCCCCAAATCATCCAATGAAAGTTTAATAGATCATTTACAGCCACTACTTGCACAAAATATTAGCTTTATAGAACAGGATTTCAAAGCCCATTAAACCACACTATCACAAACATACTTTAACCATTCTCTTTCCCAGACACTGCTAATAACCCAGAAGATGTTCTGCTCCAGGAAGATGCTCATGCATACACACTTTAGGACTTATTTCTTCAAATGTAAGTTATTCCAACTTCTGAGATAGTAAAGTTTTTTGGATTTTTTTTGTTTGTTTGTTTTGGGGTTTTTTGTGTGGGAGTTTTTTTGTTTTTTTAATGAAGGAAGAACATTGTAAACTATACTCACTAGGGCTGCTTATCACAAGTGGCTCCACCAACAGAAAGCATACACAAGGATGGACCACTCAAAGGCATAAAAGATTCTTTCACTCTTGACCTACATGTTGTGGTCTGCACTCTACACAAATACAGCATTTGAGTATGAACATAAAGATATCAACTATTAAATAGAATTAAAACTGTCTTGTACACACAATTCTGCGTAACTATCCTGAAATCACTTCCCTTTTCTTCCAGTTAAAATAGATAACATTCCTTTGTCCCACTGCCCCTCCTCACTTGAGGACGAGGAAGTGGTGTCCAAGCTGACTCACAATCCCAAAGGCAGCAGCAAAATCTCAGCAAGTCTGCCCACAGCCACGGCAGGGTGGGGTGGGGTGGGGTGGAAGAGCTGTGTCCAAGCCTGGCTATGCGAGCAAGGATCCATACAGGGATCCCTGGCCTGCCGCAGAGAAGTGCAAAGGCAAACCTCCGGAAAGGACTGCCTACCCACAACATGCCCTGAACAGGGGCCTCTCTCTTGCCCATGCCAGCGGCTGCGGCTGGATCTGCAGCGGCGCCAGCAGCCGCAGCCACACCCTGGGGGAGAAGGGAAGTGGCCGCTGCCCCAGACCAGGCTCTCCTGCTGCAGTGCCTCCAGCCTCGCTACAGCTAAGCCTACACGGACCGCCTTCAGCCGAGGCTCTACGAGGCTCTGTACTGAAAAGTGAATGTATAGCATCGTCGTTTAGCCAGCTGAGCCTACGTGTACCGTAACGAAGAGAACTGAGTGTCCGGGGAAGTTTGGCGGAGTTTGGATCTAGTTCCTCTTCTCCAAGCGCAGCTGCCACACCCAGAGTTGGTGCGGGGCTCACGAAGCCCTCCGCGGGTACTCCGCCTTTGGAGAGCGCTGTTTCAGCGTGAAGCCGCGCACGGAGAAATTACGGGAGGTAGCACCGAGGGAAGAGCAGAAACGCTGGAGCTCAAAGGCAGCGGCCCCACCCAGCCACCGCCCCGCTCCGCGGCCGCATAGACCCGCGCCGCTCCTGCCGGGGAGCGTCTGTCGCTGTCCGACACCCGCCCCCACTCCCGGACCGGCTCCGCATTGCCTTCCCCCGCTCCGTGCCACCCGGCGAGAGCTCACCTGGCCGGGACAGGCAGGGCAGCGCTAACGTCGGCTCTCACGGCGGCTGGGGCCGGCAACAGCCCGGGCGGGGTTTTGTAGAGCCGGGCGGGCTCTACCCCCTCCCGGCGTGGCGCTGACTCACCCGTCCGCGCCCGCCTCTCGCAGCAGGAAGAGGAGAGGGACGGGGTGGGCATGGGCAGGGCAGGAGCGGCCGCTCCCTCCACATTCGTGTGCCGCAGAGCCCTGTTCCCGTCCTTGCGGGGCCGCCCGGAGTGCTCCCGAGGCTGCGGAGGCGGCGCCAGGAACAGCGCCCTGAGGTGAACCCCGGCCCCCCAGTACTGATCTCCGCGGCTCTGGTCACCTTTTCGGTGCGGGGAAAGCTGTCCCCGCCGCACTGCCCCGGGAAAGGCGGGCCCGTAGCCCTATCCTCAACCCCTAAGTTACTAGGACAGTAGGTTATGGCGGTAGCCCATGCCTGTGATGGTGCTCGGGCGGGTCACAGCCCAGGCTGCAGCGCGACGGCCCGGAGCCTTAACTCTCACAGACCCCCCCAAGCTAGGCACTCGCCACCACCGCCCCAGAACTGCACCCTCCTGCTCTGGGCTCATACGAGAGGAACGGAGCTCGCTACAGCGTGCATCTATAGGTAAGCTTGCTTCGTACCAACAATCAGAGCCCAATGCACAGCTGTGAGAAGTCCAGATGACGTCTGCAATAAGTAATAAACGCTAGAAGACCGGAGCACGATCTCTGCTCTGGGGCCCGCTGAATCACGCTCAGATAACCCGAACAGGCATACCACACCCAGCATGGGGTTGGGGGAGGCGAAACCGCTACTAGTCTGACTAATGAGAAATAAATCATTGGAGTCTCGACGTTACACTTACCAGTGTGAAAAGCAAGATACTTTTAAAAAGGGCAAAGAAGATCACCTTGGATGCTGTTTCACCACAACACTGTGGCCCATCTACTGGTGATGAGTCTCAAGAACTTTAGAAAAAAGGCAAGTAATCCCTCCCCATTCCAAAAGCATACAGTTATTTCTGTCATTTGTGGGGTTTAAGTCATAGAATGGCTTACATTGGAAGGAACCTTAAAGATCATCTAGTTCCAACCCCCCTGCCATAGGCAGGGACACTTCCCATTAGTACAGGTCGCTCAAGGCCTCGTCTAATCTGGCCTTGAACAACTCCAGAGAGGGAGCAGCCACAACCTCCCTGGGCAACCTGTTCCAGTGTCTCACCACCCTCACTGCAAAGAACCCTTTAGTAACATCTAGTTTGAATCTCCCCTCTGCCAGTTTAAACCTATTACCTCTGATCCTGTCATTACAAGACCTTGTCAATAGTCCCTCCCCAGTCTTCCTGTAGGCCCCCTTCAGATACTAGAATGCCACTACAACGTTTCCTGAAAGCCTTCTCCAGGCTGAAGAGCCCCAAGTCTCTCATAGCCTGCCCTTGTAGCAGAGGTGCTCTAGCCCTCTGATCATCTTTGTGGCCTACTCTGGACTTGCTCCAACAGTTCGATGTCCTTCTTGTGTTGGGGACTCCAGAACTGCACACAGTACTCCAGGTGGGGTCTGGCAAGAGCAGAGTAAAGGGGTGAGAATCACCTCCCTTGCCCTGTCCTAGTCTCCCACAGAAGAATGCCTTTAGTTATTCCTTTCAAGAGTATGGTGTCACTGAGAGAGGCTTCGATTCTCTTAGTCTTTAAGAATTAATAATAAAAAAAATCCTGGGTATCTCACTTCAACCAGTGTCTGTGTCACTAACAGTTAAACAGACAATTTCCCCCTGCTTTTCAGGTTTCTTAGAAAAAAAAAAAAATCACTGGCAACTTGGAAAGGTGATTCACAGATCAGAAACAGAGGCATAAAAGTAACAGCTGTTCTCCATTGCAGTATTTACTGGGGCCTTTAAAGAGGGATAAACAGATGAGCAGAAGCCAGACAGCAAATTTGCCTACTAATGGATGCACAATTCCTCAGGGATTTTTTTTTTTTAATTTACCATCTCTTGTCAAACATTCTCAAAGCAAAAGCTGAAAAGTGCAATCACAACACTCAGCTGAAAAAAGTCCTTCACAAATGTAATATATTGCCAACATACAACATATATGGTGTATTCTTGCAAAAAATCTGAGTTGCATGTTACTGAATTATTTCCATTTCCTTACTAAAAAGAGAGAAATTTTCCAACTCTTCAGTTCTTACAACTTGAAGTAGCTGATATACCAGCAGTAATTTTGGTTAACTAGATCTTCACATGAGCAGTTTGGAAAAAAAACCTTTCAAGTGAACCATTACCATCAGAGCCACATGATCTGCAGCATAAAAAGACTTCCTGGCAATTCCACAGCTTCAGAAACATCCCAATACCCCACTTAATAATCAAGTATTCCATTTCAGAGTCACATATGCACCTCGGTTAAAAAAAACAGCAGCCTCTCTGAACTTACACAAGCTTCAGGGACTGCTGAAATGATTTAAAAAGAAAAAAAGACTGACAACAGGGAAAGAAAAAGCAACCACATTCAGATTCATGAAGATACAAACATTGTACTCTTAACAGATTAATTCCTTCAATTGCTCTCAGCTTATCTAGGTCAACTGACATCAAAGGCATTTGTAGCACCAGCTGGGGACTCTTCAGTATCATGAACAGTAGACCACAGATTAACACTTTTGGCAGAACTACTAACCATCCTCTAATACCAAGCCCTGGTGATCCTGCCCATGGAAATAGGATATATTCTTTATACCTTTAAGAAAAAACTCTGCAAAATCAATGAGACAAAGGTGGCAGTAATCAGACTGTCAAAATAAGAAAGGCTTCTGTTGTCTGCCGAACAGGGAAAGGAAATTCATTCAATGGGAGGACAGCAACCACGTGCCTCAATCACTTTTAAAAATGAAAAATAAACATTTAAGTCATCAGGGTTTATTTCTGAAGATCTACCCAAAGCTGGGAAGGTTTGTACAGCACCAGGGATTCTAGTCCATGACTGCTGCTCCTGTGCACTACGTTGAAGTAACTACTGTTAACATTAGGCTGGATAAAAAATTGAGACAAGGACCATACTCACCACAAGCCCAGCGCCTCTGTGCCTGCTTTACAGACTGGAAGACACACCCGCAAGTAGTCTGCAAGTAAGGCAGTGCCAAAAAAAAGTTTTCAATTTGTTTGCACATTGCTTAGTTCCCACATTCCCTTAAAATATCTGCATAGAAGGTCATATTTCAAATATGTGGCAACTACTTCAGCTGCAATTACCCATTTCTGATCTCTGTCTTCCTGCATGCTTACTTCGGAAATCAGAGAGAACACTTTCGTTGACTGCCACTCCCCAGATTTCAGTAGATGGAAAACCAAGTGTAATTGACCTCACTTCTCATTCTTCTCTTCTGACAGCTCACAGTGACCATGATTCATCCTATACTCTATGGTCATGCTGTAGGTCCGTTTATTCCATCCTCTCAGACTCAGTGACATTGCTAGCTCTCACACCGTTTTCTTATTGCTTAATTCTAGTTTACACTGTTTTCCCCTGCTGCCCCTTCTTTCAATTCAACACACCAACGTCTTCCACCTCACCAAAAACTTTGATTTTTTTTTTTTTTGTCATTACCTTCTTCTTACATTATACTACTGGAAGTTTGATGTGCTTAACTTGAACATTCAATTTCAGTTCCCCCTTGACACAAATTTTATCTTTGCAATAACATTAGTGCATATCAGGTCACTCCAGCTCCCAACAGATTTTCCTCTCACTTCTGTCTCTGACAATTTGCCTCCTTCATCTACACAGATTTTTTTGCTCACCCTCTTTCAGGATGCTGTCTACAAAGAATCAACACTGCGTTAACACTGGAATTATGAAGGCCACAGTTCTGTCAATGTGTATGGCTTACTTCAACTTGTTTTTTCAATACAGAAAAACCTGCCCCAATAAAGAAAGAAAACAAACCCAAAACCAACCAACCAAACTCCCCAAAACCCAAACAAAAACCCAACGTGGATCACAACATAGGCCATTTTGATTTAGGTGTGGCTGAGTCTCTGTGTAGTTTGATTTCCCTGACTGCATTATGTTGCAAGAGCATAATAGAAATTCCATTCAGATTAACATATGGCTCAAGCAGACCTCTGGGTGCTGTTTTAGCACCTTAATTATTTGGTCTAATTTGGAAACTGCCATGATACAAATATACATAGATTTGTTACTAGCAATTACAGTAATGACAGGTTACTGAGAAAGTTAAGCATAACTTAAAAGTTATGCTAGCTGGGTTCCCAGGATAACAACTTGGCAAGTTACTATATGTACGGCTACAGAAGAAAGGAGGAAGGACTCCCTAATGCACACCTATGTCACATTAGTAAAACTATAAACACTCCAAGTGTTTAACATTTTTGGGGGGTTATTTTGCTTGGGTTTTTTTGAGGGGGGAGTTGGGGCACAGGGAAATGCAAAAGATTTTTTTAACATACATAGTGATCTACTCTGAATCTTGCAGAACTCTAACCCCAGTGTGTGCTTTTGGGAAAAAAAAAAAAAAAAAAAAAAAAAAAAAAGACTGAATACCAGTATACCAATGTCATGTTTTATCTAATAAATACCAGAGAACCAGACATCTTGTTAGGTGCTCCACCTAACAACCTAAGCCCTCGGATCAGTTCTATTCTGTGTAATCTCATTCCTACACTACATGCACATTCCTGCACAAATGTTATTCTCCACTCAGAATTTCATTTACTTGAAATAATCCCTTTTAGAGAGCTAGACTTATCTCTGGAATCATCTTGTGTGCTAGCCAGGCCTCTAATATTTTGTTATGTGTGTATTTTACAAATGAAGCTTTATAAAAGGTAAAATAGGTGGCATTTGCTAGTTCAGTTGGACTACAGAGAGGCAGTATACTTATGAATAGGACATCCAAGTTAGGAACTGAACACCTAGACTGTCTGTCTTACAGTGATACTGCTTTATTAATGGATTTGTCTTCAGCTGCTTCTCAACTCTTCATTTGCAAATTAATTTCTGTCTGCTCTTCAGTATCCCTTCTCTACCACTTTCACACATCAGATCATAACTTTAGCTTGGTCTTTAATTTCTTTTCAAAGATTTTTCTCATCACCAGTGTAAATAACATCATCCTCATCTTTTCATCTCACAGTCTCATTGGATTCTTTCACTGTAAGCATAGGGGCATAAAGAATGGATTCTGTGCCTCCACAAAGAAACAGATGCCTGGGTGACTTGGGATCTAAAGCAAGACAAAGGAGTAAATAACCAAAACATTAACTAATACTACAGGTACAAGACTCAGGTGGGAATAAAAAACCAACAAACCACCAACAAACCTCCTGCACAAAAGCTAGTAACAAAGAAAGCTGTTTCAGGGCACATATACAGCCTAATTGAAGTCACTATCAATTGCCAAAACCCATCAAGTTTGAGTCACCATGGTGGAATCCCACTGCACCAGCTGTTTACCATTAACAGAAAACATGGAATCATCTATGCTTTGTCAAGACACTCAGAAGGAAGCAAGATCCTTTGTTACTCCCATCTAGCTGGCACAGGTAAACAATATGGGGCATAAGATTCAAAGGTGCAGCATGACTCAGTCCAGGCTACTACATCTTTTTTCCTTCTGTTTGGTATGTTAAACAGAGTAAGTCAGAGAGGTGCAAGTATTCAAGTGGCAGAGAAATTCACTGAGGAATATGTATCATGGACAAATTACGTCTCAGCAATTCAGATGCACAGAGAATTAACTCCTCTGACACCAAGAGTATTAACAGCATCTGCAGCCAAATTTGATTTCTAAGCTAAAACATGAATCACTAGGATTTTGGTTTTCCAGCATGCTTCACAGTGGTAATTATCTAGCTGTGGCTTGGAGATGTTGCCTAGGTACATACATAAACGAAATACAGTTGCCAAATCCCATCAACCAGCACTGGCAGCGTGAATACAGTCAGCCTCATTACCCTGAATGAAACAGTCACAGGATATGCAAACAGTCACTATGTGTGCTAACTGTGCTTCAGTGAATTTCCTCCACCTCTTGGGGACTTCCTGATGCTTTGCTTGATAGCCAACTGTCTTTTTATCCCAAGATCATGCAATCTGAGACAAAACAAGGGCTGTAAAGCATAGCCAGACAACAAAGAAGGTAATTTTACTTTCTGTTCTCAGGTTATCATAACTATCTTCAAGCATAATTTAATCTACTTAAGACTTGGAGAGCTGTATTCCATCTGAATACAGCTATGCTGTCCTTGGTTTTATATACACTAACAGGTTAAAAAGCCACATCTCAATGCCACTACCATGAGTTCAGCTTTCTCAGCACAACACTGCTAGCACAGACTACCAACGTATATTACAGCACGAAGACAGATTTTGAACCCATTTAAGATGACACAGTGCTTGAAAGGATCACAGCTGCCAGCTCTACAATAATGTTCCCTAGACCGCAACCATGCTGGAAAACACTGTAGGAAATACTAACAGTGCATTCCCCTGACATCACCCTGGACTGACCAACATGAATAATCACTACAGAGTTTGGTCTGTCTTGCCAAAGGACAGCAAAAGCTATGAAAGCTGCCAGAAGTCCTCAGGGAATTTTTCCTAGGAATAGTGTTAAAAGAGTTCGTGTAAGATCATCTATCCTGCTTCATTGTTTCCCACCATTATGTGCTTTTTCCACTTTAATGACTCAGAACACAAACAATCCCATGGTTTGGATTAATTGCCTGGCCTCTGCCAAAGAAGAGAAGAGGCTGTCACACCTTATTTACGTCCCTGAGAATCCTGTGGAATAATTCTGGAAGTCTGAAGGATTATAAGGAAGCATCATTTAAACTTACTGTAAAAACCCTTGAACAGCAGGTGCCTATGGCAAATCTGCATGCTGCAAAAAGTGTGCCTCCTCTTTATTCGACATCATGCTACCTCTGTGAAAATGAATAAAAAAAATTCTTACAAAAAAAGGTCACTGACAAATTAGCAGACTATTACTACAGCAATCTGTAAAACTTCACTTAAAATCAAGGATTCTATGAAATAGCAGGAAACTTTGTAGCTCTTTTTGGTTTAAAAGAGATCATCTTTGTTTTAGTAAAAATCATGGTTTATGTTATTTTTAAGTTCTGAATGGTCTGAAGTTCATTACCCAAGTAGGCTGGGAAAGTAATGGCATACAAAAGAATGTCACAAATTCTTGATTGAATATAACCATCTACACTGATGTGGTGGTGTTGTTTGTTTTTTTTTTCCCTCTTTCAAGTGTCATCTTACAGCTTTAAATAAAATTTAAGGCAAAATAACTTGACTTAAAATAAAAAGCTGTTGATTGAGTGAAGGGGAATGGCTGTCATGAAGAGATTTGTTTCTGCCAGGCAAGCTAGGACTTGCTTTTCCAGGTCAGAAGCATCATTTGAATTCTAAAAGCAGAGCTCCCTTCCTTTAATGCTGGTTTAGCATGAAACAGTACATGCAATAGCTAGTGTTTTTATTACTGTTGGAAATAACCCTTCAGTAAACATTTCTACTTGAGGTAGGTAACTTCCACTGCTGTGTCCTGCATGCTAGCAGCTAGTGCTCACAAAAGGAATAAGTCTTTAACCTTTAAGAAAACAAAAGTCTGTAGTGACAGTACAGCAACAGGTAATTTTGAAACAGATCGTCAACACAAAGGTTTATTGTCCTAACGCTACTACTGTTAAGGAAGTCATTAACGGAATAAGGAGCAGCTGTCACAGTGCGTAGAGAATAACTTGAGTTCAAAATAGGAAAGGAAAGGAGTGGAAACCTAGCTGATTGATCAACATGAACAGATATGGAGATAGACAGCTGCCATGCCTCCTGCAGAGACAGAGACTGTACCAAAGAAAACCTTCAGAGGGGTTTTGCCAGTATAGGAGGCTAAAGCCCAAAATTTAAGCCACAGCTGAAGGTATGGTCAATGTGTATTTTATCTTATCAGTTTGTCTGGGCTGGTAGAAAACCTATAAATGGAAAAGAATGCACTTTCTTTGATAAATATTATGGAATGTGAAATATTTTCACTGGAGAAACCAGGAAACGACCTTCCTTACTTACATGCTTGCATACAAATTTACTGCTTACTAACAAAAAAAAAAACAAACAAAGAACCAAAACCCAGAACAGAATTCAGTGACAGATCTACTGACCCATGAATTTCTTTTTCTCCAGAAATGACAGTGTCAGTACAAAATTCTCTTCAGGTTTCTTAACCTAAATCTGCTGCTTCAGGATTAAACAAGTCAGTATAATCCATCTCATTGTGCATTCTTCTTAGGTTACCCACAAAGAAGCCCAAGAATTTCAACTGTGAACAGTTGTTAATTTGGAGACGACTACAAAATTTGTTGAAGATACCATGTGCAGCTATGCAGTATTTATAACTCCTTTTATTGCTCTTGCTGTTAACAAAGATTATCCAGAGGGTTGCATTAGACTACTGTCCTCTTGTCAACTGAAGGAAGAGACCTGCACCATTGCAGTACTGGATGTGTTAACTATTTGGTTCTGAAATAAATGTGTTTTGACTGCTGAGGTAGCTTTTTAAAATGGCTACACGACCTGCAGTGCAGAAGCAGCAGGGTTCTGACAGCTAAGTCCTGCCTTTTTTTTTTTTTTTTTTTTTTAAAGCTCAAATTCAACCAGCTTGTTAAATGATTTGCTGAGGTGCTGTGTCTGCCAGGTAGATAATCTTACAAGTGACTTGTTTCAGCAGGAATTTTTTTTTTGCATTCTTCCTGGGTTTTGGTTGGTGTTTTTTTAAAAAAAATTATTTATTTTGAACTGCTTGTGTAAAGTTTTGGTAGGTGGAGTTTTTACTTCAGTGAGATGTCAATTGCAGTAGACCCAGCACAGGATGGAACTCATGCTGTTCAGCTCACTACAGGATAAACAAATTTCGAAATCTGCATATTAAGGTAAGAGCCATGAACCTTTCAAGATTACATCATTACTCCAAACTTGATTTTCAGTTATGAAATTAAGTTCTAAACACATATATACTTTTTATTCATATATGCTTTAAGAATTTCTGAAAAATTCACTAGAAGAACTGATCTGAATGAATTTGGATACAAGTTATTTACACAATCATGGAATGCTTTGGGTTGGAATGGATATTTCAAGGCCATCTAGCCCAAAGCTTTATGTTCCTCTTTCTACACTTCAAGTATGGGAGAAGGCAGAATTGGCATGTGAAGAGCTAGGGAGACTCAGCAAGACCAGGTCTGCAGTATGATTCCTTTAAAACCACAACACAAATTCACTACAGCAGCAGCTGTGGTACCAGTGAACCTTATAAGAGGTGAGATTAACGATCAGGGGCAAGACTACCCATTTGAGAAAACAGTCAAGCACTCAGATAGATAGATGGGTCCTTGAGAACATTAACCTAGAAACAGAAAGGTTTTAAATAGAGTATAACTGCTCCCAGCAACTGATTCTGTGCCCAGATGTACAGTTTGTCACTTTTTACTTCTGATGTAGGTCTGCAGTTCAAATCCTCTGTGCTTAAAATAGACTGGGATATATCTTTGCAATATTTAATGAACAAAATTTAATAATCTCTGAAAAAGAAATGCAATTTAACAGCAACTAAAAAGCAACTACTTTTAGCACAAAGAAAGGAAACTTACCAAGCAATGACAGTGCTTCTGGGAAGGACTGTATCCACACTTGTAAGGAAGACTGTATTTTGTTAAGAGAGGAGCTTAGTTAAGTAACTTATCAGAAAAACATCTGAGCAAGTTATGCATCCAGTCAGATCTAGACAGGAGCAGACTGAAAATGCTGCAGTTCCTTCTGCTACTAGAACTAAAAGCAGCTTAAGTGGAGGCCAGTATTAAACATTCTGAAAGAAAATGAACCGATTTTTAAATTATCGTGGAAGAAAGATGCTATTATATAGTAGCCTTCTGGTATCTGAAGGGGGCCTACAGGAAGACTGGGGAGGGACTATTTACAAGGTTTTGCAAAGACAGGACTAGGGGCAATGGGTTTAAACTGGCAGAGGGAAGATTTAGACTGGATGTTAGGAGGAAGTTCTTTCAAGTGAGGGTGGTGAGGCACTGGAACAGGTTGCCCAGGGAGGTTGTGGTTGCTCCCTTCCTGGAGGTGTTCAAGGCCAGGTTGGCCTTGAGTGACCTGTTCTAGTGGGAGGTGTCCCTGCCTATGGCAGGGGGTTGGAACTAGATGATCCTTGAGGTCCCTTCCAACCTTACCATTCTATGATTCTATGATTTAAAATGCAGAGCAAGCAAATCAAAAGCAAAACCAGTACCTCTTCAGATGGTTCAGTGTCACCACTGAACTTCACTGCATGGGGTTGGACAGAGTTACTTGCAGCTCCTCTCTGCCAGCACAGGAATGGCTGTCTGGTTACTTGGTCTCCACTGGCTACACTTTCAGCTACTGGGCTAACTTAGAAAACAAACGAAATAAAAAACAAAACACCACACCCCAGTAAATCTATTCCTAACTAATTTTACACAGAGAGTGTCCCTAAGAGGTTCTGCAAT
This sequence comes from Eubucco bourcierii, assembly GCA_013396675.1. Taxonomy (NCBI): domain Eukaryota; kingdom Metazoa; phylum Chordata; class Aves; order Piciformes; family Ramphastidae; genus Eubucco; species Eubucco bourcierii. Next base: position 148,152 of record VWZE01004568.1, on the reverse strand, counting down.
GAAACAGAGAAGTCGGAGAGGCTTAGCCAGCATGTTTGAGAATGAAAGCAGTTTATAAGTGATTCAGTAATGCATAGTGCAAAGTTTGGAAGAACTTACTTGATGCAGAAGTTAGACTTCACATCCAATAACTCTTAGTAGTTATTCTCACTAATATAAAGAACTGATAAAGTTCCATGGTTTCAAATGTGTCAAACAGTAGTTTCCAAAACTAACTTCAAATGGCCTGAATATAGTCTGAAGCTATCAATTAATCTCCTAACAACAGTGAATGGAGAGAAAGAGATTCAATATCAGTAGAATAATTATACAGCATGGAAAACCTCAGAGTTCTCAGAGAAAGAAGTTTTAGTGAAACAAATACTGGCTCAGTAAGCAGTGGCTAGGTTAGTGGATGAAGTAGCACAGTTGGTTTAATCATGACCAGAACTTCTCAAGGGTTGATATTTGGTCCAGTATTACTCAGTATTCTTATAAATAATGTGCAGCATGTAATGCAGCAACTACTATCCAGCACATTTTTTTTCTTTATTGAAATATTTTTAAGCAATTATTTTTAGACTTAAGTTTGTTGCTTCCAATTTCAGATGTTACAGTTTGAAATAAATGTGCTACCCCTTTTCTTGTTATCAAACTCCTTTTAAACAGAACTTTCATTTATATTTGCATCTAAAATGACTATACTTTGTTACTCCTGCCTAAGAGTACCAAAAACCTGCATTCCTTATGTGCCTGCACCAAAAAACTGAATTCCTTATGTGCCTGGAAAAAAAAAAAATTATACATACAAACTGAAAATTGCTTTGAATCCCCACAGAGCTCGTTATATGGCAGAAATGACTCACAGCTAAAATATTCCTATTATGAGAGGCCACTAAGTGCAGTTAGGATAGTGAGAACTCTGTAATTTGCAAACAACTCTACAGGAATTAAACTTGTCATTAGCATATCACTAGAGCTAAAAGAGGCAGTGATTAAAAAAACAAACTGATTAACACTATACATATATCTAAAAGTGGGGAAAAACATCAGAAAATGCTTTGTATTTCACAATTCACTGTTTAAGCCTACTTTAAAAAAAATTACTTCAGGATTTTTTAACAGGTATCTCAGTAAGTACTTTAAATGTTTTATTTTTACTTTCATTAAAACCTGACATGCCAAGCCTCAGCGAGAAGAAGAATGGTTGATGTGTGTAGCTGGTGATTTCCTTTGTTGAACTCTTTAGTTTTTTTATGTTAGCAGCTCTCTAGAACTTCATTCACACAAAAATTGTCTCATGCATTTTAAAACAATTGTGTTGTTTAAAAGTCAAAAATAGGAAAGATTTTATTTGTCTCGTCGTAGCTTCCAAGAATTCATGTGCTCTTCTAAAAACAATACTCTTCAAGGAAAATACAAGCAGAAATCCAGAAAAACATGAAACAAAAAACTGATGACAGAATATAAGTTTCAAGCCTCCATTTCAAGGACTGTTTCTGCTGAAGCTGTTTGATGGAACACTGACAGTACAGGATACCTGCACTGCAGAGGAATCTTCCCTCAAGAGCACTCATGTTAGTTACAAACACATCACAGAACACGTCTGTATACTCACACTCAAAACCACTTTAATTTTTTCCATACAACTCACGTTCACTAGGAAACCACATGTCATCAAACTGCTTGGCCTTTTCACAGACAGTAAATGTTCTCTTTTCTACCTTCACTCTGTCACTGTGGCTCCGACTTTCAATAAAACTGCTGATGTACAGCATAGTCTGGTTGGATTTTAGGAATGATAACTAAGGCCTCGTTCCTCCAGGCCAACCTTAGTAGCTCAGGTAAACACTACTGCCTATCAGTGTGCAATCTGATACGAGACTGTAGCTGCTCTGTAATACAGTACAGAACTGCAGTAATCATTTTTGAAGACGTGCCAGAATCCAAACAATTTCTGGAAATCATTTTGGGCAAAGGTAAAAATATGTATTTTAACTGTTTAGCTGTACTCATAAGATTTCTAGCACAAATTTATCACACGTATTATTTAAATAAACACAGGTTTTAATCCCCAAACTTCATTTGTCACACTATCCTAAAAAGTGTTTTCATAAGTAGTATAAAAACTGGTAGACACTGTATGTTCAAATAATTAAATAGAAGTTGTATTCCTTGTGCATACTACACAAAGTAAAATGTAATTGTAAAATACATCAGAATAAAAACCTGTAGCGATTCTGAAGAATTAAGAAAGCTGAAAAGTCTTTTTTTCTTGTTATTATACGGTATCAAATATTGCTGTCAACCATTGTTCCAATTCTTCCAGCTGTAGTCTTACTACAAAAATCATGAGACCAACAGAAGACACTGTTCCTTCCTAACCTCAGCAGCAGACACACATTCTTTTTTTCCTCTGGATGAATTTGAAATTTTAATTTGAAACGTGTCCACTGAGATAAGAAAGGGTTAAAGGTTTATAGAATGTTTCAGCTATGAGTGACTTCCCCTGCCAACTAGTTCTGGCTCCTTTGAAATGTGCAAAAAAAAAAAAAAGCCTCAGATCTTTCCTTTTGTCTTGTCCTCCAGGCAATACTTAACACATCATGTCTTAGCTACTCCTACTTCACTTGCATTTTGTTGTACTTCATTTTCCACCTTTTCTTCATCATCTTTCCTCTGCAGTAATTCTTCAACTTCTTTGTAGCCACACCTTCATTTCTAACAGGCTTAGCTGGATTGCCTTTAGTTTCCATAGCTACTGGCTTTCCTTCACAGGGTGTGTTAGACTGTCCTTTTGCCCCAGTCATCTGGACAGGTATGGGGAGAGAAAAGCAAACAAATAACTACAATTAATAATCTTAAATCTTTATTAACCAAAAAAAACCCCAAAACCCCAAAAAAGCCCATAACTACTGTCAGAGAACTGCCTTGTGCTTTCTGTTGTTCCAGTCAGAATCAGAGGTCACATCTGGACAGGGCAACAGGCACAGCTTGTCTCTGACAACGAGATCTTACAGGTCCTGCCTTTCTCTTGCCTGTGTGCCTCAATTTCACTCTGGCAGAAACCAAAGTGCCAGAGGAATGAGGAACTGATGCACAACTCTGTCTATCTTCACACCAAGTCAAGACGTGGCTAAAACACATAAAACTGGACCTAAAAAACATCCCAGAGTCCACTAAGCTGTGTAAAAGCTCATGGCTTTTACACAGATGTGTAAATCTATGCTGACAAAAAATGGTGCTTGAAACTCTTCTTCAGGTGTTTTACTGCCTCTTGAGAACATCAAAGCTGAGACTGGGATCCTCAGGAAGTTTCCAAAGCATGTTATGCACCATGCATTACTTCAATCACCAGCATAAATCACCAAGTAGATTGTGTGCCTAAAAAATTGCCATAAAATTTCTATCAGAAGTTTCTTCAGACGAAGATAATCAATTCTTCTCAAAATCAATTCCATTCTGTTTAAAAAATAACTGTGGCAATCCCCCCGTGTTAGTGATTTTTAGGCTACATTATTTTTGACTTATCCTAATGACCTCTGGAAGGAAGACCTCATTCAAACATCTAAAACATTTTATTTCTTCAGATTTAGTTGTGCTCTGAAGAAACACAGAATATAAATGTGTAAGGTGGTTTGGTCTGAGTGAAAAGGAGCAGGCCATCCACACACACTTCTATGCTAACGTTCAAGACAGAAATTATGTTTTCCTAAGTTAAGGTACTCCCATGTCTCTAGACAAAGTATATGTGCCTCTACACAAAATTCCACATCACTCTGATTTTAGAAGCAGGATGGCATGTACACTGCTACAGCAGCTCCACTGTGCAGCAAACAGCATAACAATGAGGATTTAAGTTCCTGTATGTCAGAGAAGCCACCTGAATTGCAATTAAAGTTTCCTCAAAGGTGAAGGAGTTCAGAGCAACCAGAGACAGGAGATCAATGGCAGTCTGTCTGAGCTACCATACTTTAAAGGCAAAAGGAAACCTTATTTTTGCTGCAGAGAACCACTGTTAAGCCTACATGAGTTTTGTTTAAAATCACAATCAAAGACAGATCCAAAATGTTCCACCCTAGCTGCTGAAATCAGGTATCAGTAAATTAAGGCATGAAAGATTTTAAAGACTGGTATGAAGGGACCAAGTAAAGTGTTTAAAAATTTCGGTAGATTCGTGTTACTTGTTTTTCTGCTTGCCATGCAATTCTCCCATACCTAGTAATGTAAAAGCTCTGAGTTTTTAATTTATGTCTATCATTTGCTTGTAATTTCTCATTTGCATGAGATTTTGAGGATCAGATATGACAGTTGAGTGTTCATTGCTATCTCCACAGAGGACACACTGAGCTGGATCCCTCTCTTCTACCTGGCTATTTATTTTCACTAAGCTGGTTAGAATTTAACATCTCATACATCCAAGACATGTCAACTTCTCCTGAAACTGGCCAACAAATTGAGATCTATGGGAATGAGAAGGACAAATGGAGACGAAGGCAGGACTGGAAAAGCAGGAAGACAGATGAAAAGCTCCTTCCTGAAACAAAGGTACATTAACAAAAAGTACCAGAATAGTGATAAAAATAAGAAAATCCTTATCAACACAAATATTGTATCTGTTGCAGCTGTGCTGCAGCCCTTTAAACTACAAAGCTTTCAATGAAGTCAAACACTACATTCTTTTTACCCTCTAAAAGTATTGTTAGCTCATATTAAAGATGCAAATAATTTTTGAAAGCACTTTGCCACCAAATGGGAAATAAAATATATTTTAAAAAACTCCAAACACAGAACACTGGAGGTATCACAGAGAACTGCAGTCAGAGCTCAGTGGATTACACTCCAACAGCAGAATTCCTCTCACCTAATTTTATCCATCTAAAGTTGTAGTAATCACTCTTTATTTCTGCAGCAATTTGAGAGAAAATGACAACTCTACAATCTCAGAGGCTCACCTTGGTGTGCAGATGCATCATACAGAGCATTCCATTTCCCTCTTAAGAGCACAGTGATCTTAAATGTTGTTTTGCCATACTGTAATGCTTAAAGCTTGATGAGATTAATCTCTTCTGAAGTATTTTTCAGGAAAAAGCTATTCCTGTTCCTGGTAGTGGATCCAGAACTCTATGGGATCTCTTCTGAGGCCCAAAGATAAGGGATAAATATGCCATCTATACATTCAAGGGACTGAAACATTATTTCAGAACTGCTAATCTGCTGTTCCATCAAGTGTGACACTGACCTGTTTCAACATGGTTTCTTGCGGTGCAGGTGGAAAAGTACATGGAACTCTTCCGTGATTCATGTGATATGGCAAAGGGAGGCTGGGATCTAGTGGAACCCACGGAACTGAAAGACTAGCAGGTACAGTAGGCAGATCACAATGAGCTTTATGTAAATTATACGATGCTCTTGTTGTCTTGTCAAGAGAACTCTTGTAGATTGCTACTGATGAATCTCCTGCAGCATGAGTCAACAGGTAAGAGCCTTCCTGCAAACTAAAAAGTTCAGAATGAAAGTATTTAAATAGTTTTGCTGCTTCATTTGATTGGGGCAGCTACTAGGTTCTTAATGAAAAAACGAACCAGCTTTAATCAGGCCTTGCTTTATAAAGACTGTGGACAAAACCAGCATGACTTAAACTACATCAGTAAATCCATACTAATTCATGTGTTCATAAGGCATTAATAAAATATTTACTTCTCATCCCTGTACAGTTTGGCATCATATTGAAAAAAGCATTTAAGCATACACTGATAACCACCCATATCTGGCAAACTGTAATTATTTAACTAGCGCCTTACAAAGCATAATGCATATATGGACAGAGACACAAAGAACAGAGGTGCTTTAAAAAGGGTTTCAGGGAAATAAATGCCAACCAATCGCCTGTATCAAAAGTCTTAGCCACAAATCTCAAAGCTACAGAAATTACAAAGTATGGGGAAACTCTTCTATAATTCAAATTAATATGCTTCACACAGTGTAACCTGCTTCAGAGTTAAAGGACACTTGAGTACAGAAGTCCTTGAAGTATTTAAATAAAGAAGGAGGAGCAAGAGAAAGGCATATGCTGTTTTAAGTCAAACTGAGCAGAACGGAACGAACAGTATTATTTCTCAGATTAAGTGAAGTTCAATTTGTAAATATCCCACACACCTATTACAACTCACTCCATTGCTCAGAAGTGTCCAGGCTCCTTTCTCAAGTGGCTCGTAAAAATCAAGTTCTTAGTATTTTCTGTAATTGATACAAAACCTGTAATCCTAAATACATTTTCACACAGTACTGCATGCTGTTATGCTAGACCTGACAGAATCTGTAAAGTATTTGATGTATCTGAAGAAGGAAAAAATCAAAGAGTAGACAAGCATTCTACAGAAGTAAGATGAGCTGCGTAATGTTGCAAAGAACCATGATGGCAAGAATGGAGCACTTACTCAGACACTTTCTTCAAAATGTTATGAAGTATATTTAGTGAATTTGCAGGCCTGCAAAAAAAAACAGAAAAAAAAAATACAGAAGTGGTGTCTTGCAAGGCTTGTTAGGGCTTCAAAGTCATTGCTAAATAAAAACCTACTAAAAATACTCACTTAATCAATCCAAGTTTCTCTCTTAAAGTTTCTGCAGAAATCTTTTCTAGCATAATCAGCTTTGATGTAAAAGCATCAACATGTCCTGAAAAAAACAATCCTTTAATTAATACATTAAAAAGAGAACAAATGCAAAAAGTATCATTTTCTGACATAATGCAGTTTACAAAAAAATATGCTCTTTTACAGCATAGGACAGATAAAGGTATTTATCAATGTTTCACAGCAGTGGGAAGTAAAATATATAGCTGCTTTAAGTACAGCCATCTATATTTGACTTGTCTTTCTAAATCAGGGAGATGCCCATGATTGCAGCAAACCTTGAATCTTGGTGATGTCTGGGATATACCATCCCATTTTGTAAGGATTTAGTCTTAGAAGTTTCGATCATCTGAAGTTCTTTTGACCCTTATCACTATGTTTCCTCGCTGGACACATCATAAGAGTTAATCTTTTGTAAGAAGTTTACTTCTGAGTTTAATATACTTGGTTTTCTATTCTAGTATGTTATAGAAAGATCTGTGTTACTCCACTGTCTGAGGATTATGTACTCAATCTCTTGATTATCTTTTTCTCCCCTCTCACCTGGAAAGATACAATTTATGGTCCTTATATTTGAGAAGTGGCTGATTGAAAGCACTGGACATTCAGTAAGTTACCCACATAGTAAGTACTTCTTTCCAAATAATTTTTCATTTGCAAATAACTGAATAATGGTCAGAGTAAAAGGTCCCTACTAACCAAGGAAGTTTATCACAACTTTATTTACTGCTTGAATCAAGTACAAGTATTTTATTTGGGAAATACGCCAGAGATTACTCCTTTTGTGGATGCAGGATTTCCTATTTGAGTAGCAAGGGGACTTAAATCAGCAATTGTGCAAAATGCTCTGCTACCAAGAGAACAGCGCTCTTAAGTTTGTTTGATGATAGTATCTCAGCTTGGTGCGAACAATCACGTCTTTGTGGACATACAAAGTAAAAAATTCAACTTAATCTCACACTTTGCCCATTCTGCAAGAGGCCGTAGCTACACTTCTGTTTTCCTTCTCATCTCCTAAACTAGCAGCAGTTCTCACTGTGCTGAGCGATGAGATTCTTCCTTCAGCCACACAGAAAGATACAACACTGAAGGACAATGCTAGACAATTTCAGGGCACTGACCAAGGTCCAAAGAACATTGTATCAATGTTCATTTGGCAATACAAAAGATTGTTGACATGAATTATCTTTTTCAAGATCTAACAACTCCTAAGCAACTTAATGCTGAGATCTGCCAGATGCTCAAACCTTCAGTTTTAGAGGGTGTTTTATAAACTGATTGCTTATTTCCCTGGATGTTTTCTTAACATGGCACTACCAAAAATCTGCAGTTCTCAATTTGCCCACCTGACCAAATCACATATTCTGGCAGCATCAGAAGTTTTCACATGGTTACATGCTGAGAGTTCGAGTCTCTGTTTGTAACAAACTTTTTTTTTTTAATAGTGACAGAAGAGAGCCTGCCCTACATATTGGGAGTATTAATTCACTATGCACAATAGTGACAGCCCACAGTAATTCTGTACTTCTTCAGAGCACACAGAAGAAAACACCTTTAAACTCCGGAAGAGGTGCATCCAAGAGCTGACAAATATCACTAGAATAACCAGTATTCCTCAATCCCAACATTTTTTCCACCCAAGCACATGAAGAGAGAAAATGTGTTGGAGGCTTGGTCACTGAAGCCTGCCAGCCTAGGGCTTCATGCCCATTTCACAACTATAGCAACAAACCAGACACTGTGGAAACTACATATGAGAGGGGGATAGAGCATGCAGCCTGCTCTCTTCTACACCTGAGAACCTTCTGAGAACCTCAATAAAATGGGTGTTGCATAGATCAGCTCTCTGCAAACTTTTGCACAAGCCATGTGTAAAGTATCCTGTAACTGATGGGAGATCAGATAGACATGTACTCCCTTCAGCTTGTTCACTTCATACAGACTGGCTTTCTCTACGTTTTTGCTATTTACTCACACTGCTTGTGAATCTGGATATGTTATGAAAATGTTAATAAAATTCTCTGAGGGGGGCTGAATTTCGTTGTAATTCAGTATACTGTTCTGCTTGTTAAAAAACAAACAAACCCAAATTCTTCTATTTTAGTATGTACAGTAAGATACAATTAGAAATGGAATGCTGTGCACATAGTCATCTCTGTGAGGATTTCTTGTAGGCAGGAAGCACAGCAAACATTGCTTTTACGATTAGAAATACAATTTCTATTAAATTTCTATTCTAATTCTACGATAGGATGTAAAGTCTGCATATAAAAATTAGGAGAGAATTCAGCATTTCTGATGTGAGCTGCCAACATCAAAGGTGGAACCCAGTGCACAAGTGGAAAGGTTAGGCAACCACAGGCTACAACTGCTGCCATAACAACCATAAAAACACAGAGAATTTGTTCTACCACAAGAGTGAGGCAGTCCCAAACGCAGCACATTAATTCACTGTACAAACAGGATTGCACTCACTCCATAGCAAGTGCCAAACATACTCTAGATTGCATTTTGATTAACCTTTTTGTTGCAGATTTTCCCTTTTAAAACCTTATTAATTACAAGATAATTGGTATCAGAGAGCTCTCAACAATAGAAAAGGGTTGTTAAAATTATCTATATGCATTCTCTATATGCATCTTTTTCACTTCTAACTTTCCTGACATTTAAAATGCCATTGTATGGAAACACAGCACACAAGACACTGTTTAGTGAAACTTTCCTTGAGAACTGCATTCCTAGTGTGATTTTGAGTGTGGATAAACGGCCTTTACAAGTAAGATATCTTTCTAATAACATTTCCATGCTTTTTATCCCTGTCTTTCTGTCTTTTTTTTTTTCTGTGCTAAAAATTACAGTTGTCATCTCTTTTAAATTATATCTGCAGTTTCCTGCTTCCTTATGACTGAATATATGCTACCCATTACTAGATTCTACTACATTATCTCCTGTTTCCATCATCTTCTGCCTGATACAGGACAAGAAGTATCAAAGACTACCCCTTTGACAGGGATGTTTCAAGTCATAGCACATATTAGAAAATTAGATGTCATGAATTAATTACATATGGACAATGGAAAGCATGGAAAATGTGTTTGAGTAAGATTATCCAGTGTTTATAACTCCTGAGGAATATACCAGCTACAGAAAGAAATTTTCAATAAACTTGTGTTGTGTATTTTTCTTCTTTCTGTTAAATAATTGCACTTCTACAAAGCCAGAACATTATTTCCAGTACCTTAGCTATGAGATATATATGTACACTGTTTCTGAAGTATGCAACTTTTCTTATTTCTAAACAACCAAACTTGGTTTAGCCCTACCTTGTTTGGTTTTCCTCATTCTCTTGTATTTTATCTGTCTACACACACACTATCAGTGTAGAAATATGAAGAATATTGCCTGTTCCCATAGTAAACAATATTTATCTCCAAGACTTCAAGTTCAAAGGTCAACAAATCAGTATCCTGATCCTCTGTTCATCTTATATTTTGGTATGTAATGGCATATTAATTAAAAATGATTCCACAAAATGCTAAGATATATTTATAGCTCACATTTAACCAGGAATTACCATGCCTGTGATAATACAAGTGGTATGAGACTCATTAACACCACCACCAAAAAACCAAAAGACTTTCCCCCAAAAGAAAAGCCACTTTAAGTCATTAAGATCACTACTGTCAGAAAGCTAAGTGTGCAATTACAGATACAATTGTCTTTGAAAGGCAAATAAATGCAGTTCTTGAATAGCATCCAGTAATATTTTCATCTAAAACCTAAAGCTGAAACATCCCCATTGAGCATGCAACAGAAATTTTAGACAGAAGTACTTTTTTAAATGAAAAGTAAAATTCTGAAGTTAAAAGTAAGGGCATGAGAAATAAACCTTTATGAAATAGTAGCTTTCCAATATCTGAAGGGGGCCTACAGGAAGGCTGGGGAGGGACTATTTACAAGGTCTTGCAATGGCAGGACTAGGAGTAATGGGTTTAAACTGGCAGAGGGAAGTTTAGACTGGATGTTAGGAGGAAGTTCTTTCCATTGAGGGTGGTGAGGCACTGAAACAGGTTGCCCAGAGAGGTTGTGGCTGCTCCCTCCCTGGAGGCGTTCAAGGCCAGGTCGAGGCCTTGAGTAACCTGTTCTAGTGGGAGGTGTCCCTGCCTATGGCAGGGGGTTGGAACTAGATGATCCTTGAGGTCCCTTCCAACCTTACCATTCAATAAACATTTATCTTGTGTTATTCTAGGAATAATCAAACATATGTGCTCATTAGAGAAAAAAAAAAATCAACAAGTGAACTTACCAATATAAAATATGGATTCAGAATGCAACATACTCTCTGTCCACAACCGACAGGCTTCACTTTCGGTAAGAGCTTCAACACCATAATAGGCTTGGTATTCTAGTTTTGGCAACAGGAATATTGGAATATGCTATAGAATTGAAGATTAAAAAAAGAAAAGAAAAAAAAAAAATCAACACTCACTATTCAAAAAATGTCCACAACTGGACTGCGTTTTCAGTTGCTAATAATCATAGCCTTCCAGTAGCGGCGAAGCAAAGAAGAACTTTCCACAGGTTCTCTCTGCGTTTTCACATTCAGTAAAGGCCCCACTACAAGCTCTGGGCTGCAGAGACTCTACATAGAGGAAAGAGAAATGGGCTAATTGCAGCAGCCTTTTACAGATGATCAAATTCAGGCCCTTCATGCAACTTAAACTCAAGTTCGTATTTCTGTGCTCTACTGCCCTCTGCAGGAATTTAAAAAAAACAAACAAACATGATGTCATGTTTCTTTGCTCATTACCAGTGGAATCCTGCCATTTATTCCCCTTGTTGGAATCTCACTTGAAATCAGAATCTAATGCCTGGATTTCCAGTTGAAATCAGTGGCTAACCTCTGTGTGCTTACACTGACAGAGAAATTAAAAGCCTCTTCTCACTGACAAATCAATTTAAATTTCAGCAAGAATTAAAAAAAAAAACCCAAAACCCAGCAGTGCTCAGTTTCTGATTAACAAACTAAGCATTTATTCACAGGTGAAAGTAGTGGATCAATACCAAAGAGATGGTACTTCTCCAAAATAAGGTTCTGAGCATTGAGTTTTGGCAAGTAATCAGAGTTACAAAAATCTGTTTGCATTTCAATAAACACCTCACAAAACGGCTGTGTACCGTAATTCTGGTTTTCTGGGGAGGGAGATACCACATAAAAATAATTACTGAGGATTCCAGAATAAGCTGTCTTTCTTTTGATGTTAGAAAGTGTATCTGGACTACACTTGGCATTTAAAGTGTTTTATTTCTTAAGACAAACAATTTGCTAACATGTATACAATACTCTTTTCAAGCACAACAAAGAAGATCTCTTTCTATCTTTAAATGTTTCCTCTGTTGTTCATTTTATCTCCCATTTCTCTGCTTAACTAGGCATAACAGAAAGGCTGAATTCTGCTTGCAAGTATTTGCAATCATGAACATTCTCAAAGCCTTGGGCCAAAAACGTAATTACTGCATTGACTTTAAGAACAGTTCAATGTGACATTAGTTTACATGACTCCAATTACCTATACATATTACTGTCATGCAGCTGCAGTAAAACGTAAAGACTCACACTTGCTTATATCCTGATCAAATAAAATAAATTACAAGTTATTCTTCCCTCTTTTCCTACAAGTATTTACTTAGAAAAGACATACTGTAGAGTGTGTGATAGTTGTCTGAGCAAAATCCCAAATGCTATGCAAAACTGAGAATCCTAGAGGTGCCTGTTGAGCGTAACTGTTAAAAAAAAAAAAGAAAAGAAAAAAGCTAACAGCAAAATCTGTACCTTGGCGGTTTTTTTCTTTTTATTCTTTGGTGGCAATGACTTCACTTTCTGCACACTACAACGCACAAGTAACAAGAGGTCATTCAGACTGAACAGCTTATAGACAAGGTTGCCCTCTTGAGGTGCTTTATATTCAGAAGGGTCTTCTTCAAGCATCTGAAGTTCATTTGGCAGCTTTCCTGTTGAAAATAAAGCAGAAAATTACAAGCTTGTACAGACTTTATCATTAACTAATTAGCTTTTTGATCCTGCAATAGGTTTGTTTTTTGGTTTTTTTTTTTCATTTTTAATTGGATCTGGCTAGTTTCCTCAGATTTTGGGGTGAAAAAACTGTCTCACTAGGCACAAGTCATTTATTTTAAAAAAAAAAAATCTGGACAAAGACATTAATTCTCATATACAGAGAGAGTTTAATATATTTAAATATATTTAAAAAAATATATTTAAAAAAAATAAATCAAAAAGTCACATCTTTAAATAAACGTAACAGAGGTCCTATTAGGATACTCTTCAGATGAAGGTGTTAAAATATTTTTCTGCTAAATTTTAACAGAAGTTCAGAATTTTACTCCTTAGGCAATAAAAACTACTTACTCTTTGGCACTCCCTGAAAAAGTGAAGTCCAGGTATTTCTAGATGAGTTGTTGAGATTTGAGGCAGGGGCTGGCACAGTTTCTGTGCTGGAGGTCATCAGCGGTTTTTGAGGCTGAGACGTAGCATTAAAATTATTGCAGCTCACCACTGGCTGCTCGTGGGCTTTTGGGGAGGGTGACTTAAGAAGTTCCTTTTGCATTTTTAAAATCTGTCCGACAGGATCAAATTGTTTGGACAACTTTCTTTTAGGCTTTCTGGAGGCATTTTTTCCCTGATCCATGATATCTGAGCAATCTGTCATGCTTGCTAACGGAATCTGGGTGGGGGAAGGCGATTTGGTAGTCTCTGCTGGAATATGAGGAACAGTGTTTGGCATAGGTGTTTTGCAACAATCAGTGCTTTTACATTCTGTATCAATTATCAAACGCTCTTCATCCGTGTCACTACTGCATAAAGATGTGCAAGTCCCACTTTTTTGTGCAGCATCAGGCTCCTTCTTGTCACTAACAACATTAGATAGAGTATTTAATTTTGTCTCATTGTCCAATGCTTCTTCGGTCATTATATGCTGTGCTTCATTCAGTCCTGCCTCCTCTGAATTAAAACTTTTATGAGATGAAGTTTCTTCAGGGTTGATGCACAGAACACTATCTAATGATGAAAGCTGCATACTGGCACATGTTGGAGTTCTTTGCTCAGAGATGGTGTTTTCCCCTTCTTCATCGTCACTGTTTACGGTAGATGTACTTTTTTTCCCCATTTTCAGTCCACACGAGAGGCCTTTAGCAGTGTTACTAACTGTACGACAAGTACTTTCTGTTTTAGAAGTTCTTGAGAGCTTGACAGTTGCTCCAAAAGTTTCCAGTTCCGTAACATCATCATCAAAGTCCATCTCCATGACATCTGGAAGAGGAATCTTCCTGTGCTGGTAGGTATCAGAAGACACCTTAACACAGGGAGGAAAAAATAGCAATATGAAAATAGAAATAAAACAAATCAAGAAACAGAATGTCATATTGAAGGAAACATGAAAAATGTTTTGCTATCCATATTTTGACTGTTGGGAGAGTTGCATTTAGTGCTTTAAGTGTAAAAAAGTTTCCTATGTTTAACACAGGATCTCTCAAGTCCTCAGAGTTGGTGAAGAAATAAAGTCCACAGAACTATTCTCATTTAAATAAACAATGAGAATACAATTTAATAAAGTGAATATTAAAGCTGAGATGCCACTGTAATCAAAGATCTTAAAGGAAATAAAAATTTCAAAACAAGGGGTCTGCAACTCAGCAGTAGAAAACAGGAAACCTAAGTTTTCCTTGACTGTCATAGAACTTAGAAATTATAACATAGGGGTTTGGTGGTGTGTGTTTTTAAGAAGAGGTGATGCTACATACTTCCCACTGAAACAAACTGTCCTCAGCTGGTTTGTCCATTGATACATCAGAAATTGGAACATAAGAAGTTTTAGTTGCTAGGAAGTCCATTGGAATTTCATGGAAAATTTGGTTCCTCTCTCTTATTGTCATTTCCTTTCTTGGCAGAGGTGAATCAACATAAACCACTTTAGCTGGTTCTCTACCTTTTCAAAAATAGAAAGAGAATGAGTACATATGAAATGAAAGGAAAAAAGATTGCTGCATAATTCAAATAAGAAATCTTTCAACTTCCAATTACGATCGAATCCATTCCATATTTACACTAGAAGAACTGAAAAATAATTCTCATTCAGCAACAGCAAAAACCAAAAGTCTGTCTAGACACTGAGAATTACTATGATCCCACAGTAGCAATACACACTACATTAGCAGCTGATCATATTTTAAATGCAATTCTAAACAGAATGTTAAGAATTTACAATTCATCATTCCTTATACTGTGTTGTATCATCAGATGTATTCTGTTTTCCACAAAGATCCTTATTCTGCCTTTGAAGAAGCCCAAAAAATGTCTCATAGCCCAAAAGCAGTGGTTGCAGTTTGTAGTTCTTTGCAGTCATTATGCCCAGGTTCTGTTGCCCTACTCTTTTGTTTACACCTTAACCCACTTATTTTTGACTGAATCTATGAATGATTCATACATAAGTGTGATGTCCTATCCAATTTTACACAGAAAGCCAAAGCACATGATGAACAAAGTGTCACTGTTTAAGGGGGAAAAAAAGTAAAATTAATGCAAGAGGTGGGTTACAGGGAAGATGAAAAAGGAATGAGAGGAGAAAACCTTCAAGAAATACTACATATTGCTAACAGATTCTGAATGCCCTTTACGTGTTAACTTTGGCTCTAAACATTAAGTTTTGAAACTCCAAAGCTGATGTAAAAGAAGTCAGGTCTATCTTTACAAATAACACAATCTAATGTAAAAATCTACAAAATTTCTAAGATTTGCAGGTATTTAACAGCTCCTTTACTACTATCCACAAGTCTGTTGTAATAGTTTGTATGAAACACACACAAAATGGATGTTTCACAACAGACGTAATATTCACCACAAAAAACCTCACTGTGTATTAAAAAAAAAAAAAAAAAAAAAAGGCAGCAAGATTGGAATCTACCTATTACAATCAAATCTATTCAGATGGTGTGCTGGACAACTGATGTACTGCATTCAGATGAGGGAACTGGCATATACAAAAACATTTTATTGCAATTGAGAAGAGTGATCTCCATTATATTCATTATTCTATGATGCAGATAGGTCCTTTTAAATCCAGAAAATGTGTTTACTCTTGGTCTTTTTCATAAAACTTCAGAATCCCCCCTTTTTAGCTTATTGAAATCAGCTTATTTGACAATTTTAACAGCTTCATGCAGTTGCTTTCTTTCAAAGGAGCAGAGTTTACAGTTTTGAAAAAGCAAAAGGACATTTAACTGACATGGTTTTTATTTTTTTTCCCCCAAGTGGAAAATCGCTGTATGTCCAAATTCAATGTTAATGGTGATACCTCTAGAGGTTGTTACTATTCTGAGTAACAAGGTGGAACAAGGTGTAGGAAACTATGAAATGACCTTGCTAACAGTACTCCTCCTTGAAAACAGGACAAACTATAGCAATGGATGTTTTTAGGTTCACTTTTAGTGATAACGTGGATTTAACAAACATTTTTCTTTACAACACTTAGGTCTGAATCTTTAAGAGATGACAGCTGAAAACTATTTGCTTCAGATTTTTGCCCTTTAAGATATGTGAACTAAATAAGTAAAGCTTTTATTACGTTCTCTGATTTCTTAAATTAAAAACATGTAAGTACTTAAGAGAAACTATTTTTTAGAGCTGCAATCTAGAGTACCGCGTCTTCAGAAAAGGTAGAAAAATCCCCTGAGCTTATAATTACAACTATGATTTTCATTAACCTTAGCTTCTTTCTTTTTTAACTAAACCCAAAGTTAAATCATTCTATTATTGTGTGAGCTAAATCACACTACCTTCTACATTCCCACAGTTGGCTTTACTGGATTTTCTAATTTCCTGCTCTTCAGTCAGATCACAAAGGCTTATGAGACTATATAAGGGTTTTCAAGGACAAAAAAAAAAAAGGTAATTTTTTAACAAAAATGTACCATACCTGCAACAGGGATCTTTTTTATGCAAACTGGGATTTCCCATTGTTCCTTGTAGTTTAGCCCATGATTGTTCAGTAAAGTTAATAATGACTGATTACTTAAAACAACTTGAGGACCATATTTCAAAGCAAGCTTTTCTGCATTTGAATCTGAACTAACATCCTAAACAGAATAAAAGGTAAAATTTAAATGTTATTTTTTGAAATACAAAGCTAAATTAAAATTTGTAGGAGAAACTCCAAACCCAAACAAACATGGATTATAGTCCCACCTCCCACTTCACCAAAGAACAAATGCCACTGTGTTGCCAGGCTTCAGAATCAAACAAACAAACAAGCAAGCAAGCAAGCAAACCAAAGTAAGCAGAAAGGTCTTCCAAAGGGTTTTGGTTTAATAACATGCATCTGCCTTGGTATATGAGAAAGCATATGGTTTTAATTTGTATCTTTCAGTCCACTCCTATTAATTAGTATTACCAGACCAAATAGGAATTTGGATGATTGTGAAATATGGTAATGCATTGCAGAAGAAAAAAAAAAACCCAAAGAGATTCATTCACAAATATTACAGATCTTACAAGTTAAAGCAGCACAATAAAAACATCTAACGTTAAAATATCACTGTAACTGCACAGTTGTTTGAATATAGATTACATATAAAGAATCTTAAAATAAATGTAAATACCTGAAGAACACAAATTCAGAATGGAAATGATAACATCATTACGACCGCAGGTTTCAATGAAGGGAGAAGGCTGGCAATGCTCATTAGGTGGGATGAGAACATTAAGGACAAAGAGAACAGAAGCCCAGAAGCACCAAGGACCATGAGAGAGAAGTAAGATTAATCTAGCCATGTTCTTTTTTCTGCCACCTGAGACAGCATCAGAAATATTCTCTGCTTATAGCTATAACATCTCCTGGGGCACATTATCATTCTCCAGTGTCACCTGCACTACTTTCTTAAGCAAAAGTGCCTTTGCAATCACAATGCCTTTGTTCAAAGTTTGGGTTTTGGCACATGAACAAATACCTTAAATTACTGGGTAACAAATTAAACAAACAGACAAACAGGCACAAAACCTGATCTCTACAGAATCAAACACTCACTTTTCTCTGATGTTTCAGCTTGTTCTTCCACAGATATTTCATAGTAAAGTGGAACGGAATCTAAAAACTATTCAACTCCTAACTGGAATTTAGCTGTTTAGCAAAAGAAATGTCCAGAGCAAGCTAATCTAATCCACTTCTCAGAAAACCTGCCAGTCTAAAGCATTTTTCCTTACCCTCAGGACTTCCTTCTTACATCAGAAGCCTTTACATCTGCAGGCATTCACATGTATGTATACATACACACTCACACACAGAGGTCCATTTAGAAACCGCAAAGCAAAGTCTGAAAGAAACAAAACTCAAATAAAAAGTTCTACCTAGGCTTGACAGATGGTGTGTTCCAATTTAAGGACCTCTCTAATGTTTCATTGAGGGAACAGAGCAAGCCTCTTCAAGAGACACTAGGTGACTATAAATGAAATACCACACAAATAATGACACAATATGTGATCCTATGCTGCATGATGTGCAAGATTATGGGGAAAAAAAAAGAAAAGAAACAATGCTATCACATGAAAAGGACTAAATTGCTCTTCTCTACAAAGTACGCTTTGAAAATCACAAAAAAAATTACTCACATTGTGCATAACAGAAGCCTTTTTTTCTGGAGTCATAATAGATGTAACAGTTTTATAATCTGTGGGCAGTTGAACAGGCATGGCAGGGAAATCTGCTCTACCACGTCTTGCTGTACCCTTGAAGAAGCCAAGTAGCATCAAAAACCAGCTTTAACTGAAATCACGCTGACCCAACTTTGTGCTTCTTATAACGAAAACTATGAAGAATTTATGCAGGTGTATTACAAAGGTAGTTATATTACAAAAGTACACTACTAAGGTAATATTTTTATTGCAAGCACACAGTGAAGGGTGTTAACAGCCTTCCCACCAACATAAAATTAATTATCATTTTTGTTAATAATTTAAATTATTAATTATAACCCCTAACTGAACAATACTTGTTAAAAGCCTGAATCCCTGCCTAAGACAATCCAGATATAATTCTGCTTATTTGAAAATAACACCAAAAGAACACACAAGATAGTACCATTACGAGAAGATTTTTTTCCAGCTTAAAGGTCAACTGCGTGTGAAACTTTCCTCCCATGATACTCATGATCTCCTGAAGTGTGTAATTTTCAGGATACTTCTGCACACATCCAATGCAAGCACATAGTAATTCCTAACAGAAAAGGAAATGATAGTTTATTCATTCGTTATCTGTTGTAAGAATCTAATTTAAGAAAGTTTTTTCTGTAAGTTACATATGCATATACCTTGTCTATGCTTAGCCTGTTTCTGGAGCTAAATTATAGCAGTTGCTCTATCACCTGCCAATCCCTCCCCAGTAAAGGGGAAGACTGGGAAGATCCAGCTAAAAGAAAATTCATTTCATGAAATATCCAACCTGATACTAATGTCAATACAAATTATATAAAGCTATATACTCAGCCCAGCAAAGCTACAACAGTCACACTAAACAGGAAGGAAGTCCTCAAGGGCAGGAAAAGGAAGAGGTGCAGGGTCAAAAGCTAAAGTAGGGAGACCAAATATGAGCTCCCCCTTTATACTGAGTATGATGTTTATGGTTTGGACTACATCTGCGAGCCAACTCAAGTCAGTCATCCTGGTTGACTCAGAACTGCTGATGGCCTGCAGCCCACAGCTGGCCTGGGATTCTGTCCCAGCAAAACCAGGACAAATTTAGAGAATACAGATTACTGCTAACAAACCTGTTCAATCTTTCCAGTTAGAGACAGTATCTAAAAACAAAGGGACACTGTGCCAGGTCTGCAATAATCTTACAAGTATCAGGATTGAAACACATTGTAGGTTTTCCTTGTCCTTCACATGCAAAGCTATCAATGTATGCACACAGGTTCAGACCAAAAAGTTTAGTACAGATTTAACTCTGTCAAACCAACTAATTATTTTCTTTTCATTTTATTTATCTTAGCTTTGAGAGGGAGTTGTCTTTTTTTTGTGTTACAGTCTAATTTACACTAGGCATAGGTAAAAGTCATAAAAGTAAAAAGACAGGGAAAATTACTTGTGTCGAAACTTGCTTTCTCAACAACTCTAAATCCTAAAATAAGTATGTGATTCAGATACCAGAAAAAATTGAGACATTTAGATTTGACTTAGTAACTAAAATGATTTACTTCTACAAGTATTACTTGAAACTTAGTACGTGCCTGCCTGACACAAGTGAAAGAGAAAATTACAAAGCTAAGCCCATTTCTGTTATTTTTAAAAAGTCAAGTTTTTTTTCTTCAATATGTAATAGAACAAATTTATTTTGTGCATGAAAAAGCATGTAATGTAAAGTGTTAAGGTGAAACAGAAGCAATCCTTCTGAACTCTAAGCAAATGCTCTACTCTCTAGACACATTTATTTTTCTGTTTTATTCTATGAAAAGTGACATGGTACTTCAGAAAAGACTGAAATTTTAACAAAAAGCATAGAAGTAGGCCATTTCAATTCAGGCAAGACATAACAAGGGAAACAAGCAAGAGCAGTCAACTCACTGATGGGAGTTTAATGAACCTCTATCTGGAATTCTTTTCCTGAAATGTGCTATTAAACCAAGTACAATATATCAAGTTGCATTCATGTCTGATTTTAGAATCATCAAAGTGAATATTTAACACAGCATGAACTTGCAGATGATTATGATTAAAGCTTGAGCAACCTCTGATTAAAGTGACTTTCAAACACACTATTGTGGAGGAAAGCATAACATTCTGTCCATTACTGTATTAATGCTTATTAATGGCAACGCACATTTAAAATCCATTTTCTCCTTTCCTAAATATAGAAGAACCATTTACTTAATTGATGAGTAAAGCTATGTGCAGTATTGTATTCAGTAACTTCACTTGTATCTTATCAACTACAGCAAATTGTGAGCCAAGCTATGTTGCAAAGCATAGAGTAAGGGGAGACTTCTCACGTCTCATCCCAACATGGAATCAGTAGAAGTTCAGGGAACTTCAGATCCCATGAGTAATCCTATGTCTCTTAATCGTGATTCCAGTATTATTATTTAAGAAGAGAAGAAATTAAACACTTGATTGGTAATTACCTCAGTGTAACGTAGTGCATCCTCAGAGATGGCATCATAATCATGGGCACAGTTTTTTGCAGCATTTTGGGCAAATTTCATGAACTCTGCAGTTTCCTTGTTTACTACTTCTTTCATTTGCTGAGGGGGAAGAAAGAAAGAATGGAACCTTGGAGGACTGGTTGGTAACCAATAAAATCTCCACAGACATAGTACAGGGATAGTATGAAGGAGGGCCCAGATTCCACTTGCTGTTCGATTTGGCAAGTCTTTGCATATGTTCAGAGTGTCACTTAATTAAAAAAGTATCTTTTGCAAGCACTATTTCCTTTAAAAAAAAAAAATTTAAAAAATCTCCAAACACACACCCCTGCCACACAAACACACACCTGGAACAAACAGCAAGATTTGCTTGCTTGTACTCTTGTAGTTTATAAAAAGGAAGGTTACATGACACTGTTGAGGCAAGCTTGCATGACAGAACCACAGACATCTGAGCTGTAACTTCATAAGCAATTTTAAGTAACAACAATACAGTAGGTGCTGCTTTGGCTGGGAATGACACACCCATTTTTACAGTGTAAAATAAAGGAACTAGCATTAATAAGGAAGAATGGGAAACCAAACGCAATGTTTCAAAAACATCTGCTCATTAATCACACTATATAGGTTTCAACTTAAAATGACACTTTCAATCAATGTGAGACACAGTCTTTTACTATTTAACCAACATTGCTAAGGCTAAGCAGCAAGTATGAAGAACAGAAGATCAACACACAGGCCTCTCACATACTAATGGAGAAAGTTACCATAACGGGTGCTGCCATCTCCTAACATACAGGACTGCTATGCCATTATGAAACGCTAAAATCACTGTAAGGTCAACTCTTCAATTCCTTCTCATTAAAAAATGTAGAGGTCCTTGGAGGTGGGTGGGTATTGTTCAGGTATCAAAGATTTATACTTAAGGCTATGTTAAAAGGAAATTGCAGTATTTTTGCTACATTTTTCTTAACTCTTTGTAACAAAAAAAAATTATGACTCCTGCTGTGATGCTATATGCACACTTACCAGGTATGTAAATAATTCTCTTTGATTTGCTGCATTAACTTGAAAATGGCTTCCTTTCTTTGAGAACTTAATCATCAGACGTAAATATGTTTCCTGCTCCTTCTCAGTCAGACAAGAGGTAAATGGATAGGGGAGTCTAGGTTCTGGAAAAGGATGATCATTGGTTGTGCTTTTGGCTCCCACCTCATCTGAATCGGCAGCTTGCATGCCACAATTCTGTCTGTTTTCTGAAGAGTTTGCCAATACCTCTGCATTTTTCTTTGTCTCTCTGAAAGAAAAATACCAAGTGAAAAGAACCTACATTTTTCACATAAATATTACTATTTGTCATAATTATTCAAGGCAGTACTGCAAGCCTGAACTCCAAATCCACCAAAAAGCACTGGTGAGAAATTGTACTATTCCAATTCCTAGTCTATGTTGCAGGAATTTTCTTGTTCTAAAACTTCACCTGGCAGACTGACCTTTGATATGAACAGCATGTCTGCCACTAGCTTAAAGATAGAAAGAAAAATGTTTGCTGTTGTTTTTGTTGATGGTTTATGTATCTCTCTGTATGTTCAATATTGAGGTGACATCTAAATATGAAACACTGATTCTTTGTTCTGGAAATGATTATTATTAATGAAAAGATGGATGGCGTTCAGAAACTGTTTGACTAATAAGTTTGACCTGAGTGCTAAGTTATGAAAATAAAGGAGAAAGACTTAACCTGAAAAGACTTTCTTTCGCTATAAAACAAATAAACTAAAACTCATTGTAACAACAGAAATTCCAGATTTCAATGAAGAAATTCCTGAAAACAGAACACAATTCAAGAGTTTCAGTTTCTAAACAATGTTGAAATTGGTTGCCAAAAACAAGGCTTGCTAAGGCAAGGGGTGTAGCTACCATAACAACAACAAAGAAAAAAAACATTACAAAGCTGGTTGTTTAAAACAATTCCAGTTGTTGGAGGCCATGAAGGCCACAGTAGCCATGCTCTGCTTAAAATAAATGTTCTTAAGAAAGAACAAATTTAAGATTAGCAAAATGAACATTTACTGCTGATCTTGGAAAAAACATATTTTTAAGATACAATTTCAGCAGCAGAAAACATCTCAAGTCTTATTCAGACCCAGCAGTATCACGTCCATAGTTCTTAATAATACTTCACAGCTGTCTCTCTGAATATGAGAATGTGTCCATCCTCACAGCACAAACTGGCAAATTTAATTAAGCTGCAGCAGCCACAAGATGCTGACTCAGATATGCCAATGTAGGAACATCAAGAAATTCTAGCAGCTTAAATTGGCTATATTCAGCACTGAATGAAATGGCAGCACATCAAGATCATTTCAGCACGCAGTGCTGTCACAGTCTTCATCAGGGTGCAAACCAAAATAATCTGACAGAGCTTTTCTGTCCATATTTACACCATTATACTTTATTTGAGCTGACGGTTTAAATTTTTGCCCTTCATTTTATCACCAACCTGCCTTCACAGCTTCGATGGTGAGAGAACACACACTTCAGTAAATATCAAAAATCCCAACATAAAATCTGACAAATTTCCTCCAGCTTCTGCTGTCACATTTGCCCCAACAGGTTCCATTTCTCTACCTCTTGACTGTGGCCATGCAACAGTGCCATTAGTTTTTGCCGCCTTCTCTCTTCTGGCTATAAATTCACTTCCACTATACACAACACAATGCCATTCTTGACTGCAGTCAGGTCTGCCCCAGAAACCCTTTCCCTACATCATCTAAAGGAACAAATCCTACAGTAATATCCAGTGTACCCATCAGCAAGCTGTGAGGACTCTGCTCATCTCTGCTAGTTCAAGGGAAATGGCCCCAACAGAGAGATGAACCAGAAAAGCCTTCTCTAGCTAAAGATGGGGAATACAGAGCCATGTGACAGACAGTAATCACCTCTGACATGTTTTTCTTGGTATCACTTCCTAAAAATACAGTAATTCTCCTTCAGAACAAATTATTTCTCCACTGGCTGAACTTTTTTCTTAGAACACAACAGCTACATGCACATACTCTGTTGTGTGAATGTTCATTCACCAAGAGATACTTGCCACTTGCAGCTCCCTACCATCTTAGCAACTTCTTTAAAATCCCAATAGCCTAACTACAGTCCAACTTTTAAAAAACAGCAGCAAAAGCCATGCTTTTCACTATGTGAAATGTATTTTAATTCTGCTTCCTCAAATTAAGGAAATAAAAATGGACATTAAAACTGCACAAACACCACTACCTGTACCACCTGTGCTGAGAGAACTGCATTTCCCATCCTTCAGTTAACATGCTGTACAGTTTCTTCCATACTCGTGGAACTCACTATGTCCACTGAACCTGTCACTGCTGATCTATGCGAACAGTGTTAGTGACTTCACAGGATCACAGGATGTCACGGGTTGGAAGGGACCCTACCAGAGCAGGACCATAATCTAGCTCAGGTCGCAGAGGAATGCATCAAGACAGGCCTTGAAAGTCTCCAGAGAAGGCGACTCCACCACCTCTCTGGGGAGTCTGTTCCAGTGCTCTGGGACCCTTACAGTAAAGAAGTTCCCCACTGTGTTGAGGTGGAACCTCCTGTGTTGCAGCTCACATCCACTGCTCCTTGTCCTGTCACAGGGAGCAAGTGAGAAGAGCCTGTTCCCTCCCTCCTGACACCCAGCCCTTAGATATTTATAAATACTTATTAAATCCCCTCTCAGTCTCTCTTTACTCTTCCAGACTGAAAAACCCCAGATCCCTCAGCCTTTCCTCATGAGGCAGTGGTCCAGTCCCCTAATCATCCACATAGCACTCTGCTGGACCCTCTCCAGCAGATACCTGTCCCTCTTAAACTGGGGAGCCCAAAACTGAACACGGTACTCAAGATGGGGTCTCACTGGGGCAGAGTAGAGGGGAACCTCCCTTGATCTGCTGGGCACTTCTTAATACACCCCAGGATCTCATTGGCCTTCTTGGTCGCAAGGGCACATCGTTGTCCCGTGGATAACTTATCCACCAAGACCCTCAGGTCCCTCTCCACAGGGTTGCTCTCTAGCAGATACTTCCAAAAATACAGGCAAAATGTATGTCAACATATACTATCACCAGCCTCCTAAAACATGATATGGTATAGACAGACAGTAAAACATTTCCAAAACTAATTAGGTCTCCTTCACGACTTACAGGATCCTTACAGTAAAGAGTGTGGGTCAAACTTCATCCCTCTTTAGTATGTAAGAGAAAAAAAGAGCACCACCCCCCCAAAAAAAACCCACAAACCCAAAGCCCACCTCAAAAACCCAAAAATATAACCCCATCCCTCAAAATACAGGATGGACCAACCCAAACTCTTCTGTCATCCTGAGGTTTCTCAACCTATAAAGCACAGACCAACTGCTGGACCAAGGAGTCAGTAACGAATCCTCACACACCAGATAACCTGCAGATGTCCCCCCAGACAGTAAGAGCTTGTATTAACAGCATGATGACAAACAGCACAAAATAACAGAACATACCTGTTTGATAAAAACCATAGTTCTGAAAGGCTTGGAGCCAATGAGTATTTCTCATACATTTCATGTGAGAAAAACACCTTGCTGCCATTTCTTGGTGATGCATCCCTGATAAAAACAAAAACAAAACAACAAAGTCAAACAATGTTACAGTGAAAAAAAAAAAAACACACACATCTGGGAAACAACATAATGATTTAAAAAAAAAAAAAAGTTATAGAATCATAGAATGGTAAGGTTGGAAGGGACCTCAAGGATCATCTAGTTCCAACCCCCTGCCATAGGCAGGGACACCTCCCACTAGTACAGGCCACTCAAGGCCTCATCCAACCTGGCCTTGAACACCTTCAGGGAGGTTGTGGAGCACAGAATCGTTTGGTGATTCTGTGCTCCACAACCTCCCTGGGCAACCTGTGCCAGTGCCTCACCACCCTCACTGTAAAGAACTTCCTCCTAACATCCAGTTTAAATCTCCCCTATGCCAGTTTAAACCCATTGCCCTTTATCCTGTCCTTACATGACCTTGTAAATAATCCTTCCCCAGCCTTCCCGTAGGCCCCCTTCAGATACTGGAAGGCTACTATAAGGTCTCCTCAAAGCCTATCTGCACAGTGCTTCCACATTCCCTCTTTATAGGAGTTGCATATATACTAATTGAAACCCTCTTTTTCTCAGCAGTAAAATGCTCTTCACAGTTCAAATAGAACAACTTAACTGATACAGAAAATAAAATTCAGAGATGGCAAGAAAAATGGTGACAGCCACATGGTTTCAGGTGTCTGTTAATCAAAGCCAAGCATGGGGTTGAACTTACTGGCATTTTGAGTAAAACAGGCTTTCCTGATTTTTCAGAAAAGAGGCCTTCACACAGACTTTTTAATTTGTAATCTATCCTTTTCAGCGCACAGGGTTCATACAACGTCGATCTTTCAAAAAATTTTGAAAAGCACGAGGAAAGATTTATTTTTGCTCGCAAACTCATTCAAAAAGAACTCACCTGTCTAGGCTCAAAAACAACTACTTCATTGTATGGCTTTTCGCATTAAACTCGAGAACACTGTCACTGCCCTAAACTCACACCGCGAATGTGCATTACTGCCTCCTTCCTTAGGTCTGAACAGCCATAAAGTGCCAGTCACATTGCCCTAAAACAAGCACACTAGACTCCTCACCCGCCTTCACCGAGACACCGACAAACACGGAGCCGCCCCGCTCCGCCCCCGCTCAGCGACGGGGCGGGCCCGGGCCGGTCAGGCGTGCGCGGGAGCCCAGGCCCGCGCCGCTCCCGCCCAGCGTATGCGGAACTTGGCCGCCGCCCGGCGCGTTGAGCGGTGCGGTCTCCTCGTGGGAGCTCCCCGCTCTTCACACGCGCCCCGCTAGGTTAGCGGGAGAGGGGGGAACGCACTCACCACGTCAGCGGCTGCCCTTTGTCCGCCATCTTGACGGACTCTTCAGGGGCGCGAATTCACCTGACCCTAGTCTCTGCCGTCTGAGCCTGCTTCAGGGCACTGGCCAATCAGCGTGGCAGAGCGCCCGGCGCGCGGGTTGAAGTGGTCTGAGACAGCCAATGGCAACATGGCTCGAGCAGCTGCTGGAAGTGCTGCGGCGGCCATCTTGTGGCAGGCAGCAATGGTGCAACGTGGCCGTACTGGAGTACGCAGTGTGCTGCTTGCCGAGGCTTCTGTCAGTACTGACTACAGCCCGTCTCGCTGGAAGGTGAAATGTACTCAAGGCCTTCCCGACCTGTGGACTCCACTCTGATTGCACACCTTCTTCGCTAAGGTGTGTGCTTGACGAAGTGTTGAGTCTCGAGTGGCATGACCCGGTCAAGAGTGTTCGGAGGTGGCTCGGCCTGGCCCTGACAGGGGGGGCTGAAACAGTGTGTGAGAGGGCTAACGTACCTCGAAGGGATTGCGTTTATCAGCCTCCCTCCTGGCCACCTAGTTTCCCATGCTCATTTCCCACTTACACGGACAAAAGGCCGAATGTTTTCGTTTCTACTGTGTTAAAATGGGGAATTCAAATGTTCTCAGTACCTGTGAGTCTGGAAAACTCCTGTCTTTGTGGTGTTACAAGAGAAGGTGATCCCCTTCACAGCTCTAAAGATGGAGAAATGAAAGGGAAGCTGTAGCAAAAAACTCGGTGCTATGCACGAGTACACAAAACACCAAGATGATTCAGAGTAATGTTCAGATCTACCATCAAAGAGGCCTCTTCAGCATGCTTGCAGGTCAGTTTTAAAGGTACTGTTTGATTAGCCTTTTTTTTTTTTTTTTTTTTTTTGGTGTGTGTATCTCAGAGAAATGGGAAGGTTTTTGTCTTCCTAGTGAATTCAGCCAGAGCCCAGTTCTGGACATAGCCTTGTAAGGAGTAATCTTGCTTCAAAACTCAGGCATGGTAACAGTTACATAGCCAAATGATTAGCAGATTTATCTCAGCTTGTGCATGTGGCAGGTTAAATTCTACTTCAGTCTGCATCTCTCTAAAATTTGTGGTGGTTTTTGTTAGTTTGTTTTTATTTTTCCTAATGCTACTACTTCCAACATGTGATCTTTCCATGAGAAATGCGAACATAAGGAAACATTTTTTTCACTATGAGGCTAACTGAGTGCTGGCACAGGTTGCCGAGACAGTTTGTAGAGTTGTCATCTGTTGACATACTCAAAAGCTATTTGGGCATGAGTATGTGCAACTTGGCTCTGTGTGGCCTTGATTGTCACCTCTGGAGGCATCTGCTAACCTTAAACATTCTGTACTCCTGTGAAATGGTCAGGGGTCAAACCCCTCACCTTCTACCCTACATTTTACTTCCATTAGGGAAGGCATGGGAGGCCTCAGTTTGTCTCATTAGAACTACTTTTTTTATATTGAACATATTGTTTATATAGTTGTTGCCTGAACTAGATCTTGGTGATTAGGAACTCTTCCAGTGAGTGGAAGGATTGAGCAGGAATCAGGAATCATGTCCTGAGGATGGGAAAATCAAATCTGGATTTTCAGTGTCTCAAAGTCTGGTTTAGTGATGGAACTGCTGTTGAAGTTAGTGCTACTGTTCTAAGAAAGTGATCGGGTTTGGTTTTTTTTGGTGTAGATTTGATTTGTAGGTGAAGGCTTCTTCCAGACACAGTGCTTCAAATGCGAATGCTCATACTTATTTCTAGATTATGGTTGGGCACAAGTACGGAGCTATTAAAGCCTTCTCAAGACTGAAGTATTTCTGTGTAGGTGCAGAAGTAAAATTTTACATGCCTGAAGTCTTAAGATCAAATGTGCTACTGACATTCAGGTGCTCCCAAAATTAGAACAGCAAAGGGGAGTTGCAAGTTTGTATTTTGATAGCTAAAGCCTCATTGATCAAGCCTGAAGCAGTACTTTGGAAATCTCTGGGAAGGCCTTAAGCCAAATTTCTTGTATCTTGCACTTGATAGAGTGAACAGGAGGCTTAAAGGTCTTGTTAGCCAGAAGGGGAACTTAGAAGGTGCTTGGCAGTTTTGTTTCCTTGTTGCCAAACACTGCACTCTTTGCTAGGTAAAAAGCTAGTTAGGTGGCTGGGCCCAAAGAATGGTGGTGAACCAAGTTAAATCCAGATAGCGGGCAGTAAGAAATGGTGTTCCCCAGGACTCAGTACTGGGGCCAGTTCTGTTTAGTATCTTTATCAGTCACTTGGACTGGGGGATCAAGGGCACCGTCAGTAAGTTTGCCACACCACCAAGTTAGATGGGAGCATTGATCTGCTGAAAAACAGGAAGGCTCTACAGAGAGGCCTGGTTAGATGATCAGTAGGCCAAGGTCATGGTGTGAGGCTCAACAAAGCCAAGTGCTAGTTCCTGTACTTGGGTTACAGCAACGCCCGTTCAATGCTACAGGCTTGGAAAGAATGGCTATAAAGCTGCCTGGTGGAAAAGGACCCCGGGGGCATTGGTAGACAGCCAGCTGACCATGAACCCAGCAGTGTGCCTGAGTGACCAAAAAGGCCACCAGCATCCTGACCAGTATCAGGAATAGTGTGGTCAGCAGGAGCAGGGAAGTGATTGCACCCTGTACTCTGCACTGGTGAGGCCACATCTCAAAATACTGTGTTCAGTTTTGGGCCCCTCACTACAAGACAGACATTGAGTTACTGGAGTGTATCCAGAGAAGGCAACAGAGCTGGTGAAGGGTTTGGAAAGCAAGTCATGAGGAGCATCTGAGGGAACTGGGGTTGTTTATTCTGGAGAAGAGGAGGCTGAGGAGAGACCTCATTGCTCTCTGCAACTGCTTTAAAGGAGGTTGGAGGGAGGAGGGGTCGGTCTCTTCTCCCTATTATCAGGTATGAGAGGAAATGGCCTGAAACTGTGCCAGGGGAAGCTTAAGTTGGATATTAGGAAAAACTCATTTATGGAAGGAGTGGTCAGGCATTGGAACAGGCTGCCCAGGGAGGTGGTAGAGTCACCATCCCTGGAGATATTTAAAATACATGTACATGTTGTTGGTTAGTGACATGGTTTATTGGTGGATTTTATATCTTAAAGGTCTTTTCCACCTAAAAGTTTCTATGATTACATGATATATGTGCTAAGTATCTCTGACATACATGCTTGTAAGCACAGCCTGGTTTTGGAAGGACGCATTCCTTAGGAAACAAGTTTAATAAACAAAGTGCTACTGACAAAAAAATTAAGACAATTTTTTTTCCATTAGAAGCTGAAGTTTTATTACAGGATAACAGTACATAAAGCACATCTAAAATCGATGTGTTCAATGCACTTAATAAAGGTAATGTAATATTAAAGGTACAGTTTCTAAGTACAATATAACAACATTCATATTAGAATGAAAATTGGAGTATTTAAAAGACAACATTAAATCTCTTATTTTTACAGTCATATTTACAAAATGAATCAAAATACTTTTTTTGGGACTGAGTAAAATAACAAACTTGAATATAAGCAGGCTATCGTAAGAGTGAGTTGGAGAGGTCCATGAACGTGAAAAGTGAAGTGATTGGGTAAAGATCATTAGCAAAGGTTTAGTACAATACCACTTTAGTATTCCTCTTGATGGCTTACATTTTATTGTGGCTAGAAAAGGAATTTATACATACTGTACACATAACAGACAGCAAATATTTACATGTACAGTATAGTTGTATTGAAACCTGTGTGTATTTACAGAAATTTGAGCAGATCACTCAGCGAGGTTTTTGAAGTCTATGTGCTTACTTTTCAAATGGATGTATATTTGTAATCAGCATTTATTAAGGTGTTGTTACCATTGAATATTTAGTAAACAGGGAGAATATATGTTAACCAAATGATTTTGCATAAATACATCAAACTATTTAAATTAAAACAATAGGGAGAATGGGTTCCTGGCATTACGTGTAGGTTAGTCCATACAAATTCAAGAGCAAGTCCTTTTATCTTTGAAAATATCAAAAGGTGACTGAAATCAACACGGGAAAATAAAATTGTCATGGCTTATATTTAAATAAGATTGTAGCTTCAAGAGGTTTTTATAATTGTCCTGATAGTGTTTGCAATTAAACATTCCACTTATGAAAATATACCCATGGTGCAGTAAAGTTTGTATTTATTTTTAGGACAACAGTATGCTTGCTGTTTAAAAAAAATTATTTATATATATATATTCCTTGGATTGAGGGTATAAAAGCAGTGCATGGAAGCCAAGAACCATGGCTTTAAAATTCACTACCTTCTATTATCAAAAAGTGCAGTAAACAGAAACATTGTATTTAATAAATTGCTCAAAAATCTTTGCTAAAGATCTTATAAATTCAGTAATATTACAGAAAAATTCTAATAAATATTTAAAAGGTTAATTACCTCCTTAGTTAGATATTTGATATCCATTAGTTAAGAATTAACATGAAAACAACATTTAGAATGAAAGGAACAGGGGGCGGGAATATTTTTAAAGGTACATGACTAGGTAAATTAAGGTGTACATGAAAAATAAAAACAAAACCCCCAGACCTGACAAAACTTTGCCAATTCCACTTCTTAATTAACTTTAGTTGCTAATGGCTGTCTTGGATATGCATGCATGATTTCTAAAACATATCCAAGGACTGAATTTAGCCATCCATCATGGAAGATTTACAGAAAATTCCTATTTACAGTAACTGGAGTAAAGTGTGTAGGCATGGCCTAGTAACATCTGCAGTTTGAGTGTGTATAGATCCTATTTGAAGTCAAGAGGGAGGAAGGCACCCAACAGAATAACATCTATAAATATCAGATGTAACGACAAGATAGAACTCTCCCAACAAGCCAAATAGCTACCTCCCTTTCAGACAGCATGTTGTAATTACTTTATACTGGCAGATTAGATGTTTTTCTTTTCTTTTCTAATACAATACAGGCAGACTGGTTTAGTAACCAAAAAGATCAGATGGACAGAATGTTTTTAATAATGTTAATTATTAATAATGTTAGTAATGTAGAAAAAAAATCTACATTTGATATCAAGTATCTGTACTGGTGAAGTAATTTTCTCCTTATTAAATATACTATAGAATAATTTATATAATGACACTATGCATTTAAAGAGAAAACCATGTCCCAAATCTTGTACTCTGATACAGGTACTTGTTGGTCATATGTTGGTGTGTGTGTATATATATATATATACACAAATATATATATATTTATATATAGTTATACTCAGTGAAATTAACAAGACCCAAAGGTGGTATTGTCTAGGAATAAAAGGGGTTTGTTTGCTTTTGTTCACAAAAGTAACTTATCTAGCACCACACATCAGAAAAACACAAAAATAGCACACTCTAGTTCTAAACAGCTATGTCTAAAATAGATTATATAGTAAAACAGATATTATACAGCATAATGTGGTATTTGATAAACAGATAAATATTTGCACTGTGTAGGCTGTTTATAGTATAACTTTATCTATACAGAATGAAAGCAAAAAGTTAACTGTATAGAGGTGAGCAGAACAACATTAAATATTATGACTCCAAAGCAGAGACAAAGTTAAGAGTTGAAAGAATAGAGCAAGATAAAATGTTTACAGGCCATTACAAGTCCTTAAATTAGTAGTAAAATAAGGAATCAGTTGCTCAAGTTTAAGAAAGCAGTAAACAAGAGATTGCATTTACATGCAGATGTCTAAAACTTGTATTTCTTTTAAATCTATGCACAAAAAGTCATTTGTTTTTATTGCTTGACATTCAGTTATGNGGAAACAAGAATATTGTTAAAGGTGCCATAAAAATGGACAACATTGAAAACAGTTTGCAAATAAACCACCTAACACTGCAGTTCTTTATACATTTTTAAAAGCCTTGTCTGGGGTTTGTCATATGTTAAATATATTTAATCTGGGAAAATACATTGTAGCTTGAAGCCTCCCATTGGCCCAAACATCCAATACAAAAACACATCTCCAGAAAAGGAGCAGGCAGACAATACAGTTACATAGAAAGAAGCAGCCAGTTAATGTCCTAATTGACCACTGTTCTGTAACTTGTTTCTAAATCAGTGTAGAAATGAGGAGCATTTTGGATTTAGAAAGGTGTACAGTACGTATGCCTTTTTGTGAAATAAAATTCACTGTATTGCTTATGAATTCTCTGCATTAGATATAGCTAAGTGTTACAGATTGCAAGTTCCTGTAAAGTTTGTGCATCTACATTAAGACTTTGTGGGATAATTTAGGGTAGTGTTTCTCAAACTGAAAGTCACAACAATTTGAAAGTTGCCAAAGTATTTAGATTGTTACCAGAACACTCTGGAAAGCAAATGTGTCTGTGTTCTACTAGAAGTGTGGCAGCCGAGTTCTCCAGCACAGAGCCTATGGTTGTGCTGGCTGCAGGCAAGCTCGCTGCCAAGGGAACTTGTCCCACTGACTGTACAGCTCAGCCCCTTCAGCATGGAGTAGCTGACAGAGCTGGCTGTTGTTGGCTGCAAGTGTTTGTAATGGCCATGGAATTAAAACTAAGTACTAGCAGCAGCTTGGTTCCTTCACTTACGAAATGCCACCAATTGGTTCATACTCCCTGCTCCAGAAAAAGAAAGTTAATTTCCAGCAACAGAGAGCCCTATGAAGAAACACAGCCCAGAAGGATGTGCTTTCAGAAAGCTTGAGAAACACAGACTTGTAGGAAAACAAGTATACAGAGGACAAAAGAACACCAAAAACATGCACATGTTAACAGGAAGGTCTGGCATCACATATCAAGCTGAACTTGACTGTGAAGTTCATCTTGAAGTGTAATGACTTTATGAGGGAAGACATACAAGTGAATATTGTGGCAGAAGAAATAAACTCATGAATACGATCTGAAGCCTTTATCATGCTTTGTTTCTTATTTGGATAGCCTACTTATTGCTATAAAGTTATTGCTATATTCTACCAATGATAAAGGCAAAAAAAACCCCCCAAAAAACCCCAAACTAAACAGCAATGTTACACATGAAAAAGGTAGAATACAGCTTTTATTTTGATGTTAAAATTCTATTTAGTACCTGAATAAAGTTTCAAAGATAGACTGTACATTATCCTAAACATTACATATTTTTCCCCTCAAGTCCAGTAAGTTAGCATTACTTAGCAAGCTATTATCACAGTACTAGGATTAAAGCACATACTGCAGTGATTTCTAAATAAATATTCATTTAAATTTTAAAACTTTTGTTTCTTCTTGTTGTATTTGGTAGCTGTATGCATTTGCCCTCATTTCCACCAAATGATTTACTGATAGGAATATTTATGCATAAAGAAAATAGGAGGTTAATAGTAAAATATATTCATGGATGACTTTTAATGTAATAAATATTAATAATGAAAATAATTAATAGCTATCATTCTCCAGCTAAGAAAAATAAAGATATTTCATCTGTGCAGTCTGAATCAGCTGGCACAGGTAAAATTCTCAAGAGAAAATTGCTTATTATTTTTGGGTATTGGATAGGAAATGCTCTTTCTGACATTTATATTAATAAGTTTATCTACATTGGGGAATTTAGGAATGTGTAGAGAAAAAAAACCTCACATTGTTTGTACAGCTTACACTGTGCAACTTGTTTTGTTCATTAGGTACAGACTGGGGAATGTCTATGCCAATGAAAAAAGAGATAGACTAATGTTTGGTTCACCCCACTATATAGTGAGAGCATCTTACAGACTGTACCTATTAACAACGTATTTAATTACTATGCAAGTATGTACAGAATAGGTTCTATTGTGAATCAGCAATAGGAATTTTCATCTACTGAAGATGCCAGAACACAAACTGACCAAGAGAGAGCATACTTGCTAAGAGTTGTATGCCTTGGAAGGCCATTCCAAGCTAAACTTGGCAGTCAGCTTCTACAACTGTACAAATGGTTTCCCTCTTGTTAAGCAACCCAAAAGTAAACATCTGGAAGCTGCATACTTGGTGAAAAATCCTCAATAAGCTAATAGGGAACCGATGCTTTTTGCAAGAAGACAGACAAGTTTGATGTATAAATCTTGCTCATTTTGTTTGTAGTTGCATATTTACTTCTATGCTTCCATTTTCAAAAGAATGTGAAGTCATATGCCAAGACTAATTGGGACAGGCTTCCAAAGTCCTACATTTGGCACTTGGAGAGTTCCTAGATATTGCTGGTGTTTGGTGCCACTGTAATCACTTGGAATTGCTGATACTGATGTACTATATCTGAAAATGTCTTCAGCCTCAGTGTTTCTTCCCAGCCAGGTTTTTTGCTTTACCATGAGGCATATGCCATTATAACAGAGAACATGTGTTGTTCTTCTATTCCTGCAGATGTGTGTTCCTTGCTATATGATGTCATTGCTGAAACCTAGTCATCGCCTTTTCATTTTTACTGTGCTGTCATAAACTGATTTGTTTTCTTTTACAATAATTTACATACAGAAAACCCACTATTGCATAACACTGAAATTCAACTGGAAAAATAGTCCTATCATTATAAAAATGT
Organism: Eubucco bourcierii; assembly: GCA_013396675.1. Lineage (NCBI taxonomy): Eukaryota > Metazoa > Chordata > Aves > Piciformes > Ramphastidae > Eubucco > Eubucco bourcierii. Next base: position 112,849 of record VWZE01004568.1, on the reverse strand, counting down.
CCAGAGGTTACTGAAATTAATTTAATGGGCCAGCATTAATATATTTTCTAGAATATAATTACAAAACCTTTGCACTGTTTGGAGTACTTTGTTTTGAACAAAACCAAGACCAAAAAGCAGCTATACTGCAAAAATGAGTAAGAGAATGAGGCACCCGTAGAGCATTTAGTTAAAAAGAAAATAATCCAGTTCTCTTGTGCCGGGGGGCAGGAGGGAAGGGGAAGGGGAGAAATACTAGCATGTGTTTTAAAAAGTAATTTGTTCCACCAGTAGTACTGGCCACCCTGTTGAAGAGTTTTAATTCCCTGAGCACATTAATTTCTGACTCTTACCCCAGCTCCAAAATGATAGGGCATCTGTTGATAACAAGATGGATTGTCATTCACAGTTAAGTCAATCTTAAGGTGCTTATCTATTAACCCTTTTTTTCACCAATCAGCACAAAGAACTGTCAGAAAATAACTTTTATTTTTCTTCTTTAAATAATAAAAGGGCACAAAATTTAAACAAAAATCAATGTTTTGTGACAGTGGTTTAGGATTATTATCTGGCTGCCCCTCAACAACAGACAAGTGATTCAATCGACATTCCTTAGCAGGAAAAAAAAAAAAAGAAAAAAAAAATCCTGTACAAATATGTATTTTTCCCTGAGGGATCAAGGTTACACCCGCAAGTGCTCTATGTACATATTGCACTGTAGAGGAATGAAGAACATGTGCAAAAAAAGCAACAATGATTGAAGCTTACTAATCAAACTTTTTAATTGTGACTGCTATGCCATCTTGCATTTTGGAATGTCGGAACACAGCTATTCCTTTAATTTAAAAATGTAAAAAACAAAACCAGAAAGAAAAAGAAACACACACTTCTACTATGGCACATTCAATGAAATAAAAATTTTTCCAAAGACATATAGACAAATTCCATCAAGAAAATAATACAAAGTTCGTTCATTTGTTTTTTTTTTTAGTTTTTTAGAAAAATTACATTACTTTCTTCCATTGTTTCACATTACAAAATTTTTTTTTTTAATGTTTACACAAATCACATTTTATTGCAGGAATATTTCAAGTGCCATCAAACATTTATAGAAGGGTTAAAAAAATAGAAGTCTCTCTAAAGTGGTCCAGACAAGGCTTTGTATAGAATAAATCTTTTTTCCACCTATTTTTGACTTAAGTATTTTGAATACATTTTCTTTATTCCATTGACACTTAACAGCCTAGAAGCAGCCACTCACGCATACCCACGCATATATTCATGTGCGCATACAAACGTACTCTCTCATACACACAGGTGCACATACACACAGAGATATCTTGGTATCCATACTAAGATAGATAAGCTTTAATAAAGAACAACCAAACTTAAAAACAGTCTCCCTCTTCACATAATTCCATAAAATGTCAAACAGTGCTGGAGATGTTAAAGTATATTGGGCTGATTCAAATGACAGCCTAGTACTATATCTCTTTCCTAGAAAGCCAGACATCTCTGTGGATAGCTGCAACACCCAAGGTAAACAGACCATTCAAAGCCAATATATTATTCCTTTATATTAAGCTATTCTCATGTTTTTGTTTGAGGTGAACTGGGCGGATTATGAACATAATCATGTGAATATCCATTGACCCCCAAAATATTTTCAAACTGAATTTGGTCAATTGTCTGATACCAGGCCATAGTCTCAGAGGTTCTACATAATGCATTTCCTCTACTGCATTGGGTTCTTACCTGGCCATCACTTGGACCAGCCACTGACTTTACATCCCCAAAGTAATATTCTGTTGCCAGGTGGCTGTTAACTGTAATCAGGAAAGCTGAGTTACTTGGGGTATGTGTGCAGAACCTCCTTTAACAAGATGCCAGTACTTGGGAGCTCCCACAGACTAAAAGGACAGCAGCTTCTGGCCTGGAAAATCATGTCACAGGCTGTTTTCAGATGCAGAGGGCTTTCAGCTAAGGCCCCATTTGAGACATTTATTGATTGTGTATTTTATTAGTAAATGCTGCAAAAATCTGTTGTCAATGACTTATGAGTGGAAATATGCTGAACTAGATACCAAACAAAAGCATTGGCACCTAGATGTCTGGTAAAGTACTAATAATCATCAGAAAGAGGTAAGAAAAATACATGACTGAAAATTAATCCCCAAATATTTTGCCTGGTAGTCTACTTATTGTCTGAAGTAGGAGTCACATCTCACTCTAAGGTCTTACTTCATTATGAATTAGTTGACGCTGAGATTAAGTTTAGTTGATCTTTACAGGACTAGCACCTAAGGCTGGTCACATTCAGAAAACATTTGTTAGTTTAAAGGTTTGCTTTAAAACTAAGAACAGATTAGAATGAAAGTACCATACCATGCCAGCTACTCCAATAAAGTAAACAATGGTTCTAAGAAAAGTGAGACTTGAGAGAACATGTCCTGGTCTGTGAGCTGCCTCTTGGGGAGCAGGCCAAGTGGCAGTGTAAAAGGATGATTCCATGGACTTTTTCTGAAAGCCCTCTCTCTTCTCTGTCCCAGTGCTCACAGGGGTGCAGGTGTTCCCCTCCTATACTCCAGGGACATAACAGCTTTGAAAGGCAAACACACGACACATCTCCCTCTCTTTTCAAACCACAGAGATAAGTGATAGCTGTAAGCTTCCCTGATGTGGCAGCCTATAAAATTTTTAAAGGGTACAATTCCTGAATGTCTGTTTGGCCCCAAAGGAAACACATTCAAATCATAGGATAAACCTCTTGCTTATAACAACCCACTGATCTGAATTCTGCTTTATAAAATAATTAGGCTTCAACGTGCTTGTATTTGCTTCTGCTACTTCTTAGTGACTATAATGTACATAAGAGATTGTTTATCCTTAGAAATTAAAGCAGTGAAGCACATTTTGTCTCATTCCTTTTTTAAAAGTTCCTGTGCTTCTTGTGCAGGCCTACAAGGCATTCACAGTTAAGATATCTTCATCTCATCTAAAACAATTATGCACCTCTGGCTCAAACAGCCACAGTTTATCTTGTGATGTCATTTATTGTGAATCTGCTTCCTCTGGAACTAAATTTACCTGTCAGGTATAAGAGAGAATATTCTTCCTAAAAGGAATAGTAACTAAAAATACTAAAGACAGCAAAATTAGGCTTATTGATTGATTACGCAACATGGGAATCACAATTTCAGAATGCAGATTTATGACAGGAAAGATTTCCAGGCATTATACAGAGTACAAAACGATGCTTTCTAGCAACAATGTGCCTTTTTTAGTCTGTCCTCATCTGATAAACTTTAAAGTGCTTCTTTTTAATAGGAACAATGGACTTTTCTGTTCAACTACCTGAAACTAACTGCTGGATGCTCAAAGAACATGGGTCAGTGTCTCATCTCTCAAAGTCAAACACAAACCTCTATGGATTTTGATAGGCTAGAGTTTGGAGTTTAAAGACATTGTTTACAATATGGAGTACAAAAAGTATGTCATATTACATATAAAAATTGCTCTTCCACATTTGTGTCATACACACATACTTTCACTGTAGATACAGACTTGAGTAAACACCTTCAAACCTGTGTTTAGGGTGGGCAGAAATACACTGCATTTAACAGCCTGATTTGCAAGAATGCTGTGTTACTCATTTGTAACTGATCTGTAATTGCCTACTTAGACCAGGGAAACTCAGCACCTTTGAAAATGAGGCTTTTGACTTGTCCACCTAAATTTTAATTTAGGCCTGTAATTTTAAACATCCAGGTTTGAAAGATTTGAAAATAAAAGTACCTTTGAATTTAATAGCTTGAAAAATCGATTTTTATTTAGAAAGCTGTCATTATTTTCAACTCTAAAAAAAAATCTGTACTCATTTCAGGATATGACCAGCCTCTCTTTAAAAGTAACATGGAAAACAGCAGCATAAATACCTCCCAATGTACCAGTACCTGCCAAACCTTTTTCAGTTAAACTTGAATTTCTGGTGCACATGCAACACAACAATGAACACACTAGCATTTAATTTAAAGAAAAAGGTGCAAAATGAAAGTGCCTTATCAATTCAACAAGAAAAGCTATACCAGTAACTACATTTTATATTAATTAAAACAATATATAAACAATATCTCTTTTGTTATATATAGTCTTCATGCCCATTTACCCTGTAATATATTATAATGCTATTGTTGCTATTGCTATGGACCCTTTTCATGCCGTTCTGTCTACTGGCAAACAGTGGTAGGTGAAAAAAAAATCGTCCTTCATGAAACAATGAGCAAGTTGTGCAAACTGATGTTGAAATCTCTGCAATGCACACCAGTCGCCGATTACTAGGTGGACTCTCTGTTCTGATCAACAAATTGACTGTTCTGTCAAAAGTCTGGGCAGTGAACTACAAGAGAAAACAACCTTCTGACACTAGTACCCTCAGTCTGTGTAAACAGAGGTCAGGGATTGAGAAGTTGAGACAGAAAAAGGGTCCATATTTGTAGGCATAATGGAAATCATATGCATGAGAAAAACAAGTTCAACTTTGTTTCATTGTTTCCCATCCTTCGCCTGACCCCGACCACCAAGAGATGTGCAGTGTGTTGGCTCCCTAGGTCTGTGCAGGGCCATATAAAGTGTCTTGGTTTTCTTTCTTTTTTTCATTTTTCTTTTTTTTTTTTTTTTTTTTTTTTTTTTTTTTTTTTACCACCTTTCTTTTGTTTTAATGTTTGTACTTCGGACATTCTAGAAGTGCTTAGGTGATACGTTTACCCATCAATTTGCATCGCTGGCTCAAATTCTGAAGTGAACAACTCCTTGTAAAGTGGAGGAAAATGAAGTCGTACAATGTCTGGGTATATTGCTTTAAATGCCATAAGCTTTTCTGTATGTCGTCCACACAGTGCTCTTAAAGTAGACACTTTGCATATTAACTGTGAAAAAATGAACATAAGTTATATGGTCATACACGGAATAAGGCCTCCCAGTTCTTCTGGTTCTTAGGAACATGTATACTTAGCTTTCCTCGCTTGCCTACCAAACACTGGATTGATATATAAGTACTTCACGGCTGGATATTCATTCATGCAACTTAGTCATTCTCTTAGAAGGCGGGAGTCCTGACTACTTTTAACTCCCACTGTGAGTGTTATGGAGGGAACTAGCAATGCAGCAGAGGTGGCTTTTTTCATTTAATGCCAAATGAGGTGAAAAGGAACAGGCCAGAAAAATCTGTGCTTAGAAAGTATCACTTAGGGTACTCCCTGAACTTCTTGGCTAAACTTTTTGTATCAAAGCACCTGAAGGAAACTTTCACCCAACAAAGGTATCCGAAGTGTACACTGAGAAATTAATTAAATGAGGTAGGATTTGAAATGGGGACAACCTACAAAGCCTGAGCTGGATCATTCTGCTTCTACTGTAGTTAATGTTATGGTTTGAAGCTAAGCATTATGGTTCTGTAAAGTTCTAAAAGGAACTGCCTCTGTAAGGAAATGCCAAACGTTCCCCAGTTCTGCAGATTCACTTTTTTTCCCACATTACCATTTTTGAAAGATACTTTAGATTAACATAATAACACATACTATCTCTTATTTTCCCTAGGCATCAGTGTTTGGAAAAACTGCTAAGAAAGAGGCTGTATGTGGAACTTAACAGAAGACTGAAACAGAAGGTCAGTTTGGGTATCACATGTTGTAACAACTTGTTATGCAGGCAGAGATTTCATGAGGGTTAAGGCACGCATACTGCAGAACTGAAATAGTTTTCAGCATGGCAGAAATTCTGAGAAGGAGAAATACAATAAAAACCTCCATGACTTTTTTGTGAAGTCCAGCATTAAAATTACTCTTTTAAGGCCCTGATCAGACTTGTCTTCTGATTTCACCTCTTTCAATTTTTAGTGTATAGTTTCTACTGAACACCTGGAGTTTGAACAAAGAATTCTGGGCTTTTAAATAAATGAACTGTGTAAAAGCTTTTAGAATGTAATTAGGATACTGCTGTGGTGGCTTGGCCTTGGCTGTGGGACAAATCCGCACCAAAACTGCTCTATCACTCTCCTTAAGTGGACAGGGGAGAGGGGATGCATACTTTCAGAGTCATGTGACAGCACAGTATGATTCTTACCTTTGTTAGAATTCCATCCTCTCTGTGGTTCTTCTGTAGGACATGCTGAAGTGCTAGCTGGATCTTCTGTTGGAGTTTTTCAATTTTTACTTTCTCCTGAAGCCATGAGCGATCTAAATATAAATGAAGTTAACACCTCTAGTACTGCACACATCAATCACAGTGCACCAGGAAGTACTGAGAATGTTACAGATTCATCTTGCTTGCAGCCTTCCTTCCACTTTTTATATATCCTCATATAGAAAATGAGTTTCAAAATGGATGGATTTTAAGAGTTTATTTGTATGCATTTAAAATTACTTTTATGAAGTGCTTAATTGGAAAAATGCAGTATATCTAAGTGAGATCTATTAATAATTTGTTAACAAGATCTGTAGAATGCATGGCATTTACAAAACAAAGCTAACAACTTTTTAGTGGGAAATTAATAGATCACAGAACTTGGAGTGGATCTTCTTGCTACCTACAGGAAAACCAGAAGCAAGTATTCAGCTATTTTAAAAAGGAAAAAAAAAAAAAAAAGTCCTAAACTTCCTAGCAGAAAAATAGTACTAGCTGCTCCATTCTTTGTGTGGTGGCAGAGCTGTGGGATTCTGTTTTATGTGCTAACACATAGGGCTAGCATGCTTCTGATCGGTCAAACAGCCTGAGAATGTAATTGTGATAGCCTCATTAAACTCACTGTTGCTAACAGACCCTTCTACTACCACTGCTGAGTCTACTATGCTGCATTCTAAAAGCAGAAGTTTATTTCTTTGGGTGTTGTCCCAGAAAAAAAGTACTTTCTGCACAGGTACCTTATTTCACTTGACCCAACAGACCTTCCCAGAACCTGCAGTGCTGTATGTATCTACTTGAGATTATCAAGCTATTTTAGTCATGAGTATGTCAGATCCATATTGATTCTTGTGATTTTTATGTCTGGCACCCTAATTCTCAGTGTACCCAGTTTCATGATAGGGTCAGAAACCTAAACTTCCTTTGTTCCACACTTAAAATGGCAGCCCTGCTTAACGGACCTGAGGTGACACTGGAAACATTCTGTTGTGCTTTAGGTAATTCTGCTACAGCTGCAAGTTCACATACATTGAAATCTGACTATACCTTTGCCTGTCTCACCTGTCTCACCCACTCACTCATACAGTCTCACATGCATTTAAGCTTTTGCAAGTAAGTTAGGTCCTCAACTAGGTGAAAATTTGGAAAATGAAGGCTTAAGTTTAGAATTTCTAATGTATTCCTAAATTAATATTTTTAATGTGTTTATTAAAGAAGCATTTTGGTCAAGGAGGAGACATTCAGATGATATTTCACACTGTCCAACAATCTTAACATTATAATTAAAAAGACTTCAAAATAAAGAGGACCTCTACTAAATAAAGCTAGAGCAAACCTTTATCTCTTACCTGCTGACATTAAAACAAACGCAGAAAACAAAGCAATCTCATCTTCTGTCAGGTGCATAGAACATAAACTTTTTCCAAATTCAAACACAAAACTAATGAAGTCTTCACAACCTGTCAAAAAGAAGGTACAGCTCATGCCACAATATTTAAAACTACTTCAGAGCTACAGAGTTGTTAAGGACTATGGAATGATGGCAGATGATTTCACTTGTGCCTGAGCTTACTGCCCCATCCCCACAAGTGCCCAGCTCCCACACTCTAGCAGCCACCCTTTTGAAGATTTTGCACACTTTTCCACATGTGGTTCTTTTGGGTATGGATATGGATAAAGTCGAAGCCATTTTCAAGGTCAGAATTGTTTTCACTTTGTTTCTGTTCCAAGTGGAATTTTGTCATGTCACTGTGGCCTGGAGGTTTGACATACGCTCTTGAAAAGTGCTGGATTTTAAGGAGTATTGAGTGAACAGAAGAGAGGCATACAAGATACATGCAGAAGCAAAGGGAGAAGCCCAGGTCTGAAAGGTTTTCATGCAGAAACAGAACTCTGCCACCTCTCATCCATTCTGTTGCTCATGCAGGCATAAGCTGTTATGCAGCTTGCTAAAGTGGAGGCCTGTTTTGAAGGGGACTTCAGTACAATGGAAGAGGGCTCTCTGCTGCAGATCTCAGTCCCAACCCAGCCTAATCTTCTGGACGAAGTTGGCAATAGATGGGTTACGTTTTAGTGGAACCCACACTTGATACTGCATCCTCTGAACTGTTTGCCCTTGGACTACAAGATGTTTTAGAGGTATTTTAGAAAGGCAGAGAATACTTCAGTAATTATATGGCATTCTCTAAAGCCTTATTTTTACTGTCCTCCAAAATGGCTTATATCCCAAATCTAAACCCAGTGAAATGCAACCTTTTAAATTAAAATCAGCAAAAATCTACACCACAAAAAAGTCAAAATCACAAAGTGTGGTTTGATAAAAAAATTATTTACAACATTCTTCCTGCCAGTAACTGGACTTTACATGTTATAAAACATTATTAATATCTTCAAAGCAGTAATGTCAGTATAGCCAAAATTAGCTTAAAATCTGCTGCCTTTTCCAACAGGATATGTAAAATATTACACTAGATAGGGAATCTGGGCTTTTGTTCTTAACAAGTGTGTCCAAACTGCACTACCCTGATCTAAGACTTGAATTTCAACACCAACAGTCCTTCACTGCATAGAATTAAGGTGTTTTAGCTCCTGAAATCAGCTTGGCCTCAAGCAGAGCCAGCCTGACTGCTTAAAAAATAAGCGGTTTGAACTTTAGCACTATTATTGAATACTGTAACCTAAGTTTTGAGAAGCAGCTGTGTCCCTCCTCCCACCCCCCTACNTTTTCTTTTTTTTTTTTTTTTTTTTTTTTTTTTTCCTTCCAGTTAAGACACAACTTGAGATTTCCTTACCTAAGGACTTGAAAACCTCTGGGCTAGCATACTTGCCATCAAAGTAGACTGTGTTGTTCTGGGAGTCAAAGGCACGGCACATTCTGATGAACACAACCTCTAAAGACCCTAAAACAGAAACAATGTATGTTTGACTAAGTAGAGACTTCAGTTGCAAAGATTAAAAATTGTTCTATGCTCTGCATTCAGTATTGGTATAGAAGGGAAGTAGGTTTCTGTGGTAACCCTTTCAGAAGCTTTTGCTAAAGCACCTTAGTTAATGCTAAAAAACTCTAATGATTTTTATTAATGAAGTCTCTGATGTCAAAGCAGCTGAGATTTATATTCACAAAGCTTTGACAGCTTCATCCAATATTTGCAAACTGCATTACTTCTACCACATCTTTCACAGAACAATCTGGGTTTTAGCCTTGAAACAAGTTATTGAATATTAGTAAGCCAAAATAAAAATGTGACTCTTCCATCTGTACACGCTCACTGCTCCCTTTGTTCCCCATGAACATTTCCCATGTAGACTTGAACTCATTCTACCCAGAATAACTAAGAAGGTATATTACTTCAAACAAAGACAAGCTGTAGGGTTATCCTGTGCGTTACTCTAAATTACTGTTGTACAACATACATACGCAGTCTGCGTATACAGGTAACATCTAACTCAGTCGTAACTATTAGAAGCAGACCTTAAAACTGACCCACATACCTGCTTTTAAAAGCACAATTTGATCGTTTTGACACAGTTCCATAAAGCCATCAATGCGTTTGGCAAACTCCACTACATACTGTATAGCTTCAGTTATTTTGACTGCGCATAACTGCCACATTACCTCCCTTTGCTGTTAGAGAGAAGAAAAAGTGAAAAATTACTAATCAAAGTTTGGAAAAGCCATTTTCATAAAGTAAAACAGAGTTAAAAAGAAAACAAAAAAACCCCAATGAATTCTCTCCAGCACTCTTGGCTACAGTCTTGCTTATAAGGGAAGGGGAGTTAACCTCAAAGCCTCATGTCGATGCATGACAATGCAAACATGTAAGATTTCTTCAGTGATATCAAAAGAGATCCAGGTTGGAGCATTTTATTTCATAAGCCAAAGGTGTCAAAGTATAATGATTCTGGTTATTTCAGTGGGAAAGAAGATTGTATTGTTAACAACATAAAGAAAGCATGCAAGTAGTGTTTTTTTTTCCTTACGTTGACAAAAATTCAGAATGAAATTAGCTAATGAGTAAAATATTTTTTGAAGGAAATGAAAAATATGTTCAAAGAACAGTGTGCTTTAATAGTGCTTTTCCAAGTTAGTTTTCCGTAAGTAGCCATTTGGTGGTAGGTTTGTGGATGAGAGGCATGTTGGGAATGCAGACGTCGACTGAAACAGTACCCACTGGCTGGACAGCAGCACTGTGCTGCTCTTCTGTAGGTGAAACTGCAACATGGAGAGTCAACTGCAGAATTAATCAGGATTGCAGCTAGGCACTGAAGGCTGGAAATCTAACACAGTTCTGTGTTTATAACCTCAAAACAAACCATGCCAAATTACAAAACTTGGTGGCTTCAGCTTTTGTTGTTGAGATGTCATTTAGGATTGGAAAAATGTCTCTGGTCTCTTATGCTTATCAATCAGAGACACATAGATTCTAGGAGTTATCTGTCTTATAAAGAGAGATGCTCTCTTTAAAGTGTCTTTACCTTTTCTTGTACCTGTAAAAATCACAAATGCAAAGGATATCCTGGCCATCTCGTTGCTTGTGATTCTAGTGTATTCTTTTGTTGAAAACACACAAAAACGTTATACATTCCTAATAGTGAAGAGAAAGCAGTGAAGAAGTGAAATATCATGCTTAAAAAAAAGCATGCCACAGCTTGGTGTTCTTTTGTACCTTGTTCTGATAGTTCTCAATTTCTTCCTGCAGAAAAGTCTGCCATGTTATCTGCTGTAACTCCTCTCTTAAGTACTGGCAAGTTTCCATGTGTGACTTGGAAATATTCTGTGCAAGATGTTCTAAAAGAAAGACCAGAAAGTGACACACATTAAAAATGCAAAGTGATACCTTCAGACCTGAGAAAATGAACATATTCCAGGTGCAACAAGGGGGTGGGAGAGGATTAGCTGCTAGCAAGTGCTTTGATTTCAATCTCCTTGGATGTTGCTTCATGAGAATCAACTCATTTAATGCAAACTACTAGCAGACCTGAGGAAAATGAAGCTAAAACCTGGTTCTCAAGGCTGCCAGCCTAGCTGCTTGGAGGCTGGTGCACCCATTAGGGGGCACTCTGGGCACACACACACACCCCCATAGAGCAGGGCTGGGGCTTGCGTGCCGATCACCAAGCAGAATCTTTCCCTACCCTGGTAAGATGGGTGAAACCTGGGAGCAGTAAAACCATTGCATATTTAGTAAGTGGTCTTTGCTGCCTTTATTACAATCACGTTGGCTTTGAAATTAGGACTGAGAAGTGCATTGTTAAGTAAAGCCATAGAAAGAGTCCAAATGACAAAGGTGATGGACCTCTTGAATACAGGAATCTCTGTGGGGACAACCCTGCTGAATACAGGACCCTGCGTATCACATATAGGGAATGCAGCAGCACTGCTAGCCAGGCAAGAGAGATTCAAAAGCTAATCTCTCTTGTGTTTTATATAGCCAAAGCTTTCCAGTGAAGGAATACAGATAGTTATCGCCTGTCTAGTGTTCTGACAAGTGGGATACTATTACATGAGGCTGCCTGTGAGGGAAAGATTTCTTTTCTACTCTCATACCATCAAAAATATTAGGAAAACACATCAGATAATAAATATAACACACTAAAGACTCAAAGGTTTTTTTTTTCTTCAGCTTTAGAATAGCTGCTTAAGTGCTTATGATTTAAAATTTCCATACAACATTTTAATTCCAAATAAACTGGGTTTTTTTTCTGCTGTACTTGGCTAAAATACCCATAAGGCAGATTTATTAATAATACTTCCACAAACTTTAAGACAGCTTCAAAAGCATGAATAGCATTTAGATATCTGAATTCCACTTCTGCTTCATCTTTCTCTTTTCCACCATGATTCTTGTCACACATCTGTGACAAGCTAGAGGCCTAGTGGCTTGTACCATACAAAATGGTACTTAAAAGGCTTAAAATGAGTAAGAACAATGGTCATTAATAACATGGGAGCATTATGAGTGACTATTGTGAAGCTCACTTTGCTAACAAGCAAGGCTAATGCTTTATAAATTGAACTGCTGGACCAGTCTGTTTATTATCATGTGTACTGCATTAATAGCTTGATGTAAGATACTATGTGCAAAGTCATTACCGTAGAGCTGAGGTAAAATCAGATTGTATGTGCTACCTTGGCAATCAATAATGTAGAACATAAAGTAGTTTATACTTTGGTTGTCACTATAGCTTTCATGTACTTCAGAGCATTTTCTTTTTCTTACAAGCTTGTACTTGAAACATTTGCTCTCACTAGCAGCAACTGACAGTGTTACATCTGTGCCCTTGCAGGATACAGAAGGTGAAATGTTAACCATGTTATTCACAAATCTCAGCCTCAGTTCTGGACTGTATTTCAGCACACACCTAAATACTTCCAACGAACAGCCACACCTTTCTAAATTGAAACCTCAGTCTCTAAGACAAACATTCTTCAAACACTATTTGGTAATGTCAAGTCTGAGCACCCAAATCATACTCTATAGCATTTAAATGTAACAACTACTTAAGTACAGGTAAGCAACATGACAAACTTATTTCAGGCCAGTGTTTCAAACTTGACACTTGGCCTAGGAAGGAAAAGTCCTTTTTCTTGTGAGTTCAATGTAGATTGTTTAGTAACTCCCAAAAGAGTACGAGGAACCATTTGATTGAGAAAAAGCTGGGAGCAGAGACTTTATCCCAATTTTTTTAGGTCTCATTTTTACTTACCTGTAAAACTTAAATTATTTGAACTCAAGCCAGACATGGTATTTTGGCTGTCACAATAAATTATATTGCAGAGAACTGCATACTACAACAAGAGGACATTAAAATATAAGCCTTCTTGTCCCTTCCTCTCTGCCAAATTTCCCGAGAGAACATAAATATACTGAGCAAAATTGTGTATCATATACTTGCATCTAATTTTAAAAGTTAACAAAAAGGAAAATTTAATTTGGAACACTTGATTTTCAAATTATTTTTAGGTTTTTCATAATAGAATAATTAGCAAAAATGTTGTGTAAGCAAGCAAAATCAGTTTTAAATGCTTGACTGCTTATATAAGTAATAGAATCTTAAAGCTACTTCTCTAATGTCCTGTTCCAGTTTGCTTATAATTAGTTCACACAGCACGCTCTAACTTGAGTCTCAGATGTTGACAAGTCATAGTTGTGGAATTCAGCCCTAGTGTAATCATTCAGGGAAGAGTTTCAAGTAAAATGTACTACTTCACATGGTTGTTATAGGGCTCTGAAGGAAAATATCAGAACTCCCTACAGTCAAACATTTTCTTAACTATTTGGAGGTAGATTCTTTTCAACCACTGCCAAGAATGGCCCTCAGATTACACTGGTGCTTTGCTTTCCTATTTCTCAGGCACAGGTAGAGAGCAGAACAAAACCAGCCTCATCAGTTTTCATTAGAAAACAAAGAGTACTGCGGTGATGAAAAAGAAGATAAAATGTTCAAAAATAATCTGTGAATAAATACTCTGTTTGCTCAGCACTGAAAATTAGCTTGTTAATCAGGATTCAAAGGGTTCTATTACAAAGACTGAAAACATAAATGTTACCGGAGCTGACCAGACACAAGCTCCTGGGATTTTTAGCCCAGCTGTGTAAGATGTTCACCACATACCCTGGTTAGGGTATTGTGCACTTTGCAGCAGAACACCCATGCACACTCACAGCTGTACTGAAACAGCATTCTCGCTGTTCCCTGCCTACACGTGTCACTTCAATCCAAAGGGTACTATTAAGACAATTACAATGGAAGCTTTTCTGTCTCATTACCTAATTCTGCCATGGACACAGTTGGAGAGGTCTCCCCATTTGTAAAAGAACAATAAGGGAAGAAGCCCGATGCTGGTGTGTAGTCACATATTGGTTCTGGTTTGATTCCATTAATATCAAGACCCGACTGATCTGGAGAAGGCTGTATGTCTAAGTAGAAGCTGCTAACTGCAGAGTCTGCTTTGCTACCTTCAGGGGTATGCCCATCAATGTAATTACTGAGGTCATCATGTAGTTCTGTTAACCCATTGGTGGTGATATTGTATGTTGGTGTTAGTGGTTCTGCCTCTCCTGGTTGCTGCTGGTGGTCACGCTGCTGCTGCTGCATTCGATGTTTCTGCACCTCTGCGTACAGGCTGTCCCTCTGCTTCTTTGACATTCGACCAAACTTTACAGCTGAAATACAGACACACAACATGTTACATTTCTACAAATCCCCTACTTCATTTCAGTTATCTTGGGGCTTTAAATGCTACACAGAAGGACACAGTGGAAACGCTAAAGGCAAAAAAAAGGATCACAGAATTCAGAATCACTTCTGTCAGTTACAGGTAACATAGCTAATAGCTTCTGCTCCTTAAAATGACGGCTTTAGCAAGCTACTAAAAATGGACTACTAGAAGTCATTGTTTTAGCTTAATTAATTTTCCACTTCTATACAAAAAGTATATGTCTACCAAAGTTGCCAGCTACATCTCTTCAGCATTCAAATCCTGCCTAGAAAAACAGGAGCTGAAACAGAACATACTGGCCTGAGGTGAACTGTCCATTTCATGCTGGCTGAATATTCATACTACAAACTGAACCTAGAAGTAGGTATAAACACGGGAAATCTGTCTCAGCTTTGCAGACAGTACAGGGGAAAAGCCACAGAACATGCTTTCAGTGCAGCTCACTGTGACAAACAAAACTCTCTACCTGGTGAATTATTGCTAACACTATGGATGCTGTGTTCATGAATGTGTATGTATCTCACCACAAAATTATTACTACGTTAAGAAGCATTAAGTGTAAGCCTTCAGAAATAACTGGTTTGCAACACTGAAGGAATTCCTAAGAAAATAGTGTGTGATTTCTGAGGCTTGTGTCAGCTTTAAAAGCCTCATCGTGTAGGGAGGTGACTACCACCTTGTACTTTGCTGCAAGACAGCAAACATGTTAGAGGGACATGGTCAGCCATTTCAGGTTTTCAGGTTNAAAAAAAAAAAAAAAAAAAAGATAATGTAACTCAAGAAGTACCATCTGAAAAAGGTCTCCTTAAACAGGTCTCATGTATGCAGAGTAATGCATATGCATTTGTAGAACATGTGGCGTTGCTGTCACTATGGCAGGGGAAAAGACTGAGTCAGATCTTCAAATTGGGTAAGTGATGGCAGCTTCATTACATCTATGGGGGAGGTGTGTATCAGCTGTAAATCCAGTTCTGATCAAGTTACATAAGCTCCCATTTTACAGAGGTGGGTTATTGTCATTACACTAGGTGTAATTTTGAACTTAAGAGTAACAGCACTGGAACACATCTTCAGAACTCTCTGAAGAAACACTGCGCAATTTTTCCATTGCTCATTATCCAAGTGCTTCAGCTTCTCAATGTATTGTGATTCAGTTCTCATCCATACCAACATGGCAGGTGAAGTGCTACCTGCAACTACAGTTTGTCACTTAAAATGGAATGAACACTCCAAGAAAGTGTTAATATAGACTAAAACCTGCATGCTAAAGAAGTGCCCAGAAGCAATGCTCTTAACAGAGAAAAAAAAAAAAAAGGAAATCTAGGAACTGCCCTGATTTCTAGGTATTCCTGTGAATATATAGCAACACATCAAAACCACTTGGTGATCTTTCAACTATCAGCTTGATGCATGCTTAAGTCTTACAGAGTAGGTTGTTTACTTGAACACACCATATACTAACCACAGTTTTACTTTTTGCATTTAAGGTACACACTAGCAGAGCTCACCATCTCGAGACATCCCTACAGCAAGGCATTTCTGTAATCGACAGTGCTGGCAGCGGTTTCTACTAGTTCGGTCAATCAAGCAGTTCTTCTGCCGAGGACAGGAGTAGGTAGCATTGCTTTGCTGACTCCTTCTGAAAAAGCCCTGCAATAGAATTGCAAAATACAAGTCAAGACGCTGTTAACAGATGGATCAAATAAACATTCCAGAAGGTTCCATACCTAACATGAAAATGAAGTTCAGATTCAAATGCACTACAGTCAACTAAAGGAAGTTAAGAGGTTTGGGTCTTTTTTTCTCTCCTATAATAAACAGAAACCAGTAACTAGTAGGGAACAATTAATTTAAAAGTGTTATGACAAGTACAAAAATTACCCATTCTATTTTCACTGACTTTACAGATCCCATATTATCTATTGCACATCAGTTCTTTCCAAACGAGATAAAATGAATTGCAGACTCAGATTTCCTTGATTTCCTATCTTTCCTGGGTCAGCACAGATCTCCAAAATAGGGAGGATTCAACATCTACTACTGTGTTCTGCTCTTTGGAGATGACAATGGCAAGGTCTGATGTTCAGCCTCACCAGTGTGTGTTACGTATTTAAAAATACGGAGTACGATGCTGAGCAGTTCCTTCCACAAAGAACAATTCTGGCAAATGTTTTTTCTTAATTAGCTTGATGCTGATATTCAGAGTTTTGTTCAGCTTGGTGCAGGATTTAGCTTTTGAAGACAAGGGCAAGCTGAAATAGATTTTACATATTTTCTCTCTCCTCAGTCAAGTGCAATGGTTAGACCCATATCCAGAGGCTAGTGCTGGAAGGTTACAACAGCCATTGCAGCTTCGTTCTTTCCATCAGAATGGTACATGTTATTAACCACTATGCCAGCTGTTTGCTTTGAAGTTCATTTCGTCTTTTTGCCACAGACTGTCCAAACACAAGCTGCTATGTGTGTAACACCTACTTCACAAGGATTCTGTGAAGCTGTAGTCATTCTGAAGAGGCATTTGAGATCAGTGAGCATAGCATTTTAGTTTTATGTTGCCACATAATGGATTAATTAACAGCACTGCAAAGAAAATGCTTCCTCAGAAAGCCTGGGTACCTTTTAATTAAAGCTGGACTTTTATTTATTTGAAGGCCACATTCTCAGCACATGCATGCTCTGTCCAGATGCCTGATGAAATAAACAACAGGAAAGAGTTCTACAAGACTTCTAAGAGAGTTTCTAGAAAACTTCATGCAGACAAACATAAAAAAACACCGAGAAAAAGCCGTTTGCTGGGGAGGGGCTTTTCACAAGGACTTGTAATGACAGGATGAGAAGGAATGGATTTAAGCTCAAGGATGGAATATTTAGACTACAGATTAGGAAGAAATTCTTTACAGTGAGGGTGGTGAGACGCTGGAACAGGTTGCACAGGGAAGTTGTGGATGCCTTCTCCCTGGAGGTGTTCAAGGCTAGGCCAAATGAGGTTTTGAGTGACCTGGGCTAGTGGAAGGTGTCCCTACTGGAACTAGACGATCTTTAAGGTCTCTTCCAACTCAACCCATTCTATGAATCTTATGAAGTGGGCACCAGTCTTTGATGGTTATACCCTTTTAATAAAATCTTTAATGAGAAACATGGAGTGTAGAACAAATGAGGAGACTTGAAGGTGCCTGTCTTGAATTGTTTTTGTGGACATTATTCCTTACCCATTTCTTTTGGTCTTGTCTCTGTATAACTGAACTTTCAACTGTTTTTTTTTAATGTTTGTCAACAGTGTGAGATTTTCACTGAGACGGAAAGTACACATTGAGCTCGGACTGAGTGCATTTCACCTTAAAGAATAGCACAGAAATTTGGAAACATTGTGGCTGAACCCACTGGAGGAGTTGACTCTTAGCTAACTAGGTAACTGGATTTCCCGTGCTGCCAGGACCCTTCATAGAGCCTGTCACTGCAGTGCAAGCACACATGTGAGTGTCATGCAAGTCTCTAGAAACAAAGGATTAGGCATCAACCTCAGCAGAGACCAAATGATCAAGGTTCTGCATCTCTGCATTACCTGTCCCTTAAAATTTCAGTTCTCCAAACACTTTAAGAGTTTCACTGAATGACATGGTCGCAATACAAACTGTATGGAAACTTCTGCCACCACTGACTTCTGAAAGTCAGCTTAATTAGTATGTACAGTGAACCTGGCCCACTAACCTCAAAGATCTATGTTTTCCTGAGACATACACAGAGTCTGTATTGCTAGCATGGCATATTTCTCTTTAGTAAGAATGGTCTTGTTGAGCTGAGGATTATTTTTAGTATTATAATGGAGAAAATACTGGGCTTTTTGCTCTTCCAGATTTTCCCTAGAGATACAGCTACTCAATACATTTTAGTGTACAATATATCAGCTAAGTTACAGCTTGAGGCTAAATTTTCAATAGAGCAGAACTTCCTGAAACTAGGGCCTTTAAAAGCACTCACATTTTACAAACCAGAGATGCAGCTGAGTGCTTTTAAAAACAAACATACTGTCATGTAGGCATGTTTGAAACATCAAAAGTAGCTGAAAAAACCCTTGCCTCAAACTCCAAACTTTTAGAAATAAATGTAAGCTTGTCCACAGAGCTCAGAAACACATATATCTAAGACTGGGGATTGAACTGACAATGAAGGTAAACTGATTTTGGTTTTTTTTTTTTTTACTTTCAGAGTTGTTTTGTATTGTTGTCATTTATGTGTGAATTTTCTAACTTTCTGGTGGTCCTTGAGCTCTCTTATCATATGTGGGAAAGCCTCTGTGGCAGGATCCTTCTGTGATAGCTTCTTCCTAGCTTGTTGCTTTACTAGAAGACAAGGAGAAATGCTGTGTTCTGTTGTTCTGTTTCCTTGCTTTTGCCAGAGGCACAGAGCTAGCTGTAATTTTTCCACCAGGAAGGAGGAGGTGGATGCATGCATGGTACACGTGTATACATTGAAGCATTATGCAAACCGGCCCAGGACACATGTTTTTAATTGCACGTATGTTCACAACCATTACCATTATTTCACATTCAGATGATTGCCTAATGGGCCACAGGCAGAAGTGGACCCCTCTGGATCCAACACCAATGAAACTACTGCTGCACTAAAAAAGTCACTGTGTGACACCACTCTGACTGAGGCCTCTAGTAGTGAGTGCATGGAGCCCTGCCTCCTCCTCATGTCAGGAGAAAGATTCAACTGATTTTGATGAGGCATCACTGAGCTTTGCACACCACCCATTTTATGGGGATGTATTAACACAGCACCAGAAGACGAGCAGAGGAGACTGCAAGCCATAGCTTCATCTCTGCATTTCAGGCTCCTGTTGACATAGACAACACAATACATGGTTTTCATATGCTGCCAAGAAATCAAGTTTGGGAAAAAAGGGCGCAAGGACTTTTCATCTGCAAAGTCAATTTGAAAAACAACTTGTTAAATAAGAACTTTGAAATGTAAATAGCACTTTTTGCAAAGTCTATTAATAGTTTCAATAACTTCACTGCTCAGCAGCTCAGTGTTGCAGACATTTGTGTCTAAGCTTGCTCCTTAGCAGGGGAAAAGCCAATTGTGTCCCCCTGATGCTCCCCACAGCACAGACTGCCTTTTTCCACCACAGCACAGGCTGAAACGTTGATCTCACGTTTGGTCTTTTGACAAATTTTCATTTAATGAATTGATTTCTACAGTTCATTAACATACCCACTTCCACTTCTGTGTACACATATGTCTTAATTAGCTGCTCATTGGCTGTTTAATTACAAGAAAACAGCTGACAGCTGCCTTGCTGCATCCTAATGGCAGACGTTTTGGAATGACTGTATGCAAGCCTGTGACAACAAAGGCTTATTCATAATCCCATGATTTATGGCTAATACTTAAAGACTTCCACATATCATTAAGTTTTGCAATATTCTCCGCAATTAACAATTAGTCGGTGGGGGTGTCACTCTTTTACTGTTTTCTAAAGCAAACTATTGCAAATTTTCTTCAAAGACACATCAGACAAATGCACTGCAGTATGAAAGAGAGGTGAACATTCAAACTGGTTTTTAATTCCTTTATGACAATAAGCACATTTTAGTTGCAAGGGTGTTGTGGCAATATTGTTTAATAAACTTTGTTAATAGAGTATTTGATAACAAAGTTCTAGTGCCACTGAAAACTGAGAAAAGGTCAGTTTTACATATGTAATAAAGGCAGAGGTGAGATGATGTTTATCAGGTTATGTGAGGCTTCTGACTAGCCTTTTATGTAATATGGCTCATTTCTAACATCCTTTGAAACTGGCTGGGCAAAAAAAGAAACTAAACTTCAAAAGCATGAATTTGAGATAAATGTTTGCAACAGCAGTAAGACATGCCATGTTCAATAATGGAAAACTGGTTAGTAAAGGAAGTGAACGAATGGAACAAATGAACAGAAGTAATGCAAGATGGGAAGTAACAATATGCCAGGTATTGGTTTCTGAAGCAACAAACACGGACATTCCTTGTAGTTACAAAGAACCAGACCTGCTTAGTTTTAAAACACAGGAGACAAAGCCAGCAAATACAAACCTTTGAAAAGGTGAGAAATGCCCAGAAATGCCCTGCAAGGGTGGTTTGACAAGACCTACCGTGTACAGTCAAGCAAAGAGAGAAACCACACTAGCGTGGGTCAGTTGAGCATGAACTGACACTACTGACAGCAAAAACAAGTATCTGCATCTGTAAATTAAAGGACATAGTTCATTAACGAAAACTTGATTTCAAACTAAAGGCTTTGCTATGTCCTTTTGAAGCGTTCTGGGATTTTCTGACAGTTCTGAACTGTACTCAGCTTTCAGCTGTGAGAAGAGAACACAGATCAGTACCAACTAGTCTCCTTTCTCAGCATGGTCCCTAATGCAGACCCAAAGGGTGCTAATGGGTTCGGGAAGTGCTCCATACTTGTTTTTTCAGCAGTGCTACTACAACAGAAATATTTCCAGTCTTTTATTTCTGAGTCATGGCACGTTTTTTATGTCCTTCTTCATCCATGCTTCTAAGTCTTATGTGGTGAATTATATACACTATACTGGGCATCAGCAATGGTCAAACTCTCTCTTTTACAAGACATTTACATAAGCCACAGAAGCCCTCCTAGTTAAAGTATGGCTAAAAACATGATTATTTTGCTAAGGGGGAAAAAGAGGAGGGGGTGTCGAATTTTATTTTCTGAAGGCGGATTCAAATTCAGCTAAGCAGGCTGATGGTGGTAGCTAAGCAGTCAGTGGTATTAGTGCAAAGCATAGCCACTGACATCATAAAACCAGACAGTGACATTAAGAGCAAAGTAGGAAATGAAAACTTCAAGAAATGCTCATTGGCTTCGTTACAGATCTTCAATTCTACCTATGTGAAATGCAACGTAGCAATAAAAACTGGTCAGAAAGTTTTCAATTACGTGAAATGCAAGGATTCACAAACCTGTAGAGTGCAACAGGGTTAGTGAAACTGAGCTTGGCAAGAGCTTGTCTGCGATTTTATAAGTAGGGTTTTCCAACTAAAACTTCACTTTATGTTTTGAATAAATTATGTTTCTAGACATTCTTACTATTTACACATTAACACTTAAGGTAATGCTACTATTAACATTCACACCAAACCAGAGTGACAAACATGACAGCTGAAACCATCCCACTCTGCTGCTGCTTTTGCTGCCTGTAGATCATTCTTGACAAGTCTGGCTTGAGAGGGCAGCAGCACATCTGTTCTTTTCTGATGACTAAGGCCCTGATCCTGCAATCTGATGCACATGGATGGGTTAATTGCACGTCACCGACTTCTCTGGGACTGTCTGTTGGTGCAGGACATCAGCTCCAGGAGTCAGAGCACAGAAGTAGGAAATGGCTCTTCACAGCAAAATATTTTTTACAATGTAAGGTTCAGTGTAACATGAAGAGCAATGTAAGCATGCTCAAACCTGCAGAGATCATAGCTACAGAGAAGCTGGGAGAAAAAAAAAACAAACATAAACCAGTACACACCTGGCTCATTTGGCAGAAGCCAAGCTATGCCAACTTTTTCACCAGCCAAAATAGTTCTGCTGGGTGAGACTCTGTTGACATTACTGCAGAAGAGCACAGCACAAACAAAATTCATTGGCTGTGGCAGGGCATTTTAAGTGTTGTCTAGGCCTTCATAATTTAAACTCTTCCTGTGGCTTGTGCCCACCAGCACTTCCCTATCTGTCACTATGTGTAGGTCATCTGGCCTCTGGTATTAGAGAAGAGTGAACTTCGAAGTTACTTCCCTTCTGAAAAGGAAATAACTCAAGTTACCTAAGCTGACATTCATTGGCCTTAAATTTCTCCCTGAAATTGTATGGCTGGAAAACTTTTTCCTGCTACTCTAAAGGAAGAAGAGGATGCCTCGCTTAGACGAAACAGTGGTTCAACAGTTTCATTCACTCACACTCTGCTTTTGAGGCTCAGATGGGTTTCAGTGTGCTAAGCATATTTGGCTACTTCCCTTGCCTTTTGCCCTGTCCCGCTGGTTGTTGATTCTGGTGGGATACTCACTAGCAGACCAAGGATTGCACAGAGTTCCCAGAGAAGTGGATGTACACAGAATTTCAAGGAAAACCATTTGTTCTAAACAGTAAGGAAATGAACGCGCACTTTGCACGATTGCGCTACCACCTGATGTTCGGACTGCTGCAAGTACCCAGTGGCCTTTTCTCCTACTAACTCACGTTTGTACTTATTCTGGGGAAAGTACAGTCCCTGCTGGAGGAATGCTTGATGGATGTGTCTGTGCTAAGTACTACCTAAAGTGTCTGCTGTGTTGCTTCCTTCTGTGTGCAGCCATTCTGCTGCTTCTGGTAGGAGCTTTTCTTAAGCACAGGACTTAGGAGAAGGCAAGGCCAAAAGAACTGTATGAAGATGAATCAAAAAGTAACAGGACAACTTTCCTGTCCTTCGGCACCCTGTTTCCATTTTGCAACAAGCCATGTTAAGAAAGGCCTGTTTTCTGCAGACAAGCACTAGCACTATTTTAACTCTCAGCCTGTGGCCAATGGTCTTCGGGAGTGATCATGAGGCAGTCTCTTAGGTTAAAGAAGTCTTGGATTTTCAACATAACTTGATACTCTTTGAGAGGACAGTCATACAGCAGAGCTCTCACTGCAAATGTCTGCTGCTTCACACAGCTGAAATTTGATAAATGCTGCTCAGCCACATTTTTAGTGCATTTCTTGCATTTTCCATAGCAAGTGCAGTTACAAAAACCAGAAGATGCTGTCCTGTATCAGTCTGACAGTTTGGGGTTTTCTGCCCCTTCCTTCATTTTATCAATACTTTCATGCTTCCGTAAGACTGAGAGAAATGTGTAAATGAAAATGGGAAAATCTACCTTGGAAAAACACAACAGAAATCTCTACAATGTAAAAGTGAGGAAGTTCCTTTTGGAAGATAGATGTAGCATCAAGTGTGTCATGAGAGCTGACTAAAAACTGTCATAAATACAAATTCTTTGCACCTGAAGTGTAGATTAATAGTAGAAAACTTATCAGTGTAAGACTGCAACATGTACATACATGAAGAAAGCAACAAGCTAGAGCACAGCTGTGTGCACTGTCAGCCCAAGCTAGCACTAATTCTTTACCAGTGGTAAAAAGGAGTGATTAGCTTCACAGTAATCTAGCTTAGTGTTAGCATTGTCTGATTTAATTCTTGGTCGTGATAGGCAAACTAAACAAAATTCAAACGCTTCCAGTGCAATCTTTGCTCTCTAGAGTTATTGAAGCCAAAACCACATAGCCTAAACCTGACACAGCAGTGACAAGGAAAAGCTGAGCAGCAGGCATGTGCTGTTTGCACATCACCTTCCGTACAAGCGGAACAGATCTGTAATTGTAGCAGATTACAAAAGAAATCTCCAAAGCTGGAGAGGTCTCAGGTATTTCAACACAGCTTCTCAGCAGCTCACAAAGCAGAAATTGTGAGGGAGATTCAACAAAGGCACAAACTCCCTCTCTCTCAAGCGAATCCACATGCAGTATGGTAGAAGTGGATCACCTGTCTGTACCTCTTCTGCTTAGTCACAGAGACAGTTTATGGCACACACAGCACAGCTGCATGACTTGAGGCATGTCCCAAAATTTGGGGTGGGGCACAACTCACAAAAATGCCTCATTTAAAATCCAGTCAAACCGATACTTCAGAATCCACCAATCCAACTTCAGCACAATGCACATGCTTTAAAGAAGGAAGGAAAATAATCACTATAAAAAGGCTAAATGCTGTTTTAAGACTTAATATTTTAGAAGCTTACCTTGCAGCCTTCACATGTAATGACACCATAATGGATTCCTGATGATTTGTCTCCACAGATCTTGCATGGAATAATTTCAATTTGAGCTGCAACAGAAGCACACAACCAGTTAATTACATTTTCTTTTAAACACCTTATAAAAGCATTCCCTGATCAGCATTTGTACAGTGAAAACTAATAACCTGCTAAACATTATACTGCATTAACTATTCATTGCTGAACTGCAAGGGTCCCCTAGAGCTTTGGACTAAATTATGGCTGCTCGTTATATAATAGCTTTTGGGTTATTAAAATGGGTCATTTGAGAAGGTGCTTAAGAACCCACAAGAAGGCTAGAATCAGCATTTCAAAGCCAAAAAGAACAGGAGAGTACACATTTTGGCCAAAGAGCTAAGATG
This sequence comes from Eubucco bourcierii, assembly GCA_013396675.1. Classification (NCBI taxonomy): domain Eukaryota; kingdom Metazoa; phylum Chordata; class Aves; order Piciformes; family Ramphastidae; genus Eubucco; species Eubucco bourcierii. The sequence goes on along the minus strand of VWZE01004568.1, from coordinate 88,256 downwards.
ACACTAGAAATGTTTCTTCCAGTCTTCCTCATGTGAGACGGTAAAAGGTAATTTTGAAGTCTGCCCTGCCTGAAAATGAATGCAACAGCTTTACTAGAAGGCCACCATAATGCCATCCAGCTCATGTGACTGGCCAAACCTAGTGAAGTAGCAAGGCAAACAGTAACTGCATTTCATAAGAGAAATCAAAAATTTACCTGTCTGAATTGCAAGTGGATTATTAGTATGTATTGGTGCATTAGCTACCACAGAACAAATAGAGGAGGAAAACACGGCAGTGTTCTGGTCCGTCTACGAAAAACAAAGGAGTTGGCACAGTCTGGAAGATGCCATAGGGGCACGTGGTATGAAAGCTCTGATTTTCTTTTTAGTTCAGCTTTATATGTATAAAACGTACCTGCTAAATTCAGTGTTGTGTGTGACAAAACTCTCTGCATCTATCTCTAAATCACAGCACCTTCCCACCTGAACACATGGATTTAAGAAGGAACTCCTGCATCCTCAGGAATACTTCTTCTAATGGCTTTTGGAGTATACAGCTGCCGTTACTTTGCTGGCAGGTCATTTTGGACAGGACTGTGCTGAGGTGGTGCTTTGCAGTATCAAAGACTAGCAGCCCACATTCTACGTAAGTTTGCATGTGCTCACATAAATGCAGACTGTATGCATTAGGTAGATAACCACTAAAAATCCCAGGAAAACACCTTCTCTACCTCAGAGGTGTTAGGATCAGGGTACATCGTTTTTCCTGAACTGCCTTAGTCCAAAGAGGAGCACAAAACACAGCTCTTGCTGTGTCTCTAACTGTGATACATTAACAATCAGAAGTGCTGTTAATGTCCTGTGAGAAACTGAAATCCATTCACAAGATGTCAAACTGTTCCACAGAGCTTTTATTTCATTCAGTTTACGGCTATCCAGACTGTGACAACATAAAACTACATCTTGCAAAGCATTAACTTAACTTTAGTTGTACTCTTAACACTGGTTTCAAAAAGCCATCTCCAGTCTTACAAACATTGCCTTTTACATACCATTTAATCCCTAACCAAACCAACTGTTTATTATTAAGCAGGAATCATCTTCCAATGTTATTGTGTGCTCGGGATCAGGGGAAAACAATAAACTAGCATACCAGAAGACTTTTAGCATAGCAATGACTGTGCTAAAATACTCCTTCAAAACAGTTCTCCAGACAACATCAAATGCAGTGATTGGAGCAGCTCCCAGTAACACCCATTTTCTCCCAGGAACCTGACAGCAGATAAAATGCTCTGCTGAAGAAAGCAGAGCCTAGCAGCTACTGGAGTATATGGCTGTTTTCCTGACAGTTTCCTAACAGCAGCTTTCAATATACTTTCCTACAGCCAGGCATGAAATGCATCTGCTTCCATCATAAGGATCTTTGCTTTCTTGACCTCTAATCCCCCACCTTCCCTGCAGCAACAAAATGATAGGCTGAAATTAAAAGGTCTACTTAGGACACTTAAGGAAGGAAATACTCCTTCCCTGCAGTCCTCCAAAAACTGTTCTAATTTCACTTTGCTCTAAGCTAACACATTAAACACAATGGAGCAGGAAGTGAACTAATAAAAGGGAAAAATAAAGTACATGCTATTTTATTAATGTGTTACATGAATTATTACTAGAGCATCATATGTTTAGGAACAAAGCTTGAAGCAGAAAGCACACCATAACCCCACTTATCAACAAACTGAAGAGACTCACATTTACAGAAACTATGATTGTGTATAAGCTGCAATTCAGAGAGCAGTCCTGTGGGTGAACTCCAAAACAGATCTGCCCATTCCCAGTTATGTCTCCTCAATATATGATTATTTTTCTACTCTGCTACAGTGAATCAACAGCCTTCTCTGGCTCCTTTGCCAGGGCAGTGACATGGCTTAACAGCTACATGGCAATGTATTTTTTACATTTCACTTTTATATACATAATTACTGCCTTATTTTGAATAGGTATGATATAATTGGATCTTGTTTATCTACAATCTCCAGCACATTAGTTAAATCACCCATGAAGCCTGCCAATGCAATCCCTGTTTCTTAAGCAACAGGACATTTGCAGAATGTTTCTGAAGGAATGTAACGTCTTCAAAGTGATGGCCTAAAGCTAGGTTACTAATAGTCTAAAAGGTGTCATAATTAGTCCCAAATGCATATTCTAGGGTGCTTTACTGTTAAAAGCTCCACAGATTCACGGGCTCCAGCTCTGCCAGCATTTGCCAACCACTGTACAGATAAGCAGGGGCACCAAATCAAGTTTAGTTTTAGAATTCAGATTTCCTCAGATTCACTACGCCTCCTAGGTACATACTTTCAGTTAAGCATTTAAAACTTCAGCTTACAGTTTCACTCTCAAATACAGGACAGTGGAGTGACTCTTGGAAGCATCAATCACTTGGGACTACCATAACCAATTGTATTACAAATTAATGCAAGGAAATACATTGGGATCAATTACTGCTCCACACGGTTGCCTTTGAAAATCAACTCACTGAAATGGAATTCCTGTTGAAAGTTCATACACCTTCCATATAGTATGAAAGGACTTGAGATACTTTATACTTACTAAATGCAAATTGCCTGTGCCAACATTATGCGTTTTTCTTACAAGGGTGGAAATATTTTCCCCACTTTTAACTTTGACATGCAAATATGTACTTGCTAAAACCTTGTTCTTATGCAAACAAGGCAGGTGGGAAATATTTTTACATGTCAAGAATATGTTCCAACTTGGTTTCTTACATTCCCAGAGTTACTTAAAGCTTCCTACTGTGCTCACATTAATTGTACCTGTTCTATGCTTACATATATTTATATGGTTTATTTTCTAAGATTATATAAAATACTCTAATTCATGCTTTAGACTAGAATTAGCCTAAATTACAGTTTACAATTTCTGTCTCCTGGGGTGGTGCTCAGGCTGATTCTCGTTCATGCATGAGCAAATTATTTCTTAAATATGAATTGCAGAAAAAAATAAACTCTTGTGGTTGCTTAGAAACCGCTACAGATACCCAGGTGACAGATGTAGTTTGTGTTCCCAGATTAAAGGCCTAAGAGTCTTCTACACCCAGAAATGACTGTGCTCCAGAACACTACCAAGGATGTCCTGTGCCAAAAGCAGCAACGAATAGGAATAAAAGCCCAAACAAACCACCAAGAACAACAAATACAAGCTCAAGTACAGAGACCCACTGCAAGCATTAAACAAGTTGCAACAGAAACAGCTCCTGAGAGGTGACCATTAAGGGCCAGAGATAGTAATCATTAACAACACAAGGGAAACTCATCTCCATGGAAAAGGGCATCTGATGTCCACTAAGATATCTCACTTTTAACATGATTGTTTTCCACAGACAAAAGACTTTTCCTTCCCACTAGTGTCTGAATTAATAGTTTGTTTCTAGTGAATTAATTGTCTCAGGGTAGAGAAAGGCTTTTCCCATTTCTCCTCCTACTTTCACACTGGTATTTTTAAACTCTGCATTCACACAGGTAATAGTGGTTTTTCCAACCTGTAACAGATATGACACCTCAGATTTGGTATCCTCGGAAGACCTGTTCAATGGAAGCAAAGATTGGTCCCCATTCCTGCCTTTTAGGTGAGATTCACCTAGCTTACCTGGGCTAACTTGAAAGTTGGGTAGTTAAGTGGAATTAATTGTCTTGTGAACTCCTAGAATATTAAGGAATGGAAGAAGAGAGAAAAAGAAAGGGAAAGAGTAAGTGAAAAGATAAAATGGAGAAGGGACATGAAACGTCTTACTCAAGGCAAGTAAGATGAGATATCTCCGCTCACCAACAAAGGAACTTCATGATACCTTAATTACTTTTAGAAGGAGAAATTCAGCTGAATTGTACCGCCTCTTGCTATTTCTGAATTTAAAAAATAGCATTTTCTGGCAAGAAAAAACACGTGTGGGAAGTGTTCCTTTCCACTTGCATGGTACGTAGGTTCCAAATGGCCTGTGTGTTCTGGCACCATTGAGATAAAAGCGTTTCTGTGGGCTTCCCCTATCACAGCTCCTGTCCTTCAGCTCTAGGCACTGGGCATCCCTGTCCAACCCACTTGCTTTCTGGGGAAAGCACCACAACCAAAATTTTTAGCTGAACTGAAGACCTCCCTCCAGGCTATGTGTGAGGTAGGTAGAACAGTCCACACTGCAGCTGGATCTCAGGGTACTTGTTAAGAAGTTATGCCTTCTTTGACTGCAAGAAAGCTTTAACCTCCTCTCCTGGAATGTGGTTTGCCTGTACCCCACAGAGTATGCACAATTTTGCAGCTAATTCAGAAAGGCTTTGAAATAAACATGATCCATATACAAATTGGGCTAACCTGCTTCTAAAGGGATGCAGTTTGTGCCAGACATCACTGCTAGTGTTGTTTGTAACTATATTGATTAAATTAGGAGGCATACATATTCACTGACACATTCATACATATTCATTGACTCAAACAAGGGTACTGCATGTAATGTGGTATTTAAAGCAACATAATATCTGATCACAAACTGAATTAACAAGAAATGATTTTACTATATAATATTCTAATCTTCCTACATTTTCAGCTTCATTACCTAAATAATTTGCTCTGTCATGTACCCTAAGTAATTTGAGCTGGCTGCAAATTACTTGCCTCTGAACACCTGCAGCTCACCAGACGCTGCAGTTCTACAGCACTGAAAGCTAGTGGCAGCATAGCACTGCCCATTCTGTTACTACACTATGTTAAGTGACCATCTGCCCACTCATCTATAGCGAAATATTTAAACCCGGTGTACTTCTAACGGATGATGGCTGGTAGGCAGACTTCTGAGGCCTTTCTGAAACACACAGTAAAAATTTTGATCAGAAGCTGGTGGAATTTACCTGCCCACTCGTGTGTGAAAGGTGTGTTTAGCTTATATACAATCCCCAGCAGGACAGCACTCTGGCCACAAGCAGGCCTGTGGAGATTGCAATGACAGAGCTAGCAACAAGTGCTAACAAGAGCTAGGTAACAAAGCCGGGTACCCTAGAGATTTCTATCTCACAATTGGATTTCTGAGGACCAGTAAGGCTGAAATTCCATTAGAAGCCCTCCCAGTATGCGGGACATTCCTTGCATCTTCCTCTCCTTTACAGTGCCTCCTCTCCAGGGCTGAACTCAGGCCACACAGTGCCCTGCAGTGGGGTGCTACTTGGGTATCTTTGTGGGTATGTTTTTAGTTTTCATGAAACCTGTAGGAGCGTATCTCTGGGACTGCTGATGTTCTCCAGCTTGGCTGAAATGGGTTTTGGAAAGAAGGAGGACTGGGGTAATGGGTAGAAAACCAGACAAACACAACCAACCTCTCCAAGCCTTGTTTCCTTAGGAAATCACACTAGTAATAAAATAAAATAAATACTAAGGTTATGCTGGTGCAAATCCTTTGAAGTCTGTGGGTGTGATGGGTGGAGTAGAAACGAACACGGCCACCAAAGTATTAATTAAAGTATGAGCAACACCTCAAACACAGAAGGTAGAAATACTGCAATGCCAAGACTAGATGTTTGGGCCTGAACACAAATGGATCCCTCTTAGTAGGTCAGTTACTGTGCAGCACTCCAGAATGATAAAAACATTTGCCTTCAAAGAGTATTAAAGGAGATGCATGATAAATAGTATGGAACAACTTGAGTACTTCTGTAAGAGCGCAAGACTGGGTTTTAGGAATTAATCTAAATTCTTTCAACCTCTGCTATTGATTTGGACACATTGATGGAAACTGTGCAATAAAAGCTCATATCCTAATGCAACGATCACTGACATTTATGTCTATTGTTTTACTTTAAGCTGAGAAATTGCACTTACACCTATTTTAAAGAGTTAACATTTCCTAGTACATGAAGCACTGGCTTCAACAAAAATGTTTGACTTTCTTTTATTATAAAAGAAAGCTATATGGGAAATGGTTTGAATTCTCTAATAGTTAAAAACGTTCCTGTGAACTTGTGGTGAGGTCTTCGTTATATTCCAATAGAAAACTGCTGAAACCCCCCAACAGACCATCATAATATTCTTAATTCTTGTAAAGAAAAAATAAAGAAATAGCACCATAAACAATCTAGGACTTCTTCAAGTGTTGAGGAGCACAAACAAGCTGAAGTTCTTCCATGAAGGAAGAACTCCGGTGTTTTTTCATTCCACTCTCAGTCATGTCTCAAACACTAAATGATTTTATTTTCCTCTGTATAACAGCCTTACATCTCTCCACTGTCTTGATGGCTTTATCCATCCAGAAACACTCTTGTTCTGTTTTTGACACAGCAATGCAACTTGGTATCTCAGCATGTGTATCACCAAGCAACTGAAGACACAGATTTCTTTGTACTTTTAGGAAAAAAGGCCAGTATTCTACTTGGCAGCTGAAAACTAGATGATTTGATTTCACTTGTTCTCTACCTTGAGACTCTGGTCACATTATGAAACCATACCATAGACCAAACTGTATTATCAAGCCATTGAACTACATACAAGCTTAGGCTTGAAATAATCAGGATGTGCTCAGTTGTCCAGGAGCTCAAAAATTTAGTTCTTTGGAGAAACAATCTCACTCTACTTCTCAGGGCAAACAAATAACATATTCTCAGTCTGCAAACTCTAGGGAGTCCTGAAATCTGCGGCTTTGTTACCACTTTCATGACCTTACACCAAACAAATCATGAAGATGGCTGAAATATACACCAACAGATGTTCACTGTGGCGTAAGAAGATAATAGCTCTTCTGGAGTAAGATAAAACCAAGAAAAACTGAAACACTGATTCTGAATACAAATTCTGTCTTCTTATAGTGGAGGAGAAGATTTATTTGCTGGACGCAAGACACTGGCACAGTAACAAGACACAGTAACCAAACTTAATGGCAAAGAACAAAAACAGGAAAAGAACAAAGGGAGGAGGGTTGCTGTGTTATAGCCAATGCACTTCAAAGTCAAAGCACTGGAAGACTCCTTATTTCAGCAGAGACTTTCAAATTTCCTAAAATACCAGTTTTGTCCCATAGTACTTTGACTTCTCTGTTGGTGGCTCAGGTCCTTCTCAATAAACATTTATCCACTGTTAAAGAAGCTAACCTCTTGTTCTCTGGCTGAAGATTACGAGTAGTTACACTGGCTATGGTGAACACAGTTTGCAGCATGATTAAATTTGAAGCCTAGGTTAAATGTAATTGTCGTTAAAGAAAGGAATTCAGAAAAGCAGTTTTCCACAAGCAAACACACCAACACTGCAGTCGTGTGACTAATGAAACACAAGACATTTTAATCCAAGCCCTGAACTCCATGTCAAGAAATGCATCCTATAATCCTCACTCTAGTGCTGATCTTTTGTGTGAATGGGAATGCCTGTTGCTGTCTTATTTTCTCTCTCTACGTAATGGGGATAATCGTTGTTTATCTTTACCTCTATCTACAGCTATCTTAGGTGACTGGTACTTACTGCCAGATCTTGGGCCTTGGGCTTATGACCTGAGAAACTAAGAGAACAGACCTCCAGACAAACAGATCTTCACCACTGCTTAGATGGAAGTTACCACAGAACTATACAACAGGACTGACAATTGTCTGCATTTCATCTACTTGCTTGCTTTTAACTTTTATGATCAAAACTCACAGGATTAATTACAGAGCTACAGTGCAATACTCAAGACAAAAGCTACACAAAACAAAGGTTTATAAGTGACAGAGGTGTGAGGTATTACCAGAGTAACTGACAGCCCTAGCAACTTCTGCTCCAATTTGCTACTGCATTTATTCAGTAAGCAGCAAGCTAGTCCTTCTACCTACCCATGTTGTAAGTTTTGGTCATGATTATAGAGCTCACTCAGGTTTTGACATACCCAATTTCTTCCTACAAATAACCACTAACTTTGGGCATTTGTGAAGAGAAACATCTGCAGCAGGGGCGTAAGCACAGTTCTGATACAACCAATACCACACACCAGTGTGCTGCTAAAACAAACCAATGCATATTGTCTGTCAAATAAAGAAAAGCGACAAAGAAGTAAGCTGGCAGGCTAGGATGCATATGCAGCTTGAGGCAAGGAGAGTGCCCTTAAACAGTCACACTGAGGTCTTTAAAACTTGCTTCTATCTTAACATTAGAAAAAAGAAAATCTACACTTTCTCCCTCCTAGTGTCTGTACATTGGTCTTTCCTTTTTTAGCATTAATGGAGGGGTAAATGAAGAAATGAAATCTGGAGGAAAACAAAAAAAGAGAAATCTGCAGAAGAACAGTTCAGAGCATATGTATTTGCTGGAGCTTAGTGGGACAATACTAAATGTATTCTCCCCCTTCCCACCATAAGAAACTTGTATGAAAACCTTTACTGTACTTAAGTAAAATTTCCAGTTTCTTGAAGAAACTAATAAAGACTTGATTTTAATCAAGAAAATATTTTAATAATTTAGCATATATTCTGCAGATTAATGTAAAAGACCCACATTTTATGTCACATTTTCCACTTCCAAGTGTTGGACCTGGCCGTCTGAAGGCAGTAACTTGTTAAATCCAACACTGCCCTCCAAATTTCTCTTCCTTAATTAACTGTACTGGCTTAGGGGAACATCTCAACACTTCTGTTTATTTGCTTGCAGTAGAAAAACAAAGAAGCTACCAACCATTCATCAATTTTAAGCACCACTTCATCATCACAGCACAACAACCTTGATTTGAATTATGTTTCACAGGTTGCAGACAGCCTTGAATGATCAACACTTTGAAGGCAATCATTTCAGTCTCTATTGCAAAGTCTACAGTTACTCCATGCAGGATTATGAGAAGAATTTAGTTGCTAGTTGAATTACACTGTCTTCATTAAGGAGAGGTCTTTTGTTAGCTTGTAAGAACGGTGGTTAAAGGGTACTCCGAGAGCCTTTGACTCCCTTTTATACAATATGAAACTGTCAACATTTGATTTTGTTCAGAAGCTCCATTTGCAAAATTACATCTCAGTTCAGTGGTCTCATCACGCTGTCTACTAGCACAAATCAAATGGCAGCTACCCTTACCAGAATAAAATAAAAAAACAAAACAAAACAAAAAAACCCACCACCACCTGGGAAAAGTTAATCACCTGCAGTGTGGTGTGGAAATTATTAACAATTTCAAATAAATTCATTAAGAATGTGACAGGCTCCTGAATCCTTGAAGGGATATTAGGTCAGTGAGACTAGAGCACAAGCTAACTGTGGAAAATGCTGCAGTTTCATTCTTTCCTCTCATACACACATAGCTTTCAAATCGAGCATTAATAATTTCTCACACAGCTTATTAGAAGGTTGTCTCTGATCAGCAACCCATCACAGTGCACACACCTTCCTTTACATTTAATATTTGGCCAGGTCTGTTTCCACTTCAGTAGTATGGCCCCCAGAGACAGCAAGTCATTTTGGAAAAAGGAATATGTAATGAACTCAGAAGAGGCATCAACCAGAGGCAGCCCGGTAAGGTAACTGTCCCTTTAAACAGAGAGTCATGATTCACCTCTGCCCTGACATTTTGCCAAGCTGCACAGATTTTATAAAGGGTTTGGCCTCTGCAGAAAGTGCAGGATGCATCACTGTGCATTGTTACTTTGTATGATTAAGTTACAGCCAGGTAAACATGGCTGCTGCAGAAGCCACTTCCTTGCAAGTGAGATGCACTTTGATGAACACCACTCAAAATATAAATTTACTTAAAGGAGAACAGAAGTTTCAGGGAAAAAAAGGTTTTTTTACTCAGTCTGGAACCTCCATCATTCTGAAGTGACTGTATCTGCATTTTTAAGATATTTTCTTTTCCTTTTTGGCTGTACATGAATTTGATGTCATTAAGAAGGCTTTGATGCTGTATGCCAAGTACAATCATTAGTTTCTCACCAAGGTGTGCTCTAAACGTCTAGTTTAAATTTTCATTTTCAGATGATTCATCTAAGAGATGAACAATAACAACCAAAACCAACTTCAGAACTTTATAAACAGTAAAAAGCCTTTCAGCTGAACTCACTCATTTATTAACTCTCTCCAACACCTCCTTTCTGGATTCACATGGCAGCAACAGTGAGCACAAATTCTGCAACTCCCCTATGATACATGACTATTAGAAACAAACCACACTCAGATTCCCTCAAACCTCACAGAAGAGGTTCTTCTGAAGTCTATATCCCGCATCTTTCTATATGACTCAGAGTCACTTTTTATCCAAGGATACTCCAATGCCACTGTTCATAGTGCATATGTGTTGTTTTGTCACAGTTCCTCTTCATGAGCCCTCTTCAGAGGTCATTAGTGGATTAATGAAACTGAGGGACACTCCAAGGGAAGCTGTATCCTCAACCAATGGCGCTTCAGCTACTCCCCTAAGTTTTGAAGAGGGCAGCACACTTATGTCTCCTGCACTTAAGGGTCACTGAAGTCAAAACCCAATCACCTCCAGCTGGTACACATTTACTGATCCATACTGAGACACCAGAAAATATATATGTATCAAGAGCTTGTAAAGACCTTGTAGCTTTATCTGTGATACAGGGTCCAGTCTCTGCTGAACAAATCGCCATTCTTTCCTCTCCAAGACAGGTGCTTTTTTCAGTGTCTACCCATCTCAGAGGAAGCAGTATTAGTGTGCATGTGGAAGGCTACACCACTTCTAGGACAACTGCCAAGAAGAGAGCCTGGAAAGTGAAACACTGACACAGAGTGTGGTTTTTCTGACACTCTTCCTTAAAGTGTACAAGTGTGCACGCACATTCACCAGGTTCTGCTACCACAGAAAGACACTGCAGACACTGCACTAAGTATGGCCACATCTTGCCAGTGACAACTGTTCCCACCCACAGCTCTTGTACCAGTCACCCATCAACTACACAGGTTTTAAGAGGCATTTCTGTTTTATTTCAAATGGACAGCCTTTCCTTTCTCGTGACTGCATCACTCCAGTTTCATGGTGATAGAACCTTTTTTCTTTGTAAGCTTAGTGGTTCCTTCGTAGACTTGCATGAAGTTACATGATGGTACTTCACCTCTATGAACTGGTCTGGGCCCCTCTGGTTGCTCAGGGAGTGGGGGAAAGCTATGGGAGGGCAGTCAGTTCTGCCTCTCTGCAGTTGGGCACGTGTCCTCTCCCTCAGAAGTTCCCTTGTAGAAGGGCCCAGGAAGAAATTGCAGTGTCCTGTCTCCAAAAACTGCACCAGGGGGGAGAACATACAGGATGGTATCAGAGGAGATAGAGATTTTTTAAGTTCTGGTTTACAACAAAATAAAATCATCATCATCAGTCCAGCCTATCACTTTCAAAAACACTCCTGACTCCTGGGAAGTTTCCTTCCCCAATGTGTTTTTCAAACCATGTATTACAGTGCTGTTCCCTCACCAATCGTGCTCACTCCACCTCCCTGACCTTGGCTGTTTCTATGCTGCTTTATATCCTCAGGATGTCTGCATATACTATACTAAGTGTTTCAAAACCATCTTCATTTTGTGACAATGATCATAAACAAAACCAAAACCAACAAAACAACAACAACAAAAAAAAAAAGTGCCCACAAAAAATGTTTTAGAAAATTACAAGCTTATGAAAAGGTCTAGCAAAAGCTCTTCCTTTCCCACAATTAGATTAGGTGCTATGACCTTCATTAAAATCCTTTCCTTTGCCTACTCATTTCATGGCATTTAATTTCCTGCCTCTCAGTGATTAAACCTACTGAAAAGTAGTAGATAAAGCAAGTTTGTTTGCTGTTTCAGGCAGATATATTAATGCTTTATGCTTAAAAAGCTTCCAAAGTGTATTCAGATGCTGATTAACAAACACTGTACATAAAACCATGTCTGAGGTCAGACTGTGGCAGCAGATATGTGACTGAAACCTACCAAAACAGCTCTATTGCAGTGCTGTACCACAGAATACCTCCATTGCATACATTAAGGAAGCTTAAAGCTAAGCTTCACATATTTAAACACTAACAAAGTCGACTTAATGGCAGTCTTCAAAATGACAGCGGCCTCCTAATCTGTTGGAGATAAAGAAGTGCCAAGATTAACGATTACATAAGTGCATGGCAGAGCCCAGAAACAATAATCAGCTCTTCTGTTGTTATTTGTGTGCAAAGGCTATTAGAGTCATCTGACATTCCAAAATCCAATTTAAAGTTGTTAAAGTCCTTTCACGTAGTTATTTGAGGTTGGAAAACCGAGAGGTTCAAACAGGGAAAGGAAGGGTTTGATTTCCTAATTCTTTTCCCAAAGCCAAATCTCTTTTTAAGAAACGGAAGAAAAAAAAAAAAAAGAGTAAGCTTTTAAACAATGCCTGGAGTAACCAAGTCTGCTGCTGAAGGAATAATACCAACAGAACTCTAACATGCTTAGATAGTAAATTTTAAAAGAACGACTACAAGCAAAACCACGTAACTATTCTGTAGGGGAAAAACCCCAATATGTTGAGGGTGTCACTGACATCATCTGTACAACTCTGACAATAGTGGCTGTCTTCAGCAAATCAGCACAGTGAGAAACTGAAGGTGTTGATGTACCAAACACCCATCTCACTCTTTGGTTTCATACAGGCACAGTATTGTTTGCAAGTCGCTAGACTGCCATTTGCAAAATAAGGCAAAATTACAGGTCTGGAAATAGCTACTGTAAATATCAAAAAAATCAATTATTTTCCCACAAAAATCCTTTACATTTCAAACCAAGTCTCTCTGCTTCTGGCAGAATTGTGAAAAACAAGTTTAGAAACAAAAATCAACAAATTTGCCTTCTCCTGGTTCCTACATTGCTGCTTTGCCTCCACAGATGACAGAGTGAATGGGGTTGGAAAAAGGTGGCTATGTCCCTGCCCTCTCCATCTGATCAATGAGTCAAGCCTCCTGCTCCAGGTTGACCAGCCAAGTGGGACAGCCAGCAGCTGGGAGCTTTGTCAGCAGCCATGTGTGCAGCGGGCAGCCAGGCACACTGCGCATCATGCTCACCTCTCTGGGGAGCTGTCCATTACAAACCAATTTGTAGCAGAAATCACTGCAGCCCTGAATGCAGAATTCTCCACCGGCTTCAAAATTCACAGAAAGCACAGCTCAACAGGCCCTGGCTCTCAGACAGGAGGGGTGCACATGGCAGACAGATCCACATGCCAACTGCTACACCTTGATCTTTTGGGCAATGAGCCAAAATGGCAGTTACAGCAGCTACTGCCCTTCTGCAGAAAAGACCAGTCTGGGAACAATCTGCCTCTGAAGACCACAGGTCCCATTCCCTCAGCTTGGTGGTGACCTCTCTTTGCACCAATAGATAGGCAAAGCAACTGCTATGATTCCAGCTAATGAAGGTAATCATGAGAATGCGTAGAAGAAGAAGATGCTGATCATCACACCCAAGCCTGTGCAGCAGCAGCAGATCTGAAGCAGGTTTTCTCCTTCCCTGCTGTAACATCAGTAGTATGACAGCCTCAGTTTCTTGTGCAGCAGAACAGGACCATTACGGGCCATGTGCTTTTCCTTTATGGATGCAAAGTGATTTTCCGCTGTTCCCTAAGGTAAAGTCAATTAAGTGATAACTGCATCTGTGCAGAGAGTATTCAAAATGCTAATACCCCCACCCTGATAAGTCTTCAACTTTGCCTGCTTATTTATCTCCAGCTCTTAGAAATTATTGCCATGAATGCTCCAGTGCCTTCACCCATTATCTTCACAATCCTCCTTCTTCCTAACAAAAAGGCAAAAAGCACAATGCATAAGAGCTGTACCATTCTGACCACACTGGAAAGCAAAATGATCCAAGCAAAGAAGTTATCAGCTGATCTATGGCAGTGTAGCTACCATATTTTGCTGCACCCAAAGTTCGTTCAGCTTTTCATCCAACCTACAGAGTAACAAAACATGCTATGCCATCAGAAGCTCACAAACTCTAGAAGTAACAGCAGTTTGCATCATCAATTGCCTGACACAATTTTTTAGTCAGGGAAAAGAATCAGCTCTCGTGTTTGGTGTCGTGTCACCTGGCCATCACACTCAAAATGCAATGTTTGTTCTCTTTCCAGCAAAGAGAACACAATGCTGGTCTTGGGCACCTGGTTCTAAGATGCTTCCTTACCTCAACAGGTGACTCATGTTGCCTAAGTCTCTGGCCACAAATGCTCAATGTTTGTCCATGTTTTTAAATAAAAATACTCCCATGCAGAAGGTGAAAAATGCAGTACTGACAACAAGTGGATTGACTTACCATCCAGACATATGCCTTAATATTTTATTACGTTTATAAAAATCACAACAATGCAGCAAATTGGCCACTAAAAAAGCCCCAACAGAGAATACTGACATCTTTTTAAACAGCCCTGACTACAATAAGGAGAAGACCATTTTCTGTCTGGCAGAACCAAACAGTTGTATTGCACTGGGTGGAATAAAAGTATGAACCAGAGATTGCAGAATAAAATGATTGAGTCAACTATTACTAAACACATTTGACAGATTAATAGAGGAAACCTAACTTGCTTCACGTGGTTAACGCTAGGTTCTAAATGCTGAATCACCTAGAAAAGGTAAAAGCCAGCAAGTACTGAATGTATTTGATTTCTCTATGGTGAAATAAAGGAGGTTTGATAAAGTTTAGAAAAAAACAAGAGAAGCACAACCTGTATTATTGCAATCATGTTTCCAAAGGCAATCCAAACTATTTAATGAGCTGAGCTTCATCACTTTGTCAGGACAAGGAAACCTTGTCGCTGGAGCTGAATGAAGCCATAAATAACCTACTGAGAACGACAATCTCTCAACCCTATCAGGATGGTTTTTGACCATTACTCCTGATGACTCTTTCTATGCGTGTTCTGCATGCATCAGAAATTAAGTATGAACACAAGACAACTCCAAATCTGTACACTTTCAACATTACACTATTTTAAAAAGGCTCACACACAGGCATTGTGCCCTTGATAAAGACCCAAAACTTTTAACCACGACTCCCCCATTCCTACTTGCAGAATACTTGCAGTGAAACTTTGATTATCCAAAGCTCCCAGGAGACAAATAGAAGCAGAGATAAGTGGGGGAGCAGCCAGAGGTCTGGAAGAGAAAGGAGAGGAAACAAACTCCACAAAGAACAACTGCTGGCTCAGCTCAGCCCTGAAGTTTCCCTGCTCCTGAATGGAGCATTCATTAAGTAAAATAAGCTTCTCTAAGCAAGCATTCCGAACGATTGTAGAAACCATTTGACAAAGTGAAGAATTATTGTTCATTTTGGTACTTGACTCTCCAGAGAGGGAGACAGCTGTTGTTCTTTCCGTAGCAATTTATTAACCAGTAGTACAGTTTTAAGAACACTCCTGGTAGCATCTCAACAGTTAACAAGCAGTCAAATTCCTTCCAAATCTGTGTTTCCCAGCCTATTACACAGAAAGCATTGCTAGAAAAAAGTTTCCAATCGACTATAAAAGACAAGCGGATACATCACAAGCCTTAACATCAGGGCAGACCAACCCCATAGGAGAATCTGTCTGGGCAGTTGCAGGTGCTTTACACAGAAAGTACAAGTTTTTATTTATAATATTGCTGTACAAGTTAATGCCAATTAAGTAGGAGAGTCACTTTGGATTTAGCACAGAATCTGGCCCAGGGCACTGGCACATAGAATAGAAATAAATACTAATCAAGCTTGCTCACACTGAGAGGATTAGATAACTACAGACGTAGGAAATTAAAACCACAACAAGATGACCCCACGCTCATGATTTCCCTGTTGTACCAGATCAGTCAATATGAATAATTGACAGTGTAAATTGAAATCCTCAGATAAAAATAATGGTTTTACCGCTTTATTTCTCTTCACTTGCACATAAATTGAGTTGACTATCTCTGACAATGCCATGGTTTAATATTCCAAACACACTATCTCCTTTAACAAAGCCTGGAATAGAAACAAGCTGCTGAGCCAGATCCTCAAGGGGTGAAAATCAACATTGCTACACTGACTTCAGTGGAAGCACATTGATCTCCACCAGCTAAAGCTCTGGGCCCTAGTGGGCAATTAGGTTTCTATTATATGCTAATTTAAATAATGTACCACAGAACATTTGCTGTACAATAAAGCAAGTCTTCATTCTTAGGTCGAGAAAGACAAGCATTTGCTGTGGCATGATGAGAGTTACAGATTCTGCTTTCAAAGAGTAGGATGAAGTTTCGGTATAATAACATTTTTAAACCTGCAATTATTCATGCTATACCACTTTAGGAAGCCTATAATTATTTGGTATATTCCTACCAATGTCTAGTCTAGATTGCAACTCTCTTCTTCAAAGGAACTACTGACTGTGTTAAAATCTGGGTTTTGATAGGTTCCTACGATGTGAAATGGCTATGCTGTACTGTTAAGATCTGTATTCAGTGGAGGAGGAAAAAACAAACTGATTTACACTCCAACCTCGAGTGTTTCAGCAAGGCCCAAATGAAAACATGAATACAACAATCCCACACACATTTCTTTGGAGGCCTCTGAGATGACTGGGTTGGGACAGGGACCGTGGCTGCAGCTGATGCAGGCCAGAGTGTTTTTGCAACAGTAGTTTATGGCACTGAGGACCGTCTGCAGCACCCTCTCACTCTCCCAGCCAGGTCTCATGCATCAGCCAGAAAGAAAAAATGCTTAACAGTGGAGAGACAGAGTTCTCCACCAAAGACAGCAGAAAAGATGTTCAGGGCATTGTAGGACAGTTCAGGTGAAAAGATACTATTTCTCTGTGAAAAATGGTAACAGTAGTCATTAAGGGGGAAAAAAAAAAAAAAAGTTTTGTTCGCTTTTGTAGCAATTTCTTAAGTATGACAACTTCTTCTTCCAGTCTCCTTCTCACTGTCATTGGGACCCCTTCCTGCCTTGGATCATCAACAACCAAGTTATCACCATGCTGAGATCCCTACTTAAAAGTTTTTCAGACTTCAGATATAGTCAAGATGACAGCATCATCCCACAGGCACAGGTCCTCCTGTGTTGCAGTCCTTCATGTGAAGCAGCAGGACCCGATACATACTGTTCTAGAAGCTGAAAGTACACCTCAGCACAGCAGTTTGGTAGCCATTCAAATGCCACTTTTCAGAAAGGCATCAGCAGAACAGGGGGTTCTCTCCAGATGCATGACTTGTGTGGAAGTCACAGTTGAAACCTCTTGAAGATAATACTCCAGCTAAAGACTGAAAACCACACATATTATTTCACTTGGTCTTGTCTTCCATGGAACCACAAAAGGCAGAAAGGCACAGTGGTGTAAGCTATAACGTGGCATCAAGCTGTAACACTTAAATTTTCTGATTGTCTTTACAAACATACTTAACCTGGTGGAAGTGCTCTGCTCTGGTTGCATTTTTAACTCCTCAGGAGGAGTTTAATTTCGAAGAGTTAAAGCTTATATAGAGTCAAGTGGCCACACAAGAAAAATCTGCAATGCAGGGAAGATCACCACAGCATGAACTAATCTGAAGCTTCCCTGACACCCTCGAACTTCTCAGCTGCCCTGTCACTATGCTTTGGGTGGGTTCTACGGACACCAGGAAAACTAAAAAGCATGCAGTCTGCACTTGAGAGAAAGAAGCTAGAACTGATCCAGGTTAAAGTTTTGATGAACTTGACCCCAGTAACTCCACAAGCAGCTTAGTCAGCAGCAATCTCCTGGCACTGAATGGAGCTGGCCTCTCCTTCCCTCGGTGCCTGTACAGCTGTACTGTGAGAGCCAAATGAGGGAACTCAGGTTGAAATTTTTCTGGGGGGGAAGGATTAACTTTACCCTGCATCAGTTTCCTGACTTCATCTCCCACATGACTGCAGAGATGTTGCTTGTGCTCACACAAGGGAGGGGTGCATTTGTTTGGCAATGCCACCTTCTGAGAGGCTAAAATACTCACAGAACTGAACATTCCAAGAGGAGATATCTGGGGTAGCAGGCAGAAGGACAAGGAATACAGAGTTGGTTTTCCAAGAAACAGAATAGTTTATGAGTAAGTCATTGGTTTCTATGTCCAGCATTGCTGTGAAACTAAGCAAGCCATTTATTTGATGTGTCAATTTCTCAGCTGTGAAATAAGGACAATGCTTTCTTACATCACCAAAGTGTTGTAAGTTGAAAATTAATGACTGAGGTACTTGGACACTCTGCTGCTGAGGGCCAAGTCAGTCTGTAGCTACAAGAGCTGAGTGATTAGTGACAGGGAGGGGCTAAGGAATCAGTGTATTATTTTGGTGGACTATTTCCTTAGAGGATAAAGGAGAGTAACTGCTACTTACTTGATTGCAAGGAACCGAAAGAGCTCTCTGTAGCTCCCTCGTGGGTGGACACCTTTACAATTAAATAGCTATGACCTGATTTTAGTCAGAAATCTTACGTCACAAGGAATTTACAGGGAGGTGTCTTCTGAATGTTCAAAAAATAATTGCACTGTGGAAGGATGGTTGACCAATGTGTTAATCTAGCTGTAGTAACATTTAGGGATAGATTGTAGTCCATTTGCCTTCCTCGTGTTCTCAATTCCGAAACTTTCTGACTGTAAAATACAACTGCATGATACAAAATACGATAGGATTAGGATTGAAAGAAATTCCATAAAACAAAATTCTTCCAGCATCAGAATGATGGGGTCATTTTAAGAAAAATTTAGAGAACCTGAAAGGTGGCAGGTAAGGTTATAATCAAATCTCACCACCTGTGTGATAAGAACAATGGAATTATCACCCTGCAGGTTTTGTAAGCTTCCCATACACACCGGTGACACCAGAAGGCACTTCTCTTTAAAGTGCCATGGTTATGCACACAGAGCCATAAAGCAATAGAAAATACACTTGAATTGGAAAAGTTGTTCCAACAGCCTGTTTTCATCAGTTAAAATCCATTCTTTCCTCCTAGCCTGACTTTTCCTGCCTGCTTTCAGAGGAATACAGGAAACATTTCTAACACAGGTTCCCTCTACGGAATTGAGGAGATCTGACTTCAAGTCCCTGTGCTGTTGCAAGGACTGTGAAAGCCAGGGCGAGTCAAGTAACTATCAGAGTAATGTGTGCATTGAACTTCTGCAAAATGTGTAGGTCTCACTGAAAGCACCAGCAGTGAAATGATTAAACAGCTTCATGAAGCTAGCCACATGTCTTTCTGTAATTCAGTTTATACCTGTTGAACATTAGGAAGGGAAGCTTCCTATCTGTAAGGATGCTTTAAATACCACATTGTGCTTCTATACATCAACAGAAGTTGCATAAATACCTAAATAGGTAAACAGTGTTTCAAGTCTTACTGAGCTTATTATGTCCAAAGAGCTCATTATCTTGCTAGATTAGAGAGCAGACATTCAAAAAAACAAATGCAAACATAAGGAAAATAAGAACCTGTCAAAGAAAGTTTTAAAGGTAAAATACCAGCCTCAGGATTTTAGCTCCTATTTTATTCCTGCTTTATTATTTTCAGACATTGGTCTGATTATTTTAGAAATTCCTGAAAGGGATACCATTTAGGGCCAAGGGATTTGCCCTAAATAATCATTATTACAAAGCTGTACCAGTGGGTTAAAAAAAAAAATTGTCAGTAGAAAGTGAAAATTCTGCACTACCTGGATTTGCACTGAAGTCACTGAAATACAAGGCAGACTGAAACCTCTGCAGACAGACTGGCAGTTTGCAATTAAATTGCTAGGAATGCATCAAGCATTATTGAACTTCCAAAGCAGACCCTTCCAGTTCTATGGGCAGAGTTAAGCACCCTGCAAACTGTACCCAAGTCTCAAATCCTCAGTGCTGCATCTGCTTTTATTCAAGTTTTTATTTTCTGAAGTCTGGTGGTTAGGCAATGAAACGTGAATCTGTTATTCCCAGCTATGACACAGGCTTCTTGTGTGGCCCCAGCCAAGTCTCTTATGCTATACTTCAGTCCCCTACTTGTGAAACAGGTAAAACACATCCCTTGCTGATGCTTTATGCATAAATTAACTTGCGGAAGCTGTTTTTCTAAGAGTTCATTAATTAACATTACAGACAGTCCTATAGATAGAGAGATTGTCAGAGGGTTCTGTCTGGCAGCCCTGGCCCAGGCAAAGAGCGCATTCCTTAAGTGATGATAGAATCTGCATGCAATTCCAGAAAACCAAGTCCACTGAATTCCACAAAGTTAGTTTTTTAAGAATGTGCACATCTTTGTAATATATACTAAGGGGGTTATACAATGTAGGGCATCTCCAAAATTTAATTTTATTTGGAATGAAATGCCACCATCAGTTTTCGGCACAATTTATACATGGTACCTTGACAAACCATTTCTGGAGAAATCCTGAAATGGTTACTAAGCCTGGAACAGAGTATAACGATGGACAAGCTGCTGAAGACTGCAAAGACAGTTCTACAAAAGCCATGTTGTCATCATGTATTTTCAGATGCAAGCACAAAATGGCAGATTCCCTGCATTTACACACTTCCTAGTACCTGGCTTGAGCATAGAATGTGCAATGAACTCCACAAATAACTTAATTTCCTAGTGTTCATACACTGGTATGGTATCTAAGCACAAAACACATTAAATAAAACAGTTTTCATACTGGGAAGACAAGAAACAGAACAGAAAGAGGACTGAACATTACCAATTCTTGTTCTGCCTACACTGACAGAATAGACCAAAACAAGGAGAAACTAGACCATGAAATCTTAGCTTTCCTTTTTTTTCCCCCCCCATTTTTCTTTAAACACTATGGGATAAAACTTGACAGATCTAGCATCTTCATGAACACAAGATTTACTTAAAAGCATTAAACCATTCAAATAGTCCATACTGAAAGACACAAACAAACTAAAGGTCTTATTAAGTCTGCAACTGCATTTTTCAGGTGCCACTGAAAAGGGACTGTACAAGTAGGAGTTGAAACACGCTTTGGAAAAAAGAGCTGAACTTCTGTCCTAAGTTACCAGCTAGCCCACATACCAA
Organism: Eubucco bourcierii; assembly: GCA_013396675.1. Classification (NCBI taxonomy): domain Eukaryota; kingdom Metazoa; phylum Chordata; class Aves; order Piciformes; family Ramphastidae; genus Eubucco; species Eubucco bourcierii. The sequence goes on along the minus strand of VWZE01004568.1, from coordinate 67,297 downwards.
GTATTTAATTTTCTTCAAAACACAGTGGCTTACTGATAACAGAAAATAAATAATAACTTCTGATGTTGATTTTAAGATGATAATCCAGTACTGGAAAATGCAGCTGTCACTGTTGCTGTGCACCAGTGAATTCACTCGCCTTATTTCAAATGTAACAACATTACTATCTTACTAGAAGGCAAATAGCTGAGCAGTAAGAGCAGCTGACACTTCTCAGAACACAGGTAACAAACTGTAATTTCTGAGTTTCTCAGCCAAAGCTCAAGTGAACTTCATCTTTGTTTGTTTTGTTTGCTCACAGGTGATGTAATTAATCCATCAAAAGCTGTATTGCAACATTAATGACACTCCAAGTCAGCATGCACAAAAATTGTTATTAAGTTTATTTAAAAAAATTAATTGCCTATGATTTCATGACCATTAATCACCACCATTACTCTTCTAAAACGTATACTCAGTTCCACAGTGTTGTGCACAGCGTTACAGGAAGGAGAGGCTGTCTGCTTCTTCACACTTTCACCCCAGAACAGACAATTCAGAGCTCAAAATGTGACCAGGGTTTCCCTTGTGCCTTCAGACACTCCCATGGTGGCAACTTTGCCGTCACTATGCTTCAGTGGAGTTCCAGCCTGGTTAGTATCTTAGTCCCATCAAATGTAGCTTACCATGTTTACAGAAAAAAGAATGGATGTTACTGCAGAGGAACTACAACCAACACAATACTACGATTTTTAAGTATTTGGAATAATTTTTTTTTTTATGTTGAGGTGGGGAGAAGGGCTCCTTGTCATAAGAACCTAGACATGCCACTGCTAAATTTGACAACTCACTTTTGGAATGTAAACTATTAAGGCAATAAAGTAGTATTTTGCTAGTGATAACACAGCTCAGAGTCCTCCCATCAAGCCAACAATACTAACCTCTCAAACCACTTCACTATTTCGCACTTATCACACTGAGCTTAGCAATGGGAAATTCTTTGACCAATAAACTTTTACATTGCACGTAGAGGCAGCAGAGAAGAGCCAAATACCTATTCCAGACAGAAACTACAATCATAATCCAGAACACTAGGGCAGACAGAGCTCTTATGTCTGACTACTTGAGCCAGAGCAGTTTGTAAACAAGCGTCACCAAACTGTGTCATCATTTTAACCTTTGCCTTGAAATTTAACATCTTCCCAAAAGACAAGAGAGTACGGAACCTATGCAAAGAAAGGATTACTAGCTCTTTATCTGACGTTAGCCATCCTCCAAAATCAGGTGTTACCCTGGAAAAGAAGTGGCAAGGCACAGGGTTTGCCACTCCTAGGTGGTATCCATCTTTAATACATTCCCACCATTTTTGAAGTTGCCCAAGAGGAAAAATAAACTAAACAAGATCAGCAGTGACTCTCTGAGGAAGCTGTGAAAAAGCAGCTGCAGCTCCTACCATCTGGTGCAGCAGGAAAATGACCTCCCCATTTCACCAACTCAGCCCTAATACACAAGAGCTGTGGTGTGCTTTCGGTAGGAGGGTGTCAGGCTGGGAGGGGAAGACTGAGGGCAGCTCTCCCAAAGAGGTAGGAACCCATCGCGCAATACGCAATGACTCGCACTGTATGATTTATTGCTGGGCACTCTTCCCAAATGTGTAAATAGAGCTGCAGCCAAACAAATCCACATCCCTTACGTCTTTGTTCCAGTATGGCAAAGACAATCGAGTATTATTTTCGAGTATAAGGATGAGATTCTAAACAATATTCCTCCCATAATTAAAGTTTCACTGTACCTCACAGAATTGTGAACCCTCTAGTACTTAGGAAAACAAGAAGCAAGCATACATATGGAGACAAGGTCTTTGAGGTTTTTACAAGCACTTTTGAGCTCTTCTATTTGTTTTTTAGTGTATCTTGGTAATTTCAGGTGTCAAATATAACAGACAAGCACTCCACAATCACTGCATTCAACTGAAGCAAGACGCCAATACAAAACCATTGTATGTGTGGTGTTAGGTAGCAAATGGTTTTAATAGTTCACAGCAGAGCCCTTCTTGGAATTCATTTGGAAACTGAGAAATGTAGGGAACAGGAAAGAGGCCAAAGAATTTTTTTAATTAAAACATTTACCTGATTAGCAGTGAAGCTCTGGGAAAGCAGTGATCAAACCTAAAAACCTGTGCCAGGTTTCTGTAAGCAGCCTGCTCAAGTTTCACATACCAGCTAATGACAAAGAAACATACTTCCATATAGTCTGATCACTGTGCAAGCAGATGCTCCTTTTAGCTTTAATTAGCAATGAAGAGGAAGCTGCATTCATGCTTTGACTTCTGATAGAGCTTTGAATCAGGAGAGATGTGGTAAATATGAACAAAATAAACTAAATATGAACTGCCTGGTGATTTATGCATTCCACAGTGCAGATCAGTGAGGGAGAGAAATAATAAAGCGACTAGAAAGGCATAGAAGTACAAGGGAAGGATGCAGTTTGCAGGATATGCTTTTTCTGGTATTATACACTGGTAGTTTCTAAGCAGATCTTCTGAAGATCCCTTTACTTCTGTAACTAGGTAATTCATGGGGTAGATGCACAGAATCACAATGCATTTCCAAGATATTTCCATCAATAGCACCACCGTATTTTCAAATGCTAGCTGAGAATCAGCTACATCCGTTTCCAAAAGCCAGAGTTAGGCAAAGGGAGAGGAGAGGGTTGGAAATGGAAACACTATGGAGTTCGTAACTTAAGAGAAAGCATCTTCCAATGTGAATTATAGTCCTCAGAGACCACAGAAAAATACAGGTTGTGACAAGTCAGTAGTTTGTCATGAAACAGCAAGGAGTTTATGAAAACTGGAAATAATATCTTCCAAAACTGTTTGAGACCTTACAATTGATCATTTATCTATTTGATTTCATCAGACTTCACAGCTTTCCATAGACTTTTTAGCCCACTAGTTTCCCATGGGAAATCCCTCACTTCAACTTCCATTCACTCCCACAGGAATAGTTAGGTAGTCACTATAAAGCTGCACCTTAATAAGCAGAAGCTCAAATGTCATCGTATCTACTCACAATTTTATTTTCTACTTCTGTCCATGTTTTCTAATGTATATTACTACAGTAGTAATGTGTATAATTTATAACATACATAAACATACATATGTTGGGGGTGCATACTGAAATGTATCTATTTTTTAATGATAAGGATGTGTGGTCTCAAGATTAAGTTTGGAGACCACTGTTCTAAGCAACCTGATAGGCATGAAATAATGTTTAATAGCTCCCTGTGTGAGCAAACATACCAGCTGCCAAAAGATGGCAACAAAGTCAGAAATGTTTTTGCAGGGTTGTGAGGGTGGTGGTCATGGTTTCACAAAACAGATGTGGATTTTAGTAGGTGGAAAGACAATTAAAGCCCCTCTGGGGAGACGGTATCTTCGAGTTGTCACAACCCTTTGGTGTGCTTGGAAGTATTCCAGAAGGCTACTAAAGGAACAAAGATCTCTTGAAGAACTGAGCATGCAGTGTTAGAAAGGTAAAGCACAGAGATGTCCTAGTGGGCTCTATCTTTCCTTCTTTCATGATGATCTGAAACAGCTGGCTATAAAGGGCCTAAAATGTATAGTTGTGCTGTTACCCCTCACTACAGTGATATAGAGATTAAATAAGGCACTGGTAGTGTGCTTTCAAAAGAGGGTGAAAGAAGAACACAAGAAAGCGAATTAGAGATGAAGAACTTTAACATGAAGGAGAGGAAATAAAGTAATAAAACGAAAGAAATGAGAAACTAGACAGCAAAGGAAAGAGAATCAGGCAATTACACAGCACTTCAGCAAGATGACAGTGGTGTGTGCACCCCATGCGATCTCAGGGTGAAGTGAATTCCAAGCAGGAAAATTCTTCCATCCATCTAAACGGAATAGACAAAATGGAAGGATAAAGATGGAAATGGCAGAAGTACCATTCTCCAGCCTTATTTCCCAATTTGTCTTTGGGCAACTATCGTCAGCAATGCTTAGGGTTAATATCTTCTCTCTCAAACTTCTGAAAGGACCAAACAGGAATCTTATTACTAAAGTACAACAAGCAGGTTCACAAAAATGACACTAAAATCCACTGTCTTTTATTTGCATTTAGTTTTGATAATCGGTTAGCACTTCATTGTAAGCTCCACGTAATATAGATATTGTTAAGAAATCAAGACTGTAACATCTCTTACATTAAGTTTTTTGAATGTAGCAAACCAATTATACAACTGAGTATACATCAGAAGAAATCATCTCGAAAACTTACCAGTCTGACTAGAGTTAATGGATTTACTATCAAAAAGCACAAACTAGTAGGCTTGCAGCACAGTCAGATCTTCCTGCAAAGCCAAAGACCTTAACATGATAAAAGCAAAAAGTGTATCAATGTCTGTTCAAAATGAATTGTCTTTGCATTATCTAGCTTCTGCTACACTTTGATTAAAAAATCAACAACCAACCCAACAAACTGCTCACTCTTTGTAGATTAAGAGGCTCAAGAGCCTTTTAACAAAACAATTCTGTTGTCACTTTTATAGGGTTAGTTGATGCCTTCCCCTCCTTTTTTTTCCCCAATGAGCTAAATATAATTAATGACTTCAAAACAGAATTAGTTCAACAGTATTTGGCTGAAAGCATTTATTCATATGAATCCAGTTATAAATCATAACTCAAAGGCATATTGTAAATAAATGTACACTGAAAATTCAAAGAGCAGCCTTCTATATAAAAGTGGTATTAAAGCTTAGACATTAGTACAGTCAACATAAATTGTGACTTTAACAGGCTTGGATAAACATATAAACTTTAGCTCAGCAAGACTGCTTCAGCTGTCAATACTGTGAAACAGATACAAGCTTTAACAAACCTTTAATTCAAAAGCCCATTATTGTACCAACTGAAATAGAAAGACTTGAGTATCAAAGAGGAGTTTCTTTCTTGCTTTCATGGTATTACTTCTGTAAGACACCAATTGATCTACAGCCCTTGAAAGAAAACAACTCTCTTCCCGCTCCTGGATAAAAGTCAGTGAAGTTTTTTCATCCATCACAGTGTAACAGCACCAAAGCACACCTACTGCATCAACTTGAAACAAGGGGGAAAAAATGCAAACCACAAAGCCATTACATGACATGTCAATTTACTTTGTCTGACAGAATCACTACACACACAAAAAAAAAATATGTTTTCATTATAAGAAACTAAATGAAGATTTGTTTAAAGCAGTCACTAAGAAATTAAAGGAAATTGAAAAGTGAGAATTTACTGAGATCTCCCTACTGCTAATACTATTTTGAGGTGCTTATCAGCTCATAAAGAAAACATGGATAGCTTCCTAAATTCAGTAAGCAAAATTTTAACCTTCATCTAAACATCGAAGAGCAAATATCCCTTTCTCCGGCAAAGAAAGGAAGAGCTCTGCCATCAGCACAGTGGTCAGGAGCTGCTGGTCTCAGCCAGTGTCTGTGGGAAGGAGGTACACTAGCTGTGCTCGCACAGGCAGCAGGCGGGTCAAGCAAACGCCCGGCAGCAGAGAAAACCCCACATCAGACAGGCAGCTCCAAGCAGATGGTTATTACAGTCCTAACTTTTGACAGATTTAAGCCCTTTACCAGCTTAGTATCAGATCATTTGGAAAGGACATGAAAGGCGTAACTGCAACTGCTACAGGCTGTTCAGGAGTCTAGAGAGCACCCAGTGATACATCCTGTGCCCACTGCTTTGGGGTGGATTCCAGCCCACTTTGCTCCTCTTAACTCTTGCAACAGAGCCTGTTTCTGCTGCCTGGTGTAGAGGGGAGGGTGAAGCTTCACTAGCACCTTCACAGCACCTGGCTGCCCGGCACAGCCCCATTTCAGATGGTGGTAGGATATCCTTTCAGAGCATCAGAATGGATACTCACCTTCTAAACTGGAGATTATTTTTCTCATCTCGAACTACTCATGCAATGTCCTGACATTTAATAAATTGCTTGCTTAACTAATAACATCCACAACATTCAGTAGTGTCTGATAAACTGTGTAATCAAATTAATTTACCCTCTCTGACATGAAAGCCAGTTATAGGTAACAAACAATGCCTTAAAATTTTTAAGTGGGTTCTTTAGTTCAGCTGAACAATGTACCTATAACTACTGCAATGGCATTACCAGACAGAGAAACAAATACATACTTATTTGTATCCCTTCAGTGCTAGAGGTATTTTCTCTTTAGGAATACAGTTCTTTGGTTTCTTCTTGTCTTTTATTACTGTGTGCTTTTTTCCCTGAAAAAAAATCACAGTACTTGCATTCAATTGTTTTTTGGATGAGAATGCTTTTTATTTTTCCAGGCCATGCTAAACTCTCTTTGATTAGGTTGTTCAAATACCAGATCTCATCCTGAAAAAAATATTATTTTGGGTAGTAGTAATAAAGCCAGCTTCACTAAGAGACCCCATTTCCTTACTGGCCCAAATTAAAGAAAGGAAGAGATCTTCCACAGTATTATGCAGAGAAGCAGCTCAGCCTGCCTGCACTTGGTGACAGGAACCACTAGCATGCCTGCTGCATGCAAGCAACTCTGGAAACATGAGGGGAAATACAAACAGGATCTGCTACACCAACCTTGTGGCCACTTGCTATAAGCCAAAGGACAACTTCTTTCTTTAGATAATCTTTGGGATAACAAACAAGTTTTGAGAAAAAAAATGTAAAAACCTAACAGAGAGTAGGTTTAGAATAATATCTCCAATTCTACTACTATGATTTATGAACATTCAAGTATCTTGGGACACGACGCGGTTTTCAGAAGGAAAAAAATAAGTAGGTACTTAAAACGAAATGAATCTCAAGACTACATTACAATGGGCTTAATTATTGACAGGAAGAAGTCATCCCATTAGATATTTGACTGAATTTCTGACAAACAAGTAACAGGAATAAAAACCACAATCTTGTTTGTAAAGCACCAGATTAGTAGCAAGCAATCTGGGTTTTGTCTCCTTGGATAAATCTCTTAGATATATGGATCAGAGTAGTCCTTTGTGAAACAGATGTTTTATTGAGATGTTTGGAGATCGAAACATTTTCCAAAGTGATAACAATTTTGGTATCCAGCTTAATACAACTCTGAAAGCATTTTCTGGAAAGTGGAATTAATTATAATTAAATGTAATTCTACTCTTGCATTGCATTTGGTGATTACATTTGAGGTCATGCTATGTAATTTCAATTATTAAGGTGCCTTTACACTAGAAGTAGATAAAGAGTCCTCAAAAACTGTAACTCCCACCAATGAAAATAGACTTGGCTAACAAAAACTCCCTCAAATCTAGAAATAGTGTCTCAGCCAGTGCACAGCAGCGCTTCCCATGTGAGATATATAGTTTTATGCCAGTTTTGAACATGCTCCTAGAACTTTAACTTTAGGCTCCAAGGAGGCGAGTTCGGACATCTGTGTGTGTGTGTGTATGTGTGTTGGCCATTCAGAGTATTCCTTCACGTGTGAACAGATCCCACCCACTGCAAGTACAAAATTGGAACTCAGCACAGTTACCAAATTGCTAAGAATGCAGCAACAATCCAAGAAATGCTACACAACCACACACTATTTTTGCTGGCAATTACCAATGAAATTTCTCAATTCAGTGGGGTGGGGGGGTGGAAGAAGCATACTGAAAGAGTTCATTTTAGGATTCTGATTTTATGAGTGGCTGGCAACTCTCCCCGTGCACACGCATACACACACTCTCTGAAATAACAAGCTATTAACTTGACAGTTCAGGTATTTTAAAGGTGGGAAAAGGAGTCTCTAAGGAGTTAGCTGTTGGGGTTTTAAAAATTTTAAAGTAAACTCTGTCAAAAGTTCCTTCAATTTAGCATACAAATGGAATTAATTTGATTAATCTTTCTAAAGTACAAAGCTCTTGTCTCTTCCAAACACACTCTCTGCCAGTTAGCAGGTCAGGACTTGACATAGTCAAGTGAGGAAATCTCCACCTTCTTTTAACAGCAGAGTATAAACACAGCTCTTAGCAGGGTATGCACACAGCCACTGCAGCTACTTGAGAGCAGCAGTCGCTATTTACAACTAGTGATTATAATTTCCTGTAAAAAGGCTTGGTTTCAGCATGTTGAGCGTCCTCAGCTATCTCCAATGTCCCTGTGTGCAGAAGTGAGCACTACTATTAGGAGTACTCAGGCATGTTGCAAGATCCAGGTAAAGCCACTTAGCCAGTTAAGCTCTTCAAGCATAGCTCATTTCTCCCCATCAGCAGGGTGAGGCAACAGATACAGAAATAGGCTTCCTTAAAAATAGCTGTGTTATATTTTTCTCTAAACAGAAAAGTAAGCATGTATTTTCTCTGTAGCACTTTCCTCAAATTGTTAAGAATGAATGTTTCTGAAATGCCGGAAGCTTATGGTCATAGTTCCTTCTTCCTCCTTAGTCACAGGGACTTACGAGGGTCCATGTAATACTATCTCAGGATGGAATTATTTCTGCAGGTAACGCTGGTGTGATGGGGTAGCAGCAAAGGCTTTGATTCAAGTTTTAAACATATTTCTAGAACAGTAATCGATCCAGGTACCATTGCATCCACACACAACTAACTGCATCTCTTTACAGGAACGTTAGAGAAGACCCAGACTTTTCCAGAGATAATTACAGACTACTTGCTGTACTATTATTTTAGGTCTCAAATTAAACAAGACAGACAATGGTATAAATCAGTGACCCATTTCATATCACAAGCAACGCCTTTATTATTAGAATGCATGTATTTAAAGCATAGCATTAACAAAAGAAACACTGTAGCAACCCTTAACCTGATGCTGTTTTAGAAATATAAAAACATGGTCTAAGGAACTGTCGGAACATCAGCGTGAAAGTAGTACAGAACATTGTTGTGTTTCACATCTGTTTCACTGGCAAAAGAAAGTTCTAAGAACAAGACTGAGCCTTCACAGATCCCCCTGGCCTTCTGGAAGTCCTAGCCTTTTAGAGAACTTTATATCCTTCCAAACACAAATGCCGGTCTCTCCTGAGGTACCCAAATTGTTGTTTTCAAGTCTTGATGTCCTTACACAATTCCCAACAGTTCTTAGACCTTTAGATTCTGACTTCTGTTTACTGATGCACTGCTTCAGTAAGTGTAGTAGCACATCAATTTATTATACAGTAGTATGCCTAATCAGGTTTCCCTAGGGTTTTTAACAGAAAGCCTTTGTATTTCTTAATGATTCCATGCGATTGTAACTATTTTTAGTTCTGCAACAGAAGAAATTAGTCTGCTGACAATACTATCTCCATAAAAGATGAAACTGGTATTAAAACCGTTGATCCAAGCACACTTGAACTTTGGAGAATTCAAATTTAGTCTGGGTTTTATTATTAACATTTTTATATACCATGTAAGCAGTCAGCACTTACAGACAAGACACAGAGATGAAGGTGACTGGATCAGAAGAACTGAAGTGACCTACTTTACATTTTAATATTAAAATAGACATATTTAAATTGATATCAAAGTCTCCACTGTATTCCACACAATGCTACCACCAACTGGTCAATAGCAATCCAACAATTTTCTGGACCAATTTCTCATGCACTGCCTTGTCCTGAAAGAAAACGTGTGCTCTAGATAAGATGAGATTACCTTTCTTTCATTCTAAGGCAGACATCAATCAATTTTCTCATCAATTTCAGGGAGAATTCAAGGATCAAAAAACCAAAACAAACCACAAAAATACATCCAGCTTCCACATTACAAAAGATCACAAAATGTAGTAACAGAAAAATTTTTCAAAATCAGCGTGGTGGACTTTTGCTGTGCTGCAGCTGGTCATATCTTCGGCCAAATTGTGCCTTGCGTTAAAAGGGGTCTTAAATAAATACGTAAGTAGATAGACAGCTGCTTACTATAAAAAGTGTTACTCACACAGAATCATAGAAGAGCCGATGTCGTAAGGCATCTTTGGAGATTGCTTTGTGCACCCCCCTGCACAAAGCAGCATCAACTACAGCTCAGGGTTATATCCTGTTGAGGTGTGAGTATGTCCAAGAACACAGGCTCCAGAATCTCTTCAGGAACATGACACAATATTTGACCACAGGCATAATACTTTAAAAAAACTAATACAGAAGTACACATTTAGCTTTCATTTATGCATTTTACGTACTTTTGGCCCATCCTCCCCCACCCAGTGAAATAGCAGTGTTGCATACGTACTTCTGATCTGTCACCCACGTTTGTACACTTGAGTCACCCTGCACACAGAACTGCACTGCCAACACCATAGAAGCTCAGGTGCTCTCACCTAGTATCTTGGCCAGACTGGATTTTGAGACACTGCTTTTAATTCTTACTTTTACCTATCCTCCAAATCAGAAATGAAGATGTGCTAGAGATAATTTTCACAGTATAAAAGTAGCTCTCTCCAGTATTCCATGGGGACCTGTCTGCAAGGCTCAACTGTACCTCTATACAGTTCCTTTTGTCCTGTATTTATTCTTTGATGTACAAATATACCACAGACTAAGCGGTGAGCTCTTTGATGTTGAACTTTTATACTTCATTGCAACTAGCATGATTACAAGAAGAGCTGCCTGTCATTTTCCTTTCTAAACATTCAAATTTCATGAGGCACTTGCTTTATGACTCAGATTTTTTAGTAACTTGGTTTTAGAATTTCCACAAGAAATGTGCTACTCCTCTAGAACGATAACTTCATTAAAAACTAAGATCCAATCAGGTTTTTCAAGTATTACAAATTAATACAAGTGTTAGCTAATAAATATGACTGTATTTAACATGAAGTATGATTACCTAGTCAAGTATGCATTTCCACAGTTTCTTTAGACAATTCAGGCTGGTGCCTGGACTCCGACAATGACCAGGAGAAGTTGCATTGGAAACAGTGAAGAGCCAATGCAAGCATGCAGTGCCACCTCTCTGGTCCTCTGCCAGCCTCCAGTAGTCTACAGGTCAGGGACCTCCAGAGACAGAGGTAGCCTCTGATATAGTTTTTCAGAATGCAGAGTGCATACATACAATTTCAGACTGACAATGCCAAGGTAGATTAAATTACAAAGTGAGTTACTTCTGCAAAAAAACACTAATCAACGCTGGCAGGAATAGCAAGTTATAAAGTAGTATTTACCACCAGTACATACTAGAGATACCAGTGCGAGATATAGAAAAGAGTTTCCATTCTGATGTGCTTTTATGAGGGGTTTTTAAACAATCCTAAAAGCAAAAATTCTTTGGAGTGAGATTTTCCCATTCAAAAGATCTCTGTGTTACAGTGACCTTTCTGTTTGTTTTTTTTCCCTTTTGTAAGTATAAACACTGTCGTTGAGAAGGAAAACACCATTAGAAAATTAGAATATTTTGGAACAGTGACAGCAAGGAGGCAGCAATTTTCCTGCACTGAGTTCTAGGTTTCCACAACAAAATCCAACACTGCTACTGATGCCTCTCTCCAAGCCAACTAAAGAGATATTGTCAGTGTATCAGCCAGAGAAGTACATTACTTTAAAATTTTAATTTGAAATTAAAATGTTCAAAGTGAAGAAACAGTATTATAGTTTAGTTTAGTTAGTCAAGTGCAGTCAAAGGAGGGAGCACTCTACTCTAGCCATGCCAGGCAGCCAGATGCTGGATTTCACACCACGGGCTGGGGACTGCTAAATAATCCCTCACAAAGGTACCAGTAGATTTTTAAGAAATCTGGTTAAATAGAGCCATCCATAGCAATATTGGAAGCCGCACATTTACATGTCCAGGTAGAAGTTCTCAGCATTTACTCAGATTCTATCACGCGCAGTAAAATAACCCACCAAGAAAAATGCAAGGGTGGAACAATGTCTGTGTTACTGAGAGGTTTCACACAGAGTTTCCATTGAAAGATCCCATGGAGGCCGCAGAAGAGAGAATTCTGATTCTCCTTAAAGGGAACAATAGGAAAATCGATGTCTTTATTTAGCTTTCTCTGCTGGCCCCGCTTTAGCCCAGTGCCCTTCCGCGCTGCTGGTTGCCACAGGTGCTGCCAACCACTGCTCCTCTTACCTGCTATCACTGGGAAGCATCAGGGAAAGGAGGAATGCTCTGGGCCTGTTTTCCTCAGCCATTTAGAAGGCGCCTATGTATATGAGGTTTCTCAAATGAAACATCTCTGGCTCTTTAATTAACCTGTCTGGTTTTTTTATTATCTGTTGATACAAGAATCCATCTAGCATTTATAAACATCTTTATGTACTCATATTTTAAGCAAATGCTTATTTTAATTCAATAATGCACCCACGGTACAAGAAAAACTCTACCCCAAGCTTAACACAATACATCTCTGTCAAGTTAACAATTGCAGGGAGTGTACCTTTGAAGGAAAACAACGCTGAGTGTAAGCTCAGCTACTCCAGACAATCACTAACAATCTGCCCCTCTCTGCATGGCAGAGCATGACCTGCAGCTGTACACATCTCCAAAACCCTGGAGTGCTCCAGCCTAATGTACAAGGGGGACCCGGTACTACGTGGGTGTTTTCACTTACAGTTACATTCTCCAAAACTGGTTATTAATACAATATTCATCATGCAAACATGTCAGTAAACTAGAAGAAGACACTCCAAGGAGGGGAAAAACCAATGGCAATCCACAACAAGCAGTTTTCTACAGTACAGAAGACGGATTTATTAATTCCCAAACTCAACTTCAGGCAATCCGTATATATTTACTAGAAAATGTGTGTTTTCCCACAATAGCTTCTCTGCCAAATCAAACAGAGACAATGATGAGCTAATTAATTTAGCAGAATGGAAAAATGCACCCATTATGAATAACATTACAGTTGATACAGTAAGAAAGCAGCTACTGCTGCTCCTGTCAAGTAGCAGAGCAACTTACACCATCCAAATGCGAGTCAGAAATAAAGCTCGCAAATGCCATCATACAGAAAGGAAGTTCAAAATGTTCCGATGACCACTTTTTACAGGCTTCCTACGCTCTACCTAGATAGACTAAGGGCTTCGGGCAAAAAGCACCTGAGGCTTAAACAGAACTTAACCTTCTTTTGGGGTGAGAAGAAGATAAATGACACTTTCAATCATGTCCCATTAGGTACAGGGCCAAGTAGAGGAGAATGGACAATACAGCACTTGTCAGAATTTAGAGTCAGTAAGTACCAGCTAATCTAAGTTTTAGGCAGGCTTAACCCATAGCACAACATAGCACAGTATCAAGACCCCTGGCAGTTTCACACGAGGTGTGATTTAAGTGCCCTACACAACAAGAACTTGATTACTAACTGGATCATGTAAACTGTACTAAGCTTTAAACAGAAAATGATACTTGGATGAAGGGAGAAAACTGCTGAGCTAATTCTGACTTTTATGATACTTTGGAGAAAGAGGTAGAAATCCAGCACCACAAACACAAGCTCAAGCACAGCCTCATCCCCTCATTCTGCAGTGGTGCCCAAAAACATAGGGCCTTGCATACAATCCGATTCCCATTGTTCCAATTCATCTAGTCTGAAATTACTATTTAAAACTAAGACAATTCTGTCTGAATAGAAGTTAGCTGAAACAAATATACTTTTCAATTGCATTTCACATGCACGTTGTACAACCTGTTGAGATCATTTAAAGCAGTTTAAAATAGTATCCTACCTCACTTATATAACTTGGTATATAGAAAACCTTGATCCCTTAGATGCCTGTTCCTTAGCCTCTGGGGCAGAGAGGCCAATGCACCAGCAGAACCAACTACATTTGCTCTCTGTATATGCAAGAGCTGGAAGCAGAAGCCACAGCCATGCTGCATCCTTCCCCAGGTTTGGTTTTGTGTAGTTAAAGTAATGGCAAGAATAACAAAGTCCACAGGATGTCAACAACACTAAACAAACAGCACATTACAGAAGACAGTGTGCACATGGTGACGGGACCTTCTCCTCATTTTCAGTTGAAATGCACAAAGTATCCTCAACATCCCGGGTGTAAGCAGAGGTGGCAGGAGCCCAGCTGATCCAGGCTGGGCCACGTGCCCACAGTACCTCTGACCAGCAGGAGCCAGAGCCAGGGAAAAGCAATTCTGGCATACAGGAATGTGGCCCATGGTACCCTATCAACCAGACAACTCCAGCTTGTGGTCCCTTCAGTTTGAAAGAACACCCTGACAAACCCTTTGTCACAGTGCATCTGCCTGCACAGAGATTTAATGTCACTTTTCCACCTCCGTGTTTGAAAATGATCAACTTTCTTCTAAAGTGCATAAACAAAGTAATGAAGTTGGTTTCATGAAGCTCCTTGTCCCAGGATTCAATAGCAATAAAGAGCAGAGTATTACAAAGTACATAAACATTATACATTAATTACATGGCTGATACCCTCTAAGTATGCTGACTATTCTATTTGCATTGTTCAGAAGTGAAGAGGTTAGACTTATTTACATCCAAGTAGCTTTAATTAAGCTTTGAGATAAATGCTCTTAAAATGAAAGCTGGGATGATTATACCGCTCTCACACTGATTTTAGCCTAGATGGCTATGTATGTGGCATGACAAAAGGCCCAAAGGCTAGAATCACACAAACAGTAGAGCCACAAGCTGTGGGTCCTGCATCACTCTCCTACACAGGAAAGAAAACAAAAAAAACCAGTGAAATCGTGACCTTAACTGAAGTCAGCTGCTGAAGTGGAGTGGAGCCAGCCTGTGCGTAAAGGGCAGTGGGAGCTGCTGACCACTGCAAGTTCAGGTTTGGATAAACTACACTCAGCTGCATTCACTAACAGCAGTGAATAAATTGAGGATGAGGGTAGCAGGCTACCCCTGCCCCAACGGTGCTGTGGAATCCTAGACTACTTTGGGGAGGGTTCTTGCACTTGTGAGAGCTTTAAATGTCAGAGGTCTGTGTTAGGCTGCATCCGAAGAGTGCAAGGAGTGATCTCAGGGACTGCAACTGTATGGCTAATAACAGTTTCAGCTTTGTGCTTCTGAGCAGACAGCACACACCACAGAGCCGAGCGCAGGTAAGATGCAAGAGATGACCCAATGTTTACAACACCAGACTCCGACTTTCCTAAATACCCGTTTTGCTCCAGTCAGAATGAAGCCTTCACCTTCCCCTGACATAAAAAAGGGAAGAAAAAAGCTGATTTAATTACACTTTTCCACAAAGCCAGGGATCTGTGTGTGAACTTGTGCAGGCAGGCTATCTTGGGGCAGAGCGCTGGGACCTCAAAGGGCTCTCTCCGGCACACGGGCTTTTGAAAGACTGTCAGCAGGCTCCCCACTGTAGCTAACCCTCACTCTGAAGAGAGGAACAGCACGACACCCCCTGAGCCACTGCCACCCTCAGTCACTCCTTGGTGCTCCTAACATAAGGTGGAGGCAACTGGGACGCAGCTCGAACACTTTGTTAACCATAGGCAAAGTTCCCTTTAAAACAGTATGAAGCATAAGAATAAAGTTAATCTGCCAGATCCCCTAACAAGGCTTTCTGCTTCAATTTTTCAGTCTGTTGTTTCTTTTTTTGCTTTTGGTTTGTTTTTTTTTTTTCTTTCTTTTTTACCCAACAAGCAGAGAGGTCTGCACAGTACAGTCACTTTCTTATAGATATTCTTGTAAGCCAGAATCCTCCTCTCCACTGTTAATGTGGATTGGGGGAAAG
Organism: Eubucco bourcierii; assembly: GCA_013396675.1. Lineage (NCBI taxonomy): Eukaryota > Metazoa > Chordata > Aves > Piciformes > Ramphastidae > Eubucco > Eubucco bourcierii. The sequence continues at coordinate 51,646 of VWZE01004568.1, read as the reverse complement.
AAAGAAAAAAAAAAGGGGGGGGGGGGGAGGGGAAGTCAACCTTCAAAAAAGAATGAGAGGTTTAGAAGACAGTTGCTGCCCCATTAGTTATGTGCATATCCCTCAGATATCAGTCCTCAAGGAAAAAAGAAATCACAAAAGGAGAAAACTACTGCTTGATCTTGGGAGTTATCAGTGTAACCGCAAATTACAGTTCCCAGATAAATAGGAGAAAGGTGAATATTTTTTCTTCTCTTGTTGAAAGAAAAACAACAAAACAACAAACCAAACAAAACAAAAAACCACCCCCAAAACCTTGTAGAATGTATCATGTCTGACTAATTAACTAATTCTTGTCATACCCAATTATTTTGCACACTAAAAAAAGCTTATCTCATGGGAATGCAAAGGAAAAAAAAAAGAATATGCTGCATCTCTAGTTGCATGTCAGAAGAGACAAAAATTTGACAGTTTTGATTTAGTACATACTTAGTACATACATTGGTTTAAAACCAAATATACCAACACAGAATTCTGTTGTTTAATGAAGATGAAATATTAATAACCCTGTTAGTAATCAGTACATGTTAATGATCATTTTTATACTGCACTGTAGACAAGAGAAGTAAGACAGAAGTTTTAAATACTGTTAAGGTTAAAATTGAGTGCTACCTCAACCTAGAAAAACACCCCCAAACATGCAAGGTTTTCTATAACAGGGAACAAGAAATCAATCTTTTTCGTACATGCTGGGGGAAGTACACGATATAAAGACGACTCAGTTCCTGACCAAGGTCTCCAGACACTACGCCCTGAACTAATAAATGCCAATACAAACATTCAGCTCCCCACTACAGAACCAAGCTGCAAAGCTGCAGGCCATTACTCTGCATCACACACTGTAGTAGCTGCCATCTCTCCAACCCCCAACATCAGCTCACTGGTAAAACATAATGACACCTCCTATTTGTGCAGAGCCCACATCTCAAACACCCGTGATGCTAAGCTATCCACCTCATCCTATTTTTTTTCTAGGAAGAAATCTTTGCATGGCATTCACAGAGTACTTGAGTTTTGTCCCAATTATTCACAATTATCCTACAAGATTTATTGTCAAGATTGTATTTCCAGCCAGTTGGAACGCACTCCCCATTTCAGCTAGGCAAGAGTTGGATGTTAAGTTTAAAGAGTCTGATCTAATGAGATGTTCAGCACCCACTGTTTTTGCTGACTTAAACAGGACATAGAGACTCTTCATACTTGAAAGGAGCGTCCCCAACTGAGACTCCTACAGAGCCTTTGATTATTACCGAGTGAGATAAAGACAGATTTCCTCTCCTTTTAGTTGCAAATCTTAAGAGTCTTTCAAAGGGCCTGAAAAATACATTTTAGGACTAAACCTCAAACCAATCTTACCCTGTGAATGTGGTGCAGCAAATGTCTTAGGTACAAGTCAGTCATTCAGATCAGTCCTATGAAATTAAGGCAGCAAGAAAACAGCCTCTCAGATAGCAATTCCAAAGGCCAGATTCTGTTAATATTTAGTCAACAGAAATTCTGTACCAGGGTATTTGCTAAATTGGATTTAACTTTCAATAGTGCCACAGTGAAGGTAAATTTAAACATGCTTCACTTCGTAAAGTGACTTTCTTTTTAAACCTATGGCAAGAGATTTTTTCCATACGCAGGTTACTGCTGAAAAACAGAGTAATTACCAACATGCTGGCAGGGTTGGTGCCAAGATACACGACAAAAAAACACGTCAAAAGGTCAGGCTTGACAGACTAGGAAAAGCTTACCCGCAGCAAACAGCGCTGCATAAATCCCCAGCCTGCCAGCCTTCAAGCAACCTGGCTCTGCTGTGTGCACAGCATGGAGATTGCTGCAAGTAAAGCATGCTCCCTGCAGTGCTCCAGAAAGGCAGCAAGGGAAATCCTGCTTAGCTGCCCAGCTGCAGTTTGGGCAGTCAGAAAAAATACAGTAAGATCTGAAAGCCACATGCACCAATAAGGAAACCAAAAGTCTGTTTCCTTAAATAGTGATTTTTAAATGACTGAATTTTCTTTCAAGAGACAGCATCGGTCAGAGAACTAGTTATACATCCAATGCTCCAAGCACAGGCACACAAAATCAAACGATTTTACTGACAACTGATGCTACTCATCTGGTCTATCCTTCACAAAAAAGTCACAGATTCAACTTTATTAATGTTCACACAGCAGAAGTCAGGTTCAGTAGCTCAAATTCTACCTTAACTTGAAACACTAGGGTAGAAAATGCTTAAAAAATTTCAATCTACTTTCCCAACAATCTCTATTTAGAAATGTCCATATGAAGGATAATTAAACTATTGCTCTATACTGTTAATTTTCGTACTCTAAAAACTCATCAGTAGACCAAACCCCTTTGTCCACGCCTGATGACGGTACAAGTGCTTCAGCTCTCACCAACACTGGGCCTGATTCACTCCTGTCTCTCTATAAAGTAGGTACTACAATAAGGTATAGTAACAAGCTTTTGAATCTAACTAACTCTACCTAGGGCCCACCTCCAGTTACATGACAGCTGAATCCACATTTCTACTTGCATGCAGAGTATTTCTTCACCAATTCACTGCACTTCAGTACTATTCTCCTTGAAGCCCACCTTGAAGCTTCTGCCAGTTAAGATTCTCATAAGACTAAGATCTATACCATTGAATGTGCTGGTGAAATTACCCGATTTCTTTGAAAACTTTTACTGTTAAACATAGAAAGCTGAACTCTCTTAAAGCCATCAAATGAGTAACTGGCCTATATGTGCTGTGATCTAAGAACACAAAGCTCGAACCCTCTATGTGTACTCCCAACAGCTGGTAAATAGTTTTTTAAAAAAAAATCTATCAATTTACAAAATACTTAGTCCTTACAAATTGTGATGCTTTGCCACTGACTATTTGCTTACATACAGGTCCAAAATATTCCCTCTTTTTCTCTCTGCTTAAAACCAGAAAGTTACATTTTCTATCACGCAGCCTGTCTCAGGGGCACAGGTCCAGCCTCTTCATTGGGCTAGTCTGTTTCCAGTTCTTCAAGTGCACTAGTGCAGCTATCCATGTGCTGACAGTTAGCCAAAGACTTTATTCACTCAACCTGTATATACACTGGAAATATGAGGACCTTTCAGAATGAAAACACACACATTTGCTGGAACAAGATGTTGCATGAAAGACAACTTACAAATTAACTTCACACAGTATCAATTTGGGCCACCTGAGTAGCAAAAGGAAAAGAATTAATGCTCGTTCCACTTCAAAAAAATAAATTCAATATTGAAATCTGTAACATCCTATATCCTTCTACAGACAATATTCTTTTTCACTTTAGGTTCAAAACTGTAAAAGTCCAGACATACCAGATGATGCCATCAAGAATAAATAAAGTACTCAATTCACTTACACATTTTGCTTTTACCCCTTGTATCTTTGAGCTTATATAAAGCTGCATTCCCTATGCTACTGATCTACTTTTCCCAGGTAATAATACTGAACTACGGATCTATTATTTCATGGTAATCGGAGGTCACTTGAAGACAGATGACCATACACTTTCTCCACCTGAACCCTGCCCATGAAACTAGAGAAAGGATAAGAAACCAAGAAAGTTTTTGAATATACTAGGAAACCAAACACCTCAGAGTAGTTCCAAAGAAAGTTTATCAACATGTTGATAGGCGCTTTGTATATATATAAATGCATATAAACATAAAGAAATACAAAGATATATAAATACATACACACATATATATACACACACACACGTACACAAATGTGGATAAAACTTATCACAGAAGCATTCTGTAAAAAGTACAAAGATTTAAGTATTTTCACAAGAAGGGTATTAGGAGTGACAGTTCAAAACTCAAAAGCTGGGCTCACCAAGACAGTAAAAAAACCAATTTCAAAGCTGATTTGCTGAAAATCACCTGTGTGTTTTTATACAACACACCTTAAGACTCTGTCCAGAAATATATAACGCAACTGTACCCTTCAAAACATTGTAATTTATGTATTTTTCTTCTTTTAATTTTTTGGAAAAAAATCATTTCATGGTCATAAGACACTTGTAAGGGATACACTGAAAAATTCTTACAAGAATACTTTCAATTTTAAGGGACTGCTAAAATATCCATGCAATTCACACTTAAAAAAATGTGTTTTCGTTACAGATGCAGTATTTGAACCAACCCAATTACATTTTCTTGCCAAACACATTCGGCATGGCTAATGATTAATGAACATTGTGCTTTTCTTTTTTATTCACATAGGCTTCTCTCCAAGAAGAAAAGGAAGCTTAGTAATTGAAAATCACCCTGCCTCAAACACTATGCTGCTCTTGGTGCGCGTTACCTACTGCTCCTGTGAAGTTGAAAAAAGGAAACCGTCTACAGCTGAAGCAGAATTCAGTCATTTTTCCAAGTAAATTTTTTTTTGTTTTAAAAAGAGAAGCTTTACCTACAAAATGCATAAAAATATTTTAAAGACTACAAATTTAAATTTTAAGCGAGTTACATTCCAGTGTCAACTGCGTTTTCTTCAGATTACTACTGAAAAAATAATAAAATTTAAATTAAAAGGTCCATGTGTTTAGAATTTTTTTTTCCCAAAAAATATCCACAACTATGACTTTCAAAACGTTGCAATGCAAAGTCCTACTGCAGGTCTCATATTAGGAAACAGAGCAGACGGAAAACATCCTGCTAAACTTATGATTTCTCATTAGAAACTTCATTTGACTCTCCTCTGTCTATCATCACCCCCCCATTAAGGGCTTGGACTGGCAAGCAAAGAAAACTTCAGGTTTGCAAAAAATACCACTAAGCTGCTCTAATCTTCTCATTTATTGCAAAACCTTTCCAAAATGTGCAGCTATCTCTTACGATGGCGTTTCAGTCCCCTTTACCACAGCCAGCTTTTACGGAGCGTATTTTCTACAAGGGTTTGTAGAACGATCCGACAGCTCGCGTCCGTTTTATGCTACTCCAAGCAGGCTAATCAAAACCTCTGTCTCCGAGAAGCCCTGCCGACAGATAAGCTCTGTCTTACCCTCTAACTTGTATGCGACCGTGTAAAGTACAGAGGCTCGGCGGTGTTACCGCTCCGCTTGCACCCGCCCGCACCGAAACACTGCGGTGGCTGCAGTCCCGGGAGCTGCCCGGAGCTCACGACCAGGACCGAACCGCCCTATGCCCCAGAGAGCTCCCACAGACCTGTCCCTGAGCCGGGAGCCTCCAGCCGGGCCCTCGCAGGGGCGGCGGCGGCTGGCGGGGCAGGCACCGGCATTGCCGGCACAGGCATTGCCACCCCCGGCCCGAGGCTCCCGCGGACCGCCCGGTGACGAGCGGAGCGGCCTCGCAGCAGCGAGACGCGGAGCAGCGGCACCGGAGCACGAAGAGCGAGAGCCACGGAGCGCTGCAACTCCAGCTGGCCCGGCGGCCCCGCCGCTGCCGGGCCGGGCTCCACACCTTCCCCGCGGCACGGCGGCTCCCGCGGGGTGCCCCT
>VWZE01004568.1:0-45872 GCA_013396675.1 Eubucco bourcierii | reverse complement strand
CCTGCCCGCCCCCAGCTGGGGGCCTTCCGCGGCCCCGGCCCCGCAGCCCGTCTCTGGGTGGCTGATGATGGCCGCGGGGGAACGGGAGCCAGCCGGAACGGAATAGAAGGGCTGGGCTGCGGTGGCAGCCACACGCGTAACTGAGCGGATGATAACAATCGCTTCTCAAACACCCGTGAGCATCATCAGCTCTCTTCTCCCCGGTCCTCTGCTGAAGTTCACCTTTTGTTTTTCTTTTCTCTTAAGTGAGAAATAACCGTACTGATGCTACCACTCGTCATAACACGACTATACACTTAATAGTCCTTGACCTGATGATCGTGCAGAACAGCATTTACATTTTATATCTGTCTGGTGATAGGTTCACCTTCCCTTAGGATCTCCCTGGAACGTATAAAGCACTACACCACTGCTGGAGTTGTTTCAGTATAGACCATAACACCAGCTGCCAGCACACAGCCACAGTTTGTGAGGGGAAGTTTTGCATCATTTGCTACACACACATCCACACTTAGAGGAGGGACAAGTACAAGACCAGACACAGGGAAAAATCCAGCCTACCCAAACCCCTCAATGCTTTGGTGAAAATTGTGTTAGCAATCCCACTGCTTTTTCCAATTCCTGCCTAAGCCTGTGAAAGACTGTCACAAAATATAAAATTGTGATGAAGCGGTGATTGGTTAAAAGCTGTTGCACAGAGGACAGGATATAACATTTTGCACTAATTTAAATCAGAAGCTTTAAGACCAGGAATAAGATAAACAGAAAAAACATAAACAGAAGCCAGAGGACACATCTTAGTATTTGAAACAAAGCCCTATATCTCGCAAGAGCCTTCATGACATGAGGACACTGAAACAATTTGTTGCTAAATGGCCCCTAACGGCTAATTCTTACCTATTTCTTTAATGAGTTCTTAATACAGGATGATATTATTTAGACCTGATTAGAAGCTATCTGGGTGTACTTCCCATTCTAGTCTAGTCATTCAAGTCCCATAACAGAAATAATGTTTTAAATCTTCCTAATTTAAAAAAAAAATTAAAAAAAAAATCCAAGAGCTAATCTGGCACAGTCATGTAAATTTAGCTGATCTCTTTGGCAAAGTTTTTGCAGTGGGTTTGTCATCCTTACCTAGCAATAGCACTTACATGTATAGAGATACTGCTCAGGAAAGTGACAGTGGCAGATCTGGTCCCAGATGGGTTTGTGTTCATGCAGTTTTATCTCCAGCACATGCTTCAAAGTTGCAAGAACAGAAACCTTCCAGGACATGGTGGACTAACAGTGCTGTTCAAAGCTCTTCATGACCTGGAAAATGCTGCTTTTACATGTGGGACAGCTGCCGCTGCTATGACATTTAGATGCGGTTAGAAAACCTGCAGCATGCACTACAGAAAAGGATGACGTCTTAATATATCGTAATGGGGAGTTAGATTGTTACAAACATTTCACTCTGATACAGTAAGTAACGTCAGACCTATGGCTTGAAGAATGTCACAGTCCATTAGTGCTAGTTGTCAGACATTTAACCTTAAGGTACACAGCATTACATTATTACTGATCTGTATTTGTTTCCAGTCCAACGGAAATGCAACTGGTAATCTGGCATTACATCTGATGTGCTAAATTGCTTCAATAACAAGCACAAAACGCAGATTTTGCATTTTTACACTGTCTTACAATGTTTGCTTCATACAACTACAGAAGATTGGTCATCAGACATTTTAAGTGAGAAGAACATACTTAAAATAGTCTGTTTATTGTTATCAAAAGGCCATCTATAGCCATCTGCTAGCTGATGTTGGATATGTAAACACATCCATTCACACTTCAGTTTTCTGTCTTGGTTTGACCTCATTAGAAAAATTCAATTAAAAATCCATTACCTCCAAATTTACCAAACTGTTGCAATATCAAAAGTCTCACTTGAGTTCAGACACTGTATCAATGACAACACAATGTGCCAGTCAAATACTACTTAGCTCAGTATTACAGTTTACTCAACACACACTTGCTTTCATTGGTTCGTACATCAGGATTTTATTTGACTTACATGAATGCTTCCTACTTTCCAGAAGCTTGTTACTGGAGCATTTGAAAAATACCTTTAAATACTGCAGGACTGTATTATTGTTCAGTGTGAGAAATTACACCTCAGTTTACACCCAACGCTTCCTCAATTTCTGCATCCAGAGTCTTCCTGAAGGAGTCACAATCCAGTATTAACACTTCAGACTAATTAGCAGGATAAGGAGTAGACCCTGACCACAGTGTGCTTTTATCCTCTCTGCCACCTTTTTTTCCAAGAAAACAGTGGTCTGTCCCAGCAGAGTGGCTGAGCCTGCTACTCACCCAAGTCACCACTGCTCCCTTTGCAAGAAGCCCACACATCTCCCACTTAGGTACTTGCCCCTAAACGTATATGGTTCAAAAACCAGACGGCAGATTGTCTGTGGCTCCAGAAATGGAAATGTGCACTTCAGATTCGGTGCTGATCAGCAGCAGGCTGCCTGGCTCCGGATGGGGCTGGCTTGCCATTGGGTGCAGCACCTGGCTCCTGCCTGGCCGGCTCCCATCCACACCCACTGCAGAACCAGTAGCGCCCGTTGCAGAACAAGCAGTGTCCACTCCCTGGCACTTGTGGTAACAGCTGCTGAGCAGTGCGCACTGCGAGGGGATCCCTGAGAATGTGACATGCCCTTTCACAGCAGAGACACCCAAGGCCAGCCAGTTGCACTCCAGCCTTCCTTTGAGGTGGCAGTCCCAAGGCTCGCCACTACTGTGGGGAAGCTGTGAGCACTACTGGTCTGCTACAGCTAAACTTCAATTCTAACCACACTGAAAGATCCAGGAACTATGCATGTGAGATTGCTAGTTTAAAGATGTTAACATATAACCTTATCAGGAATTGTTTGGTCTTGTGTCGATATAAAAGCCGTTCAACTTGTTCGCCTAACCACAAGCCTCTGCAACCATCAGAGGGAAACAACTGTTTCTAGCAACCTATTCAACATCCCCCAAAAAGAAAAAAAAAAAAAAAAAAAAAAAAAGGTGTTAAATTGCTAACAGAGGAAGGGAAAACACCTATGATGCCTAGCACTAGTAATCGGGGAATCTGTATTTAACTGAGTGTTCTAAGCACGGGACAGAAATATACTGCAAAACCCTCCTCTTCTACCACTTTTAAAGCCTACTGAGCAAAGTCATAATAAATTTGGCTTCCAAGGTGAACCAGTAACTACTCTTAGCTACTTGTTCAAAGACATCCCCAAACAGAAGCAATTTAAATTCAGCTAATTAGAGAAGGATGTTTATGCTGCCCTAACACAGAACATAAGTGGAGAAAGTTTCTGCAGACTGTTGGGTCATGTTTTGTATTCTCACCTAAGCAAAGGCTTAATTCAGGAAGAAATTGAGACCTCCTTTACCACTAAAATTTAAGATTTGAATAATAAATATAGGATGTAAGCACTAACTTCCTTCCCTATATAACACAGAGGAAAAACGCTCTTAGGAGAAAAAAATGTGTCATGTAATTACAACCTGCCTGAGGGAGGTATAACCACATAGGGTTGTTGTGAAGCTGAAGTTGTCAAACCACTACGAGATACAACGTCTAACCACTGCTCTGTCACTGTCACATACACAAGTGCATGCAAATTCTTCTGCAGGGAAATGACTTCATGGTGCATTCTCTCATGGAGATGAAGACTGTACTTACTGGAAAAGAAACACCATAGCATAAAATAGCATAGAGCTAAGTTTTCATCATATGGTTTTTCCTTAAAAAAACCAGAGGTTTTAACCGTCAATATAAATTTACATAGCCATGCTTTAAGGTTTTTTTCCCCCTGAAGTTTTCATAATTGAAGAATTTCTCTAAAATATTTAGGAAATCTTAGCAGTAACATTTAAAAAGGCTCAAGTACTTTTCAGTACTTCAAACACTAGCAGAAAATTAGTTTCTTAATAACATTTAAGTAGCTCCTCTGAGGAGTTAAACTCTGCCCACAGAAATTGATAGCAGCTTCCTGGTAAACGGGAAAAAAAGCAGGTGATACTGACATAGAAGCCTTTCTTCTTCCAATTCCAACCCAATTGTGTCCCAACATCAGGTGAAGTGCTCAGCTCCCAGGTCATATTAAGAATGCAGTTCTAGATACAACAAAAGTTTAAAACACACAAGTTCCAAGTGTCAGAAAGCTTTGCTGGTGCCTTTTTGTCTTCTTACACAAAGACTGGGGTCGGAGTGGCTGGAGAGCAGCCAAACAGAGAGAGATCTGGGGGTGCTGATTGACACCCGCCTGAACATGAGCCAGCAGTGTGCCCAGGTGGCCAAGAAGGCCAATGGCATCCTGGCCTGCATCAGGAATAGTGTGGCCAGCAGGAGCAGGGAGGTCATTCTCCCCTTGTACTCTGCACTGGTCAGGCCACACCTCGAGTACTGTGTCCAGTTCTGGGCCCCTCAATTTAGGAAGGACATTGAGGTGCTTGAACGTGTCCAGAGAAGGGCAACGAGGCTGGTGAGAGGCCTGGAGCACAAGCCCTATGAGGAGAGGCTGAGGGAGCTGGGACTGTTTAGCCTGGAGAAGAGGAGGCTCAGGGGGGACCTTATTGCTGTCTACAACTACCTGAAGGGTGGTTGTGGCCAGGAGGAGGTTACCTTCTTCTCTCAGGCAACCAGTGACAGAACAAGAGGACACAGTCTCAGGCTGCGCCAAGGCAAGTTTAGGCTGGAGGTGAGGAGGAAGTTCTTCACTGAGAGAGTTATTTGTCACTGGAATGGGCTGCCCAGGGAGGTGGTGGAGTCACCGTCCCTGGAGGCGTTCAAGGCACGTTTGGACATGGCACTTAGTGCCATGGTCTAGTCTTGAGGGCTGTGGTGATGGGTTGGACTTGATGATCTCTGAGGTCTCTTCCAACCCTTGCGATACTGTGATACTGTGATACTGTGATAATCATCCCTGAAACCTTACAGATGCAGCAGTCACCAACAGCTTGTTTACCAAACAAATCCAAAACTAACTGTAGGAAAATTGCAGCTCTAAATACTTTTTGAAATACAAATAATCACTATTCTGTCTACCCTACTGACAATCACTTTTTAAGGAGTTTCTAATTAGTATACACAACATCTGCAAAAGGAAAATTATTATTCCTTGACACATTCTCTCTTCTAGATTTAGTAATATTTCAGTCTTCATTTACTTCTATTCCTCCAAGTAGCGCACTGTCAAAGATTAATCTAACTGAGGTTGTCCTCATTAGGCTACCTCTTTTTCATCTATTTAAAACTGCTACTATGCTGACCCTGCAATCACACCATTTTGCTTCAGACAAAATACCTTCCCAAATTCTTGCTGAGGAGGTGCACTTCTGTAGAGCACTGGTCTGCAACTATATACCTTAATCAAATAATTTACTACTTCACATCTTCCAACTAAGTGCATTGCTATCCACAATTGTTGAACTGGTTGCTGTGCTTTGCCAAACACTTGCTACAGTTCTGCACCTGATGAAATAAAGTATGAGGTGACCAAGTGTTTTGTGGTTCATCTGGATGAAAGCTAACACCGAGGTAATTACTGTTGGCTAGGTACACTGTTGGTAGTACAAGACTACAAAAAATAACTCTACTGAATTGTCACCCAGCTTCCTGTGACGCTGAAATCCCCTGAAAGGATATAATATTTGCTGCTTTTCAAAATGTGAGATAACTCTGGAATGTGAGTGATTAGAAAGATGAGGTTCAGGCAAATTAATCACCTGCCATCAACTTCAAGTGTGTCCATGAAAAGATTACAAGGTTATCAAGAAAAAACATATCAAACTGGACTTAGTAGTCCTCTTTACACCTAAAATGGGGTTATGAAGTGACTGCCAAGTGACACTACCACTGCCAAATCCCTGTGTGATCTGAAAGAGACTCTTGTCTACACACTTCTGAAGTTGTCTTAGATCACATTATCAAATCTTTCTATGTCTTAACATTAATGCTGCAAAAAAAGCAGAACCACTTGAAACCTATTAGTGCTCTCTTTTTGTACATCATCTTATTTGGGTGCTTTTTCTAAGTGTTGCTTGCAAAAAAAAAAAAAAAAAAAAAAGGCAGCTGTGTATTGTTCTGTATATTCCTTTTGGTGGAGAAAAGTCAGGAAAAGTTAATGTATAGTGTAAAACCTAGTGCTGAGTTGACTGTCAGTAGCACAAAGAACAGCAAAATACTAGTTATACTCTAGGGAGCCAATGTTAGACCCTTGTTTAAGAATCATCATATAATAATGTTGGGGTATAAACAAGCTCTTCTTATGAGCTCAATGTTTGGACTTCAGCAGCACAGAAACAGTCCTTGTGATGTTGCTCAGTTGACAGCTGAACATCTTGTGGGTGACAGATGAAAACAAATGCCTGGATGCAGAGATAATGGTTGTCAACTCTACAGGTGTTTGGCCTTTAGGAGGCCTGCTGAGAGCAAACAAAACTGCTGACAAGCTTTGGTTCCTTTCTTAAAAATATCTTAGTAGTATTGGAAAAGTTCTTAGGTGTCTAAAAAGCCTTTGGCCTGTATCTTTTTAAGGCAGATTTATGGGCAACAACTGAATTTCACAAAGTATTAGGCCAAATTCCCTGAATTTAGTGCATATAGTCATTTGCAGAACTGCAATGCTTATAGGGATGCCCTGTTTTTATGCATTCCCAAAGAAAAAGAAAATAAGAACTAGGAAGAACGCTCCAAGCCTCCTCGCTTCCACCAGAAAATGTATGACTGACCTGACCACTGGCTTTAGGTCTTTAACCAGTTACATACCAAGGATAAGTATCACGTTTTTTTCCTGAGGCACACTGATCAAATGATGGTGTTCTGTTTCTTTAATCTCCAGGTTTCTCTTTCTGTCCTCTTTTGAATCATCAGGGATGGCTGAGGTGGGAGAAAGTGTGCAAGATGAAGTGAGATGGATTACTTTCTCAGAATCATCTTCACAAATGTGTCTGGCCAGATGCGGCATCAGGAAGGAATCTGCATGATTTTCTGGCCTTTCCTTGAGGAATGGCTGAACAGTCAAGATGATATGGGCATATCTCTGCCACTTCGCATGTTGGCAAACAGAATGCTTCAATGATGCTTAAATATAACCAGTGTAATGGTTTGCAGTCTACAGGCAAACAGAATGGTCCCTTCTGCCCAGAAACTCTGAAACTATGCCCAAGTCATCCTTGCCAGAGAACAGTTGAGGCTGTCTCACGTATGCAGCTAAGAGGTAAGGATGATGATACTTCATATTTTGAATTTGTCCTGCATTCACTTCCAGCTTGAGCAAAATTAACCTGAGCAAAACTCTTAACTACACCAAAATTTAAATTGTTTCAGGCCATGACCATATATCAAAACTTCCTTTTATGCTACATAAGGCCAGCACGAGAATTTCCCTATTTTCAAGAATGTGATTGAGACTCTGAGCTTGTGCTAGTTTAGCACAGCCTTTTCCTTACAACAGGGGAGACAGGGAAAAGTAACACACAAAAATACCCTCTGGTTTGAGATAAAGAGTTGAGATAAGATTTTATTGAATAAATGAGATGATAATAATGCAGTGCACAATCACCATAGCCTGTTTGCAGAAAAAGCTCAGCAGAAAGCAGCAACAAGCAGAAGGAAGCTAGCAAACCAAAAACCCAAACCAGGCAAGTATTCCCCATCCCCTGCTGTCCTGCTGCCATCTGAGAGGAAAAGTGCCAACACTCAAAAACCCTGAACCCAAAAGCAGCAACTAGAACTGGAAGCCTCCCACGTTACATTCTGAACTTCAAGCCCCACAATACTTTGCTCCAGTGGCACTTTCATTTTGAAGCTGGCATAAGGCAGGATGGTATGAATAGCAGAAGATTAAAACTCAGCCTATGACAGAGCTTTAGTGGAACAAATAAGCTGTGCTAGGCATTCAGAACTAATATGGAAATTCTTTCTCTTTCACAGAAAACAGAAGCATCTATCCAGTCAAGCAAACCAAGCAATGATTCTGTGTTATGAAATACTCTTTTTATAACTATTGACGTTTCAGTCAGTAGTGCCACATGTCAATAGTCATTGTATTGCTCACATTTAAAGTACAGCTTTCAAGACAAGATTCATCTAAGTTGACACTGTCTGATCAGCAACATATTTCCTGCTCCTGTGAGCATATACATTATTTATTGAGCTTTGCACTGGAGAATATTTTGTGCTATTATAAGACCAAAAAAAAAAAAAATAATCAAGATCTAGCATGTTTTCTGTGCCTCAATGCAAAACGCAAGTTTAGAAGCACCTATTGGTTTCTAAGACAAAGTTCTGTGTCAGGCCTCTCTCTAGAATTAGTCTTCAAGCTTGTCCCACTGCTGCTCTTCCAGCACAGTACTTAACAGACAGGTATTAAATACTGTGCATACTGCATTTTTTTTTCAGCTCATCTTCAGATTAATACTGTGCTCCAGAACAGAAATACTAGCAAATTTAACATACCTTCTGCCCCACTGTTAATTTCTCCCATTTCTCACTTTCTGGTATTCTGGTATTTCTGGTATAGCTGGCAAAGTGTTTTTTTACAGAAGAAATGCTATTGTTCTAGTGAAATTTAAAAGCCAAGCCAGCAGCCTTCACTCCAGATGTCCTCCCCAACAGCACCCTTACATTCTTAAAAACTATCAAAGACAATTCATTACTTCTGACACTGTTAGTGAAAAACAAATAGCAGCTGATTACGGCTTTTAAGGCTTCAACTCTAAAGATAACATAAACTTTATGATCTATTTTTGAAAATCAATACAGCCTCAACTATTGTACTTCAAACAAACAAAATGCTGCCTACTTACTTAGAGTGATAAATAAATGATGATACAGTTTCTGGGCATGAAATCCACACATAATTCTTTTGCATAATTCTGATTATCAGTCATGATAAAATGACACTGTTGAAGGATATTGGACTTCAGTAGAAGCGAAACAAGATGATGATTCGCTCACAAAGGAAGATAATTATTTGAAAGCATTGCTTTACTAATAATCACCAAGTTCAGAGGAGAACACCTGCATGGTACCATCTTTTACTTTAAAAGGGAGGAGACCAGTATTCTAAGTTGATGAATTTGATTACAAAGCACAGCATATAGGGCGGACCACCTATAGGGAATGATCTATTGCTTCATATAACAGTTGTTTTATAACCTGCATTTGTATTAATTTAGCTTGAGACAGCATATTTTATCCTATGTAGAAAGCAAAGCAAATAAAAGATTTAGAAACCTTCTCATTTTCTATTTTAGTAATTTAATCTGAACTACTACTATGTGCTTGATCAGAATCATTTTAACTCATAATTTAAAACTCATTAGCATATACCCATCTTACAGAAAGGAATCTGACAGCATTTTTCACATAGGCACGTCATTTCTGATTATTTCAGTTCAATTTTAAAGGATCTTTGACAGGGCTACTAAAGGCTTGTCAAGGAACAGGGAAACATTATGACATTCTTTCCCTATATCCCTTTCCAGAGCATGAAATACGAGGGACATTTCTAATAGAATCAAGGCTAATTTAAGACACCGTTAATCTTGACTTTAAGTCTGCTACAGCTGGGGAGGTTACCTCTAGCACATGGCAGATGTTCTTCAGCATTTATCTGCAGTCAAGTTCTAACACATACTCAAGTCATTAAAACACAAACTTTTTGACTCCAGAGCAAACATGTTGCAAGCATGTACTTTATAAGTTTACAGTGAGAGAGACACTTGAATTTCAATACAGGTTGTTCGGGTTTTAGAAGTGTCTAACAATTAAAAAAAGTTATGTCCTGCTTTTAACCATATTACTCATTTTCAGACAAAAGTTTTTTTACAACAACCCCCCTATTTTAGCTAATTTAGAAGTGTCATTTATCTGCTATCTAGCTTGAACAGCTGAAATTGATTTGTATTTTCAGGTAAAGCACATCATCAGAGGTGTTAGACTTTACATCTGTTCAACACACATACTGCAATTACACAATCCAGAAGAAGTTGCATGACAGCCAGAAGTACGGTACACTGCTGACAATGGGCCACGTTCTGCCTCCTCCACACATCTGAGCAGTTCTGCTGAAACCAAGGGGGTCCCTCACACTTTTGGGGCAAACAGCACTGATCCAGTATGTTGGAGCACTGTTGTCTTCTGGACTGCATATAAAAACCCCAGGTGCCCCGCAATATCGGAAATAGATGAATAATTGTCAAGTGACTGGAGAGGCGCATAAGCTGCGCTACGAAACAACAAAAAATGAGATACACGTCAAGAGAATAAAAAGTATGAGAAAATAATCACTGAAAGAAATAAGAAGTGTATCAATAAAAAGTGAAAGAAAGAAAACACCATACAAGATCAACGTATCTTAAGTTGTTCTATGCCATCATCAGAATGATAGCAGCAAGAACCTTGACAATTCACTGATCAAAGACAAAGTGACAGACTGCCCACTGCTGAGGTAAGGCCAGATGAGGAATGGAAATGAGCTCTTGTACAGATGAATAAATGGCTGCAATGTGCTGAATGAACAGATGACACAATTTTTTAACAAATACGAGAGGAATGGAAGCTGGATCACTTCTAATAGAAGAACTGAAGAAAACTTCAAAAGCAAGTGAAGAAGAACTGAAGTTTTGAGATACTGATGAGATCTATACAAAAATGCTGAGGAAGGAAGCTTCTGAAGTATCGCTAAATACAGATAATACAATAAAAAATGAACAGAAATTGCTAATAAATAGGAGCACTAGCAGTGTGAAATTGCCAAGGTAAGGCAACCTACTTCAATGTGAAAAATGAAGAGGACTCACACTATTTTTACCCCCTAAAATTCCTTTTTTTTCTTCACAACCTTCTGTGTAATTTTGGAAAATCATACAGAAAAGATGAATGGTAGAAATCACAATGTCTTCTGACAGAATCAATTCCTTAACAATAACCTCTTCCTATAGCACGTTTCTGAACAATATAAAACACTAGACAACTCCTTCTGAGCCTCGGCTTTGAGAGAATGAGAAAATACAGCATTCTCTCTGACAGCTTCTTGACTCTCCTCAGTATCTGGAGAATGTCTGTTGTATTTCCGTTCAGCACTGAAGTGAAAAGGAAACAAATAACAAATAGGAGCTGGTGCTAACATAACCTTGTGAGCTCCATACTCAAAAGCAAGTATGCTACAGGAATGCTCATCAGTGCACAGGACAAAAGAACTAGGCATTTTTCCATCATACAAGGAGGCAAAAACTGAGGTAATTCTGGAACCTCAGTATCTTTGCATGCTTGAAGTCTTCCGGGAAAAGAAGAGAAACTACACATATGAACTAGCCTCTAGAAACTACTGAAAATCTCCGAGGAGAATAGTTAAGAGAAGGCAGGAGAAACCACTCCTGGGGACCGAGTGCCTTGTGTTCCTCAAGGCTATAAGCCGCTTTGTTCCTTGAAACAGACCCTGAGGGCAACTCCACAGACCCCCCCAATCTGCAGTAAACATTCAGATGAGCGCTGGTCTGTTAAAGGAAAGAGACCATTCCAAAGCCCTAGACCTTTTAATTCTTTCTACCTACTCTTGCCTTCTCTTTTGTGTTACCTGTATAGGCGCTAGTCTTACCGTACGGCATTCAAATATATGCAAGCATTTATTCTTTGAGATTTCTTTTCAA
Organism: Eubucco bourcierii; assembly: GCA_013396675.1. Taxonomy (NCBI): domain Eukaryota; kingdom Metazoa; phylum Chordata; class Aves; order Piciformes; family Ramphastidae; genus Eubucco; species Eubucco bourcierii. The sequence continues at coordinate 34,172 of VWZE01004568.1, read as the reverse complement.
TTTAAGGTTGGTATTCTGTGAAGAGTGACATGCATAGTTTCATAAGTGGAAATGAGTGCATTATTTCTGCCTTCACAAACTCTAGCCCTTCCTCTTTAGTTGTCTAGTGATCCCAAACTGAAAACATGCCAAGACATTACAATATAAATGCTTCATTGGTTTTGTCAACTGAGCAAGAAAACAAACAAATGTTTTCAAGCAATCATATGTTTAAATTAAGCCTGCAAAACGCTTAACACTATTAAGGAAGAAATGCAGTGATTTTTTTTTGTATGATGAAATTTGAAGGAAAAACGAATGAAGACTATAAAAAAAGATCTTCATTCCCTGACATAAGTAAATCTCAAATCTGCCTCCCAGAATCAATGCAGAATCAGTGGTCTACCTGTATGAAAGAGGCAGCAGTGAAAGTTCACACTGGGGTTTCAGACTGCACAACAACAGTAGGCAGGTCTGTCATTTGTTTAATTGAAAAAGAGTCTGCCTTTGCCAGGAGAAAATGGGAATACAGTTTGTACCGCTACATCAAATCCTCAGGTTTGATATAACTTTGAGGTGTATCACAAATACATGGATGACCATACAGCAAGGTTAAAAATCAGTATGTTTGTAGAGGTTTTATCCTAGATGAAAACTTCTGGGTTGTTGGTTACAGGTATTTCTCCTGTAGCCATCTAGCTCCTTTTTGCTGTTGTTTTCACATGAAAACAGACAGGAGACCAAAGGAAGCACCAGCTTTGCATTAGCTGGTATGGCAATAACCACAGCAATGTCTCAGTTTGTAATAATTCTATCTATCATGTTAGTAAATAGGATAGAATCATCAAAAATTGTGAGATAATGCTTTGCTGCGCTTCATATGTGCGTGCTGCTGGAGACATTAGTCTACTGATGTGATTTAAAATCAAGCAAAGGCATAAAAACAAACTTAAAGGATACTGGTAGCATAAGCAGCTAAATATGCCTTTTACTCTAAGCAAGGTGAAAAATCTCACTAGAGGTAAGCCCAATTGTTTTCCAAATGGATGAAGATAAAAAAATAAATAGGAAAAGATTGGCAAAGGCAACATGACACTTCAGATGGTGTACAGAAGGTTTACAAGAGTTATAGTCGGGGTACATCAATACTGCAGTATCATCTTGCTCACATTGCTCTAAAGTCAAACACATTGAGGTTACATTTTAAAGCATTATCTTGCCTCTTTAAAGGACAGTATTAATTTACTTCCCAGTTACTATTTTCCCCTTTTCACTATGACAAATCAATATTAGTATGGATATTGTTACTCATTTATGGCAATTGTGAGTTTTCCTGAAAGGCACTAGCAGGAGTATGGTGTTGTACCTGCTTCCATTAGCTCCAGGCAATGTTGTGGTGGGTGCTGCATGATTTGACTGTGACCCCACAGTGTCTGCAACAGCACTCCTTGTGCTGTACTCCACCCACAGCTCTGTTTGCAGCTGTGGGGTTTGCAGGGAAAAGATGTTCCACGCCACAATGCAAAAGGCACATGCAGAGAGGGACAGGACAGTCACTGACAATGCCTTATTTCCTTAGGTCTCCCACTAACTGCATTAACTATTTCTAAACTGGCATTACTGACTTAAGGGAGTTTTCCTCCATAGCTATGAAACCAATCCCATGCTATCTGTCTTATGGTTCATGTTCAGGGTAGACAGACAGGAGCAAAGGTCTCCCTGAATCAGCGTAGTGCACTCCTCTCTTCTCTAATTCTGGTGACAGGTGGCAGTGTCTCTACAAAACAGGAAGCTTTTGAAATTAAGAGGCAATGCAAAGAAAACAAAAGCTTCATGTCACATTATTTCAGAAAGTCTGGAAAATGTTATCTTTTTTAAGAGTAAATATATCTGATCCTTTCTCTTGGTTTCCAGACTGAGTGGATAAATACGTACCCTCATTTGCCACCTCAGCTAGTATATTTTGTTCAAATCTAGGTATGATTAAATTGTTTGAAGGCTAAGACCAGAGATCAGAAACTCCGCAATGGATCTTACAAACTGTTTCATGAGGTGTCAGATGGCCTATAATGGAACATTTGGAGTAGACTTCAAATAGATCTGAAGTTGTAAGAGTTACTTAACAGTGAGTTTAATGACAGCATTCCTTTTTAAAATGAAGGACTACACAGCGCTTTTGTTGAATCATAGCTTTTTTGAAAAGCATTTACTATGGAAACCAAGTTCTGTGAAAAGATCCAGAACACAAGGAAAACCACAGGTATGGCATCTGAACCAGCTTTCTGACCAGGGAAACAAGAATTTTAAAGCCTGGTGGTAGGAGGTGATTGGATAGGAAGATAAAAATCCCTGTTCAACAAAAGCAATGGCTGGTATCCTGTCTTGAAGACTGTAGTTTTTAGTGATAAAGAGCAAGCTGTTACACTCCTCCTCTATATGCATTTCCCTGGCTTGAGAATACTTCATTAAAGCAGATTTTTAAAGGGATGTAGCCATTTTGAGTGTTTTTTTTCATTCACTGTAGGCAATTGTAAGCTCTCCTGATCATATGCTTAGCTGACCTCCCTAGAGAGAAGCACTGGAAACAACATTATAGAGACTAAAAAAATCAGGTCTGCATAGGAATGTCTGGATCAGCTATTGGACACGGAAAGCAGAAGCCTTGCTGTGAAGTGGTACAAACCTGGTGCAAGCTCAGGAAATGATCACAAAGTAGGAAGCTTTTCACCTTTGAGAAACCTAAACCTGCAGATTAAATTCCCATGTTCTCTCCCGTGCATCAGAATATGGATACATGGGCGGCTCTCACTAGGCATGCTATTCCCCAGCTGACACTGTTTATATACCTGCGATGTGTTTCCAGGCATACACCTGTAAGGTTTTGCTTTCCTTTATTCTCTGCATCTGCAAAGACAGCTTCGTGCAAAAGGTTTAATAGTTACAAGGTTACAAAGGTGCCCTACCCATAAGTACAGTGTTAAAACAAGCCTTTTCTGAAGAAAACTATGATGGAGGGGAAAAAAACACCAGCCCACTTAAGAATAACAACCTATTGGGTTTGTTCAGCAGGGCTACACAGAAAGCGAATCTATGTTGCTCTGCAATTCCTTGTCAACTGTGTGAATTGAGTGTGCTGAGCTACACATTTCAATATTATATGCCCACACCCAAGGGATGCACAGGGAGTGGAGATGAACAGGACTACACGTTCTTTCTTCAAATTGCACCTATTATCTAATATGCCAGCAGAAACATTTCCCACAATAATAATATGCATATGCCTCAAAAGCGGTTTATTTGGCAACCTTGAGGTATACTTCATTAAAGTATTAGCTGGCATATCACCCTACTAGTTCATTGCAAAGATTTAGGGAAAAAAAAAAAAGGCCATCTTTTGTCCACATCTTTTGTCTGTGTTGTAAGAACAGCAAAAAGAGAAGCATGGACTAGCATTGTCTTGATGAATTTATGCAGCTTTAGAAGCAGAGACTGTTTACATGGATGGCACAGACTAAAGTGTTTGTCCTGCATTATAATAATGTTAAGTGAAGACAGCTGGATTCTATTCTACCAAGAACATCAATCAACAGAGCTGCCAACTAAATTCAAATAAAGAAACCAGTTATCGCTGAAAACAGAAGAAGTCAAAGGAAAGGCAGATTTGTTTTAAAGAATAAAATAAAATAAAAATTCAGAATGACTTACAAATTGAACCAATTAAATATGGAGACTAGGAAAATAAAAATGTTGCTCTTTGAGCTGTCAAAAAGAATAATGCCTCCTTCACTAATGCCAGTAATTCCTTCCCACCTTCACTAAGTCAGGATAAATAAATGGTACCTTTTGGATGCCCATTTTGTACCTGGTATTACTTCAAACCAAGCTGTCCCTGTAGTTCAGAAACCACTTCCTCTTGCATATGACTTGCAGGAGACTTCACCATGTGTTCAGAAGCAGCTATTTCAGATCATTGAAAACAAGCTGCACCACAAGCCTGAAATGTTCAGTATTGAGTTCTTCACCTGGATATTCTGGAGGAAGGCTCTCAAATACATTTGGCAAGCAGTACTGATAGTTACATGCTAGTTTTACCACCCTAATGAAGAATTACCCACAACGTTTAGGGGCAAACTATTTTGAAAGGAGTCATGACATGGGAACATGTAAAGGGATTATGTTAAAAATGTGCTGTTTAGCTTGCAGCTTAAGTAGGAAGTGAATCAAAACACAAAATATTTCTACACACAAAAAAACCCTAGTAGATTCCTTTATATATTTATCTCTTTGGGCCAGAAATGACATGGTGCCAAACACATAGAACACCAATGATTATCCAGTTCTATTTATGATTCCCATATGCCAAACAACTGTGACAGAAGGCTCGTCATAAACTCTGTCATTTTCCATTTATAGAATCATAGAATGGTAAGGTTGGAAGGGACCTCAAGGATCATCTAGTTCCAACTCCCTGCCACAGGTAGGGACACCTCCCACTAGTACAGCTCACTCAAGGCCTCATCCAACCTGGCCTTGAACACCTCCAGGGAGGCAGCAGCCACAACCTCCCTGGGCAACCTGTGCCAGTGCCTCACCACCCTCACTGTAAAGAACTTCCTCCTAACATCTAGTCTAAATCTCCCCTCTGCCAGTTTAAACCCATTGCCCCTTGTCCTGTTGTTGCAAGACCTTGTAAATAATCCCTCCCCAGCCTTGCTGTAGGCCCCCTTCAGATACTAGAAGGCTACTATCAGGTCCCCTTGAAGCCTTCTCTTCTCCAGGCTGAAGAGCCCCAACTCTCTCAGCCTGTCCTCATAGGAGAGCTGCTCCAGCCCTCTAATCATCCTCATGGCCCTCCTCTGGACCCGCTCCAACATTTCCATGTCCTTATAAGTAATACAGCATTTGCTGAAATGATTCCAAGAGTACTAGCACCACACATCTGCAATAACATAAGAAAATAGGTAAATCTGCATTATTGGCAGGTTTTAGAAATACCTATAGGCAAGTTCGTTGTTTGTCTACAGCTGCATTTAGTGCAGCTGGCATGATCCAATCTGTGCATATTTACTGGGTATACTGTTACTATATTTACATTACCAGTGTATCCAAATGTATTTTGGGAGGGTAAAAATCTGAGGGAGTGGTGACTGAGTCAGGATCCTGCATATTAGGTTTCCATTTGGAATAGGTTTCCCAAGGTATCCAATTTCCCTTGCAGCACTCTATGTCTGAGATTTCTCAACATCTAATTGATGGAAAATATTATGTCTGTGTTTTAATTCAATTCCTAAAAGGCATTCCCTTTATATGGTTATAAGCACTTTAGTTGGGTATGCCAGCAGACTTTTTGGTATTACCATACCAAAGAAAGTATGCTAGATTTTCCATAGTGGGCATAAATTCCTGTGGCTGCCGGATCTTGGCTTTTAAAATTATCAGCAGTATGTCCAACAATATACTCTCAGAAGTCACAAAATATTTGGAACATCAAACATTTGATTCAATTATTTTCCTAAAGGTCTATATCAATCAAAAGAGTTAAGACTGAGTCCTGCAGGAATGAGGGAGAAGAAAAACAAAATAACAGGAAATCTATTGCTAACTTTGACACTGCAAGAAGGAATGAGAAATAGCTGAAAAGCAGCCTCATTTTTTAACACTGAGTCCATGTGTTGGGTTAGTATATGAGGAAGGAGCATTTTGCTTGAGAAGAAATAGTAGAGGGTATTTTTAAGTTTATGAGGATCACATTTACTCTTGATTTATCTCCATTCTAATTGCACTTTACAGTAGGAGTTACTTTGAACCATCAAATTGGAATCTGATTTACGAGGGAGATAAATTACGATACAGAACTAAAATACAGGTGTCATTCCTCTGCTCTGAAAAATGAATCACTTTGTCTTGATCCGAATCACAAAAAGGATCACTGAGAATTCTCTGGTGTGTACTTGGCTCAAGCCTGTTTGCAGAGGCAGCATATGGTGCAGATGGAACCGTAAAGTTTAGCTCCTCAGTGAGTTCCTCAGCTGTTCAGTGATCCACCCAGAGCTGCTGTTCTGATCAGGGCCCACCCATGCTAAAACAGATGAGAGAACACTTAAGCTATGGTGTTCCAATTGCTATTCAACTCTCAAGTGGCAACAAGCAGCTTACGCAGAAATTACAGGTCCAAAATCCAACAAACTTCTTGTATAAGTGGCTTCCAGTTTTCTAGTCACATTGCTTCAGGAATGTATCATTTTAAAACTGAGAGAGTTACCAGCTTGTGCCTTATGCTGAAATAAATACAGCTTATATACATTGTTGGTAAGCTAACAATTCAGGTATGCATATTTGTAAGCTAAGTATAGTACTAGTCACATGAAAACAAGGGTGTAATATCCTACCAAAACTGCAAATAACTCCTGTTACCTGTGTGTGTAATGGCAGGACAGATTCTCCATTTTCAGTACTCATCACACTGAAAGCTCTGAAGAATTAATTCTTGGGGAAATGCAGAATCCATTACAAATGGAGAGTCCAAAATTCTGTACTCAAGGAAGGAAAAGCTATATGAAACTGCCATCTCCTACTTACAGTACAGTATGGACAAAATTCAATTAAGCCCATGTAAACACAGTTGCAGACACAAGAATAAAAACTATGATGCTTTGCCATAGAAAGAACAGCTCCTTTGGGAAAAGATTAAATCAATATACTTAACTTTTATGTTCCAGAGGACTGCCAAATCACCTCACTTTGGCAAGGACATTCATGTAAACAATCTCAATTAAATGAAAAATCTGGGAAAGAAATCTAGTTGGATTTCTTCTGGGAATGACTCTTGCAGATATAAATCAAACACCGATGAAGGGAAAGAACATAATAGCAATTCCTATAAATTCAAGGTTTAGAATTCTTCAAACAACAATTAAGTCCATGAAGACCTTAAAAGCCAGTATGACTATTCAGGCAAGCTCTAAACATGGTTATACACACAAAACAAATAGCACCTTTAGCCTGCCTATCAGCAAAGTTTCAGCTGGAACAAGAAAATTATCAAAGATGCTATCTTCATAGCAGAAAGACAATAGCCATTTTCTTCAATTTGCTGCAGCATCAGACTTGAGAGTACACCTGGGCAACATGGAGAAGTTTCTTTCAATTTAAGAGGCCAACACTTCAGCTGGGAAGAACTGAAGGCACCCAGTGCCTCTTCTCTCCCAGACAGCATGGGCCTGGACAACACAATTCACAAGGAGACCAGGCATATGGGAAGGAGGCCTTTAACAACTGATCATGATGCCATACTGCATTTTGATTTTACAGAGTAGTTATTTGTCCTGCAACATTTAATCTGGCAAATCTGACTCCTGGTCCAGATTTGCCTGAGTTGAAACTCAAGCTCTAAAGGTCACCTTAAAATATATAAGCAGAGTGGCTTGGAAAAAGAATTAGATCTCAAAAGCAGGAGAGCACATTTTCGCTATTCAGGGAATACCACCTGTTATTTTGGCTCCCTATCTTCAAGGATAAAAGGTCTGAGAGATGGGAAGTCAGGAAAACATCAGGAAAGAGGCATGCTTTTCTAAGATCCTTAGTGAGATAAAATTATCTCTCATTCTAACACCATCACTTGCACAGGGGCAAAGAACTCTATGAAACGACAAAGGCTTCTAGTTTTGGATGAACAAAGGCCTATGAGCATGGTGGAGGTGCACTCTCTGACAGGTTTGCTATGTTTTGAGGGTTTAGGTGTGACAGCATTTCTCCACGTTTTCCTGCACTATTACAGAACTGACAGCACTTCGCATTATGTTTTTTCACTCCAAACATGTTCTTAAAGGGAAGTAGAGAGCTGTGTTTCCTCTCTGGCCTATCAGACACATGACGAGCTCTTGGCACACACAACTAGCCTGTTTAGTAAAGAAAAACATAGCCCTGTCTATGAAAATACAGCCCGTGGCAGGTCTCCTCAATTATCATGTCTCAGTCTCACACTGCAAACCCTTCAGAAATCACACTTTGTTCTGGCACTGCTGCTTTGACACCTCAAATTTACAGCCAGTGGACATGAGACAACTGGAATTTGAATATGCCCTTGCCCAAGTCAGAGGAAAGTTTATGGCCAAATATGTTCTCATTAGTTCTCTGGCAGAGATACTGGAACTGTTGCTGGCCTGTATGTGCCTGTATGAGTAAATGGTGTGCATAATGTTCCTACCACATCTCTAGCTGGAAGCCATTCTGGCTATGACTTCTGCCATGTTGAGTATTAAACACGCCTTTGAAAGATTAAGGTGGAAATTTTCTAAGAAGTCAGTGGAAGACAGGTGCTCAGATCATAACAGATGTCAGTGGAATTCATCTTCTGAAATTCCACCTTAATTTTGGTTCCAGTTCAAATAGGACATTATAAAAATTCAAGTTGTGTTTGGAATATCAGAAACCAAACTACCAACTTAAATTTTGCAATTTCTAAGTGATTAATACTTTGGTTAACAATTCAGAAACCTTCAGATTCCATTTCCTTTCTGTGTGTCAGTCAGGTTAACAAAACAGAACAGAAAGAATGTATTGCCTAGCACTCCATTCATCTTCAGTAGTTCCTGTCACTGAATCATTTGCCTTTACTGCTATGACTACACAACACCAATCTCACAATGACCTAGCATAGCAATGGCTTAAAAAGACAAATGTGCTAAGTCTCTGAAACTGCATTTATGGTGGAGATGCTGTCAGGCAAAGGAAATATTTGAATTATACACTGACATTCTTCAATTAGATAGCAGTGTTACTTACCTTTTGTATATGTGTACTTGATATAAACTTCATTTTGGCAGATATGTATTACTGAGGCACACAGTAAAACTTGGCCTCAAAATGCAGCTTTTAATACAGATGGCAAGACCAGCAGTAGCAGGGCTAAGACAGTTGCTTTGCCTCTCAGTGCTAACATTATATAAACTGATACATCAAGAATTCATCCTGCCTTCAACTCCAAAAGTTAGTTTTTGTACAGTTTTGTTAAGGAAGCAAGAGGTAAGTCTCATAGAGAGATAAAACAGGGCACAGCAAAGCAGTGATTACACTGCCTGAAGAATAAGCCTTCTCTAAGAAGGTGCAAAATAGCACATAAGAAAGTAAATATGTTTAGCATGGGTCTGGGAGGGAGGGAGTATCTGCTTCTCCTTGAAATCTCTGCTGAGGAAATCTCTCCTCCCTTTGTGACAAACTTCCTCTTCTCACTTAACAAGTAGGAAAATGGATTAAGGAAGAACAGTAACAATGCTGGAGCTATCTGAAGAGGAGGCAAGGGTGGTACTCAGACAAACCACAAGTTCACATACTCATTATCTCTTCACCAAATGAAGTCTTCTTACCCACCTGTGCATTGTTCTCATCCAGCTGCCCTATTTCAGTTTATTATGTAGCATTCATTAACTGGTTCTAGGGATAGCAATTGAGAGTGAGTAATTATCTCCCTGGCAGAAAGAATAAGGGTCAGATTCTTAAAGGTGACTGATGAAAGTTTAAAATAAAAAAGAAAAAAAGAAATTAAAAACCAATCGGGCTTGCTTTGCCACTCCATGCTGCATAAAGGAAGTTTGTATTTAATATAAAAGATATAGTTTATTTATATCCTAAAAGTTGTGTGCTGCCAAAGCAGATTTTGATGGGACAGTCACAGCTTCCAGAGGCTCTACACTTCCAGTTTTCCATTCTGGGTGGATCAATACAATATGGTCACACTCTCTATTCTTTATTCAGAAGATTAATCCAGTTATCAGTGGTATATCACCATCTTCACATCTTGTTTCACCAAAGCTTTAGCACATGTTCTCACACACCCAGGACACACAATTTAAAACAGCAGTAAAGGTAGGGCAGCACAGTACTTACTAGTGACCCAGCACACAGGTAAGGCCACTGGAGGGTTATTTATCTGGTTGCTGGAACATACTGAGCTTGTTCTGTTGTGACATTGCTGTGATTGTCATCTAAGCTAGTATTTAAACTACTAATACGAACTTTCCAACCTCATGATACAATCTTGGAGAATATTTTTGGAGACTATTCTTGCAGAATACTGTAGTTGTTATACTTTATTTTAGTATTCCTCAAGTAATTTTCTCATTCGCCATTACAGATTGTCATTAGTCGCAGCACTGAATTGTAACGGCCCACTATAGCTGACAGCTACAGAAAGTGGTGGGACAAGGGTGAGCAAAAATGGAGCAGATTAAGAAAAATGACATATATCACTAGTACACAAAAGTTCATGGGGAAACTTTAATGAAATTATAAGCAATCCCAGTTCAGAAAGCCTTCAACAACTTGACAAAGGTCTCCTTTGCAGCAGTGAATATTTCAGATATTTCAGTTTTTTCTCCATTATAAATCATGGCCTTACCTTCCCCCAAGACTCTTTCCTAAATAACAAAGTGTGCTTCTTTTTGCACCATCAGGGCCTCGCTTTCTGCATGGAATTACATAATTAAGAGCATAGAATTACATAATTAAGAGCATAGTAGTATTTAAAGAATAATGTAGAGGGTTTTCAAATGAGGAAGAAATGGAAGAGAGGCTTTCCAAATGAATTTTTATGTCTCATGAAGCAGTATAGATTCCATGGAGGACAGAGGGAAAGGGACCACATTTAGAGTAAGAGAGAGAGAAATGAATTTGCAAACCTTGAAAATGCAGCACAAAACCACGCTTTGATTAGAAATTATCAGCATTTACATTAAAAAAATGTTAAGCAGCAGCATCAGTCACCATTATTTGTCCTCACTTAAAGCAGTTTGAATTAAAGCTCTATCTACAAGCAGTACATTTGTTAGAGCCTGGGTATCTACACAATAAAAACTTGCTAACAGGAAGCAGAGCAGTTACATGGAAATGTCAGCAGTAGCTATTTCATCACACAGACATTTCAATGAGTTGACAGTGCCAAAAGTTTCCCTATTTACAGATGTTGCCAGCAGCACAGAAGAAAAACAAGGAGTAGTACCCAGTTGGTGTATGCAACAATTGGAAAACCAGAGGAGTGATACACAGCATAGAGGACTATCATCCCATAACCAGGAGACAGGGGAAGTTGTTTTGAACATGGAAGTGCTGGCTGAAACTGAGCTATTAGTTGGACCACTAACCATCACTTTATCAGTAGTTTAAAGAAAGAGGAAAACTGCTTCCAAGAGCAGTTGACAGAGTCCACTTGGCCTTGTCAGCTTTACGGGGTAGGAGGAAAAGCTTGCATGCCACTTGGACTGCAGGTAAGCACTACAGCAGTAGATACAGATTAGCTGTGGGGCAATGGATCGATTACTCGGCACACAGCAGTAATGCAACCCTCGACTTCTGTTTGTAAGATGTCTTCTGGGGCAGTTTAAGTAGCCAATCCCTAATTTACAATGAAAAAAAAAACAACAGCCAGAACTGCTGAGCAGGCCTAATAAGGCTGATTTTGCTGGAATGGGCCAGGGCACATTCACACAATATCAGAGGTGGGAGTGGGAGAAGGATTTCTATTGCTTTAGTTTCTGTATGTTTGGCTCTCCTTCTATTGACGAGAATGCTTCTCTGCCATGTTCAGATGTTGAGGTGTTTAAAACCATGAAGTACTCGGCTCTGATCATAACAAGGGCAACCCCTAGGTATGATCATGCAGATGGACAGATTCTGCTCAAAATATGGCATTTGGCATTTCTCAGATGAATTTCTGCAAACGTGCTTCCAAAAGACGGACTGATCCTCACTGGCAAGTATGCTCCCTTTGAAATACTGTGGTTTATGGAGTAATTTTTTTGTTTTGTTTGTTCTGCTGTTTGGTGTTTGTTTGTTTTTTCAAATGGGATTTGTATCTTTGTGTTGCAAAATGTGCACGGAAGGTCATGATTGGAAAATCCCATCACCAGTTACAGTAGCTTAGCTAGAGGATAACGACAGCTAAGCCAATGTCAAGACTGATCAAATTTTCATTTATACTTAATTTGCTACTTTTGATAGTTATTAGAGTCCCTTCAATTAATCCTTTCAATTTTTAATGTGAAGTATGAGTTGGAAAGTCATTTTAAATACTACATTGGACATATATGAACTTCTTGGCAATGACTATCCATGTAAGCAACGGCTCCTGTATTGGAAGTCCACCAGAGAAGTCTTAAAAAGGGGTAAACACTGTGAGCTGAGCAGGGGTGAAATAAAATGTGAATGAAAATTTCAGAACACTTGGAAAGAAATTCAGTTGTTAGTGCCCCAGAGGTTTGTGCTATGTCTTGATTATTTCTCCATTTACTGATAACAGCAATTCTTAATTTTTTTATATTTAATTTGAAAACTGCAATACAGAATCAGTAATCATCGAGTAAAGGGTTAAAAAGCACTCAAGTCAGACCCAGGCTCTTGCCGCCCCTGTGTAATGCCTCTTTTCTTTTTCACTGCTATACCGAGGGTAGAGCACTTTTCTAGCAATCCTTCCACTGACAGATGAAGAACAATTACCTATGTGTGACAGTACAGCTATGCACTGAAAGACTCTCAAAGAGCTGAGCTGACAGATCCTACCTCAGAGCTGTGGTTTATAATACTTATTAGTAAGCAAACCAGACTCTGTTTAGTAAGCAAAGCTGGGATTCTTTCCTCCAGAATGTAAATACATTTGCAGCAGGGATCACTAATCCTCTACAACCAGAAAAACCCCACTGCCCAAGTGTTATTCAACTTGTGGGCTACAGACCCATGGTAAGGTACAAGACAGTGGCCTTTGAAAACATTACAAAAAAGAGTACTAGAAGTAACATAACCATACACTGCACAGAAACTTGGCTGCGTGTCAATACCAAAGCAGGTTTGAGAACTGATTTGTAATCATTTGCAGCAGTCTATAAAGGATTTCTTTGTGGCCAGCATTTTAAATTAAAATATTTGTTATTATAATAAGATTTTGTGATGCAGCTGTTTACCTAACTGCTTTAAACTTTATTTACCACCTCCCCATGCAACTGCCAAACTATACTGAAACACAAAGGAATTCCAGGTTTTTTTTCCCCCTGAAGATTACATTGCAGCTAGCTAAAAGCAATTCAGAAACACTGCACTAAGGAGTTAAAAACCTTAATAATATGATGGTTAAAATTCTAATAGATGAAAAAAATCTTACTATTTCTAGTGCACTTGAGTCAAGGAAGGATGGGCCATGTGTACAGGGCACAGCAGGAGTATTCTCTGGCTTACTGCCAGCTCATAATTCATAGAGTAGCATTATCAGCCAAAGTTTCTTTTTTTTTTTTTTTTTTTGATTAATCATCTGCCAGAGCTGGAGAGTTTGTGGCTAATTGTTCCACTCTTGACTGCAGAATGAATTAGAGAACAATGTGCAGTCCTAAGCCAGGGAGGGAAAACATAAAGTAAACCCATGAGCACATAATGAATAGTTCAAGTTAGTTAGGTACATTGCTCTTCTGTTCATAAAGATGTGCTAAAAATCCACTGCTCCAAGGAACAGCAAGCACAAGCAATGGATGTTAAAATCCTATACTGTGTGCTCACAGGTGACTGGACTCATGTTGAACAGTCTGGTTTAGGGAATAATAGGCTTGAGCCAGAAAGAAAGGCAAACAGAATCATGTTAGATGGTTAACTCAGATTTAAGAATTAAGTGACTGAGGCATCAGGTGTCTGTGGAATGATGAATGGGCAGCAACACAAACCAGACGCCTTTCATTATAGGTGGACGAAAAATACTGTTTCAAAGGAGATTACAAATATTGTTTAAAAGGAGATTACAGAGCAGTTCTTGGGGCTGTATCTCTATGCTAGCAATGTAAATTAAAGGCCTGTTGGTACTGCTCACTTAAGTGAAGGATTGGAAAACAAACTTCTGGGTTGTACCAACCATCGTTTTTAGTGCTTTCCCAGCCAAATCAACCCATCTCCAGTGTCACATTTTAAATTTTTTGAAGTACTTTAAAGATAGTTAAAAAAAAAGGTAACACTACAAATGCAAATGAAAGAAACAAAACCACATACTACTACATTTACACATGAGCAACAATAGCATCATTGTCCATGACTCCTCTTATACACATTAATAACAGGATGCTCTACAAAAGAGCATGGAAAAACAGCATGCAAGTTAGGTAAATATAATATATGGAAGTTTTGAAAAAAAAACAAACAATTTTTTCTCTGCTTGGGCTTCCCCTTCGAGAATAAAGACTCAGAGGAAAAGGAATCACCACTGCCAACAAACAGAATTATTGCAGTAAGGACAGAAAATACCAGTATTTAGATTAAATCTTCAAAAGAAATGCCAAAGTTATGATGAGCTAAACATAAATAACTAATACTATGAGATACTTCTGGAGTGAAGAAATAAAGTTGACTGGCTGCAAGAGAATGAACTGGCACTGGCAGAACAAAAACAGTGAGTCAGAGGAAAACATGTCCATCTAGAAACTGAGGAGGTTCTACAGCCCCATTTCTCTGCATCACTATAGAAAAGAGAAGGGAGGGAACATGCTCTTTTAGTTTACTATGAACACACTAATGTATGAAAGAACTAGAGACTGCTGAGCTGTTCGAAGTATGAAAGAAAAAACTGCAAGGAGCTACTGATACACTTATGCAGAGCTTGGCACCAAATCACAATGCATATACCCAAATACAAAAGAAAAGGTTCTCTTGTAGAGCTTATTATTACAGTAGGTTTTTTTAACAAGTCACTCAGCCAAGCAATACATTGTCAGCACCATATCAAATCACACTACATTAGTATTTACTAGAGCTAAATTCAAGTAAGTGAAGGCAATGAAAACTTTACTGCAGTACAATAAACTATCAAAAAAACCCAGATCATAGAATTGTCAGGGCTGGAAGGGACTTCATGGATCATTTAGTTCCAGGCCTCCAGCCATGAGCAGGGACACCTCACACTAGATCAGGCTGCCCAGAGCCACATCCAGCCTGGACTTAAAAATCTCCAGGGATGAGGCTTCCACCACCTCCCTGGGCAATCTATTCCAGTGTCTCACCAACCCTCATGGTGAAAAACTTCTTCCTAATGTCCAATCTCAATCTACCTACTTCTAGTTTTGCTCCATTCCCCCATGTCTTATCACTACCTGACATCCTAAGAGGTTCCTCACCAGTTTTCCATCTCTCTTCATAAATCTCCATTGCTATGGGTAATGGAAGCAACATGGGCCATAACAAGCAATGTAGTTTTTGGGCCTGAAACTCATACAAAAATAATACAGAGGAGCGTTAAAAGCTGCATTTCATGATGTGTAGGGTACACAACATCCTCTCTCCTCTCTATACCAATAAATGTTTTCTCTGTATATGATAGTATTACCAATATGGAATCCCAGTACTTCCTTAAATACTGAAGTTAATTAGCTCTTGGTTCTTAGGCTGGAAATGCTGCACAATAGAGATATAAAGGAAAAAAATGTAAGATCAGTCCCACTTTCCTTTACGAACTGAAGAACAACACAAAGAGTATTCTTCACCAGTTACTCTGAACAGGGATTAATAACTTTCAGTAGTTATTACACAGTCTAATGAAGGAACATTTCATATTTATAGAAAGCCACGCCCTTTCACAAACCTGTTTGCTTTACAATGCATCTATGGGTGGCTTCTGGAGAAGCAGAAGAGTCAGTTGTCTCAGTGATGTACCTGGAATTGGCAGCAGTTACAGGGACCTCTTCAGAGAGAACATAAAAACTAAAGGAGAACAAGGAGATGTGCCACAGGCAGTTTATCAGAGTTGCTGCAACCACCTACTTTGCAAGGCACGTTCGGGTCCCATTCAGAAACTGCACTTTTTTTGTGTGTCTCCAACATTAAAAAGTTCAGACTGGGAGTGTGCTTTTGAAGCAGCTCTCCCCATCACTTCACCATGTTTTGGTTTGCGTCATAGGATGGCCTTGGAGTGCATGAACAGGATTCCTTTCCAATGAAATGAAACCAAAAGATGCACTCCCAGACAGTATGTAATTCACTATGGCTTCATGAAACCAGACTAGATCTTTTCTAAAGTCAACAAACAGACCAGCCTTGAAACAGGCATAGTGTCAATGTCTGATGCTCTGTGCCACGTGCTCTTCCATACAAATCTGCTCCCTTTTATCCGCACAACTTGGTAATGTATATATGCATTTAGCATTCCAGACTGGACTCTTAAGCTTGGTTTATCCTGAGCTCAGCTGTGAATAGATTGCCAACAGGCACCAAGAAGTTTGCCCAGTGTATAAATGTTAATAAAACCAGCTATTGGTATATCTCCAATAAATATTCCCCTGGCTTGTGTATAATTTCTGCCGTTATGCTCTCGGTATAAGAAGTAATACACAGAAAAAGCCTATTCTGGGGGAAAAAAATCAGAAAATCATTCTGCTACTATGTGGCAAAAAAATCATAGTGTAAATAGAAAGTACAAGCATTAGGAAGTTTATGATATTATGGCTCAGCACCACTTATACAGCTGTCCTTCTCCCTTTAAAAGTAAATGATAGCTTCATACCAACACATCTGTATTCTGATGTGTGGCACAATATTTGTGACAGTTATACACATGGGTCAACACTCAAAAAAAATACTGGCAACTGCAGCAGAATTCTGGCCAGTCTCACATGCCCACTGTTCATCAGCGAGGCAAAATGAAAAATGGCTGTTTTGTAGATTTCTGCAAACATTCTCTACCTCTTTCAAGACAATCAGACATTCACTTTGGTCACCTAAATCTGAAAGTGATAAATTTACTGTCTGCTTTGTGTTTGTGTGTAGCGATAAATAACCAGCATGTGCCCTGAAGGCTAGGATTTCACGAATCATTAAACTTGTCACCAGGTGGATGTCTGTCATTAACTATGGTTTGAGATGCTAGGAAATACATATAAGGACAGAATTGGAAAAATCATGCGTAAGTGATGCTCGTGAAAAAAAACAAGTTCTGTAATTTGATCTGTGAAGGGAAGAATCATGGCCTTACAGCGAAATCCTAGCAGCCACAGAGGGGCTGACTAAGAAAATTGAGCTTTCACACAGCTCCTTGTAAGACTCCACATAGGCATGGACAAATGACCCTCAGAGACTCGAAGATAAGCAGGTGCTAAGCAGACTGTATCTATGTATGGAATGAATGTATATGTACTACTTTGAGTCAAGTGCTACAACTTTTTGCAGCAATGAGAAATTGTCTTTGATTTTGCTACATAGAAGAGACAATCACAGAACAGTTAAAAATATAGTGAGAGACACTTCCTGTGTGATGTGAACGCTGGATTTAAATTCCATCCATTTGGATTCAAATCAAACCAAACCATTTAGTTAATTTCATTGTGAAACTTAAAATTCATTGTAGAGAAATTAATTAAAATCTTTTCTACAATCACAAGAAGAGGAAACACAGTTGAAATGTGCATGTAAAATATGCATACATTTTCCCTATAAAGAGAATAAATAATGTTGCTAATTATTTGCATAATTTGATACAGCAATACATGCAACTGCACTCATACCTGCAAATTAATTCTGAACAGTTTTGCATGTGAAGAATGAGCCATTTTGACGTGGAGTCACATTCAATTAAATCATATGAGCAAGATCAGTTTAGATGTCAAAGTATAGCACAGCATGATAGAAGCAACATTGGTTTTATTGCCTTTTAAGCCGTATATGGTAGAAATGTCAAGATCAGTAGGGCAATAGTGTTGTGGTTTTTTTAAAGTAAGAACTATGGGGGCGGGAAGGCTAAAAGGGATTTTCTTGTACAAGTATTTCCTATTTTAGTCAGCAAAGATAAAATTCTCTTTACTATGATCTTTGCATTGTCTTTGTTCCATATGCAATACATACCTTGCTTTCTTTAACAGCCTGATGCCCACCACACCTGTCAGTAGAGCAATGAGAGATTCTGATATGAATGAAGGTCCCCTACAACCAGGATGAACTGATAAACTACAGCTCATTCAACATGCACTACCTTACTGACACAAAACTTTTTTGCTGTAAGCTTACCCAGCAGGGTTTGCTCTCTTTTCCAGGAGCCTGCCTGCTTTGTAAGTAATTTTGCATCCTGATAATATGCAACCCATGAACCTGTGGTTACAATTCCCAAATGGTTATGCAATGCCCAAGCTCTTGTTTCTAGTCTTTGAGATTCATAAGCTCCAGTAGCAAAGGGTATGCCCAGTCGTGTTGGAGCCACTTCTTAGTTTCCTTGCTTTTTAGAGACATTTTTGCAACACATGAACTGAGTGATAAAGTTAAATGTGCAAAGACACTTCCAAGCTCCACGAGCATATCTGGTATTTATAGTCAGCTTATAGTAAGCACAAATAACTGTGACTTCGACAGTGATGCCACTTCTTTATCAGCTTAAATATTTGAGGATACTCAGATTAAGGAGTTTCTATTAGCTTAATACAAGCCTCGAACAAGCTTGCCTAAATTATGACCACCTGCTAATTGACAAGAGCCTAATTTCTCTTCCTACATGTGTGAGACTTCAGACCTTTTCAAGTCTGAACGTTGACAACCTGACAGTTTTAAGCTTAAATCACAAAACACTGACATGGTGAATGTGCCAATATCAAGATGACTGCCATGAAAACATAAACTGTTTGACATTTAATAAACTTGTGTTTTCATAGAAATACAATGTGTTATAGATGGTCTATTTCCATGAAAACACATGGTTAGAAATGAAATGAAAATACTTTTCTCAACACTAAAAATTACAACAAAAAAACCTTCACCAATGAGCCCTCATCTGCAAAACAAACTAGAATTCATTAAGTTTAAAATTCATTTTTATATTAAACATAACCAATGAAGGGTCAAATACAACAGCTAATATAAATATTTTTACTTCTTTTAAAAAGTTGAATAAAGAAATTTTTTTTTAAAGTTATGTAAAAGCACCAATGGACACGAGTACTGCATTTGATAGTGCAAAGTAGAGAGAGCTAATGGATGGGATGGTTTGGGAGAAGTGCATAACGCTATTGGGCAAATAGTCTGATAGGGTCCTAGTTTCTTTCCTTACTGAAGTTAATACCTGCAGGGCAGAGTGAAAACTGACTAAATGAAGTATGCTGTACCACTTTGAGTGTAAGGGAGAAGCTGCGCTACTTTGCAATGAACAGGATCTTCTGGCTTTAAAGCCAAAGGCACTTTCCCTACTGATTTCAAAAGCTACACAACTTGCCACCTGTCTTTGATCATCTCTCTTCCCTGATGGGAAAAGTCCCATGAGGAAAATCAAGAGTGCAACAATTAAAGAAGAGAAGGTTTCACACAAAGTGAAGCCTTTAAGAAAAAGAATGTTTTTATGAGTATGATACGCTCAGAGTAAAGACAGCATTAGATTTAAATCAGTAGCTATCGTTACATGCAGATCCCACAGGAAGTATCCTAGAAGCGCTATTTTTCAACGAGCCTAAGCACTTCAGCTCTTACTGTGTAATCTGGGAATGTTTAGCATGATGCATACAGGTACTGGTATGATGAGTTACGATCTCACAGGAAGAAAAGAGAAGTTTAAGGGCTTTAATGGATGAAATACAGAATTTACCATCGCTTATGTCCTGTTGCCATTCTCTCATACACAATTTGACCACCTACATCAGCTGAAGCTTCTGTTTTCCTTCTTACCTGTTAGGTTGTGGAACTGGATAGGTTTCCAGCGATTGAACTGGCACACAACTTCTAGGTAAATAGCAACTACATACTTCCCTCTTTCTTTGAGCCTTTCCTTTTCCTTTGGCCTCTTCAAAGTTCTAAGAAAAACAATTTAAATAGAAATAACCTCAAAACTATTTTGAAACACCTGCAGGTGTTTAGGAGGAGGTTGGATGAGGCACTTAGTGCCATGGTTTAGTTAATTAGAAGGGTTAGGTGATCGGTTGGACTCGATGATCTTAGAGGTCTTTTCCAACCTGGTTAATTCTGTGATTCTGTGTAGCATCCACATAAAATCCATCAAAGAGGCATGTTTAGCTGTGTTCAGTGATCACAAACTGGAAAACAAGACAAGCTAAAAGCAGAAAAGACTAACTTCAGCTACAAATTAAATTTTTTTTCTGGGTTTATTATCCAGCTATGAACTAACCTAATAAAGGGAATGGTTACTTCTGGGTATGGCACTCAGAACTAGCTAACTGAATTAAGTTGTTGGGGGTTTTTTTTGGCTTTGGGCAAATTATATTTGCACTTTGGTAATTTATTTATTTAGAAGTAATTTTTTAATGACAAGTGTATAGCAGACAGATTTTGTGTGAGAATTACCAAGAGGACAGAAAAGGAAAGAATAATGGAATGATACAGGTAGCACAAACTTTTGTAGTTGATATCAAACTCTAAACAATTGCCAAAATTCTATCAGCAAGACATGTCCGTGTTACATTAACACTCAATTTCTAACTGCTAATCAGAACATTTGTTTGTCACTATCAAGTTTTATCTGGAGAGAACCATCACGGAGGCTTACTATATCAATGCTATTAGGCCAGTTTGCATATGCAAGACAAATCTGACACAACAGAACACACAAGCTTTACTGGACAATCTATAACTATCCACAATACAACAGAAATAGGTATGTAGACAGTCTTTTGTGGTTTATCCTGAATATACAGGAAAAAAGAACATCACATTCATACATTCATCTTTGTGATTTCAAGACCCGGAACTCAATACCATGAGTCAAGAAATTAAGTAGCTACATGTAAGCCTTGTCAATTTTGCACTTCACAGATTACAACACCACTTACTGAGCTGGACAAGTAGCCTAACTACAGATTTAACCCTGAAATAGGGAAGGCAGTCTATCTGCAAAACAAGTGACAGGTTCCTACACGGAGAGAGAATCACACAACCTCCCACCCAATGCCAGCGAAAAGCAGCAAATGAACATGCTGCAGGGGAATTTTCTTGGCAAACCAGGATTGTCAGGAATTAGTTTCACTAAGAATATTAATAGGTTCACCAACTATTTATTCCCAAGTCAAAGTTCTCTATGTTTCTTTTCGAAGGTTGCCTGTTAGAAATGTTAGAAGTGGCTGGGGTTCTTTTGGTGACATTGTTTGCTTGGCAAAGACAAAATATTCCAGAGGACATACATTACCACTTCTTCAAAGACAGGATTTAATACTAAAATTTACTCTCAAAACAGCTGACAGTGAGGTAGTGAAGTCACATTAACAGGATGTGGGAATTTAGGGTTGAAGTACCTGAACTGTCTTGTTTCTAGGCCAGCTCTTAAAGTCACATCACCATATCCTATATGAAGGACTACTCCAGCCTGCTTTAAATTAACAATGAGTTTTCTCACCTTCTTCCTGAAAACTGCAGAATAAAACAGGCTATTTCAGTGAAACAGTTCTTCAAATATCAAAAGCTCTGTTTATCAAGAAAATTATTTTCAGGCCAGCACTGTTAATGTCCTTAAAGATCAAAATTGTCTTCTTGGAGGACTCCTTTACTTGCACTTTTATTTCAAGGGCCATAACTCTAGAGTAAGCCAGCAACATAGGGAAAGAAAAGGAAAAAAAGGGGTCACAGTGAAAGAAGTGTTAAGAGTTTAAACAGGAAATTTGCCTTATCTGTAAAAGCTGTCTTTGCAGCCAGCAAGTATCACACCTACATATCAGTTAGGTAACAGTAACAAAGATAATGAAACAGTTCTTCAGACAAACATTGGTGGAAAGGATGGTTATCAACTGATGACTATATCTGAAACGAAATCACTAAATGACTTTGGTCACATACTGGCTTTCGGAAACCAGAGGTTTCCCTACCTCTGTTGCATAGAGATTAAATAAAGCCTACTTTGAATTTCCAGAAAACTGCAAGAACACCACTGTTGTCAACTGGCTTTTGAAGCCAGTAGTAAAGANTTACGTTAACCTTAAACAAGAAGTGATCATATACACAAAGGAAGAAGGTAAGCTAGATAACAAGCTTCGTTATTGCAGCGAAGTCATCATCCTCTTTGTCAGGCTTCCTGTTTAATTTACTGCTTATATTTCTTACAATAACTCATTGAAGGCTTGGTTCTACTTCCATGCAAGTCAAGAACTTTACCGCTAATGGCACTAAATTTAAGCCAGGAACATTCCTCAAGTCCTAGATGCAATCCTGTAAAACTGCAACTTCTGTCCAGGGGAAATGTATTCCTTTGGTAAAGGAACAGTGAATCCAAAACCAGACAATATAATAATTCAAGGTAAGGTGACTCCATTCAGGTTAAAGACCAAATCTAGGTTCTACAGTTATAGCACCTTAAACTAGCATGAGATAAAGTAGCAAAGGCTATTCAGATTTTCATACTTACTGACATATTTTAAAAAAGCAAATTCAATGTTATGATGATTATTTCAATGTGTGTATGTCACACCATGCATGTTTTAACTATGCTTTTATAGTGCACACAGAGTTGACTGAAATCACTACATTACAGATCAATTGTGTTGTTTTTGTTTTAAAATCCAACAACAAATTCAACTTCCCCCCTATACTGAAATAGCACCAGGCTCCATCTTTTCGGAGTCTTTCAGTACAATGAAGAATTTTTCATAAGTAATTTGTTTGTGAGCATAGTTTAGTTAAAGCAGATGACCATCTTCCCAACCCCTTCTGCACATTCCAGATGGAATTTACGGATCCAGAAACTCGAACTGAAGTATCTTTAAATCCATACAAAACCCAAGAATCACCTGTACTTCTACCTAACTGTAACTCACATTTGGCAGGATTTCTGAAAAGCTGTGTGCACTGTTCTCCCTGCCTTCTTCCCCTATCCCCACCAATTAACCAATGCACACAAAGACATGGCATTTTGTCAGGAAACCTCAGAACTATTCAACTGTTATGAAGAAAGAAAACAAAAGCTGATTTTTAAGAATTATATATCCCAAATTCCATTTGGATTCTATTTACCTTTGGGCTAATCTGTTTCTGTTCCTACTTTCCAACTGCGAATTTTAGTTCTTCAAGATCAACCCACACTGCCCTTTGAGGTTTGTTGTCCTTTTTAGGCAAGAAATTAAGCTATACTTCATCATGTTAGGAGACTTCAAGGGAGAAAAATCTCTTATAGTTTTTCAAATAAAAGCTTTGTAAATATCATCAATTGGTCATAAAATTAATAAGCTACTCAGTATGAGTCAGAGTGACTACCTTGTCTGACATAAGGAGCTACCTTATATGCTGTGTCTGAATGAAGCTCGTGTTTTCAGCTGGCATCAACATTTAAACATTTAAATAATTCCAGGCTGATGTTCGCAGAAAAAGGCTGAAAAAACTTCCAATTCTTTCACAGTCCTAATAAGGTTAGCCATCAACATGCATTAAAAAGCTCTTTTCAGGTTCAATAGTTTTTTCAGAATGGTGATTGCACCAGCCTAGCAATGCACTGTCAAATAAATGAGTCTATTAGGAATGATGGAATCAGTCCCTGGATTCAAAATTCAGATAATAAAATGTTCTTTTTTTGGTTCAGGTGCCAGCCTTGGAGAAGACCATATGACTGAGCTTGCTTTAGAATCATCAGAATTCAGCCTTGCAACAACAAAAATGCAATATTGTGCTATAAGAAACAATTCTACGAAGTGAAATTAATGTGAGGAGAAAGCTCCTAAGGACAGATTCTTCTCAACGTGCAAAAAAAGGTAGCAGTGATATGTCCATGGGAATAAATATACTTTGGGAAAACACTTCGACATTTGATCTTTGAACAAATGGACAATCAAACTTAAAGATCATGATTTAATCCTAATCCAAACACTTCGCTGTATTTGGTAGCAATCCATTCACAAAGGCTTATCTTTTTACGAAGACTGAGGTGACTTCAAGGAACTGTTTGAACGACGTTGACAGATTCTTGCACAAGTCTTGTTTAGTGAGGACCATTATCTCTTAGGAAACTATTTCAAAGAATGTAGTCAAAAGGCTTCCAGTGTATTGGTATTTCTCTGCATGTATAGTTAGAGTTGCCTTGACTCAGTCAAAAGTCAAAATATGCAAACCACATATTAAAGAAAAAAAATTGTGAGCAGTAATATTTACTATTTTTTTTAACATTGTTTGCATTGAAAAATATCCAGAACACAGAAGTAGTTTGGGAGAAGTCTCATCTGACAGTTTTCTGGTATTCAAACCACTAAAAAATGGAGAAAAAAAAATTTTAACTTTACCACTTTGTCAAGAGTAACTTCTACTCTCTCAGTGTGTGGCAAATATAAAATATTCTGCTGTTTACATTCAGACTGTAACAGTTCTCCTTTATAACCAATGACCACACCAAAATTGTGGATGGCTATTCTTATCAAGCTGGAAACATTACTTCACATAGCAGCTGTAAGAGTTCTAAAGACAAAAGACTTAAAAACCAACAAAACAATAACAACAGAAGATAACATTTTAAGGGCTGATGAAAGCATGTTTGAGCCAACAGGAATCCTTAAAGCAAGATGTGGGTGTAACAAAACAGTGGAGATATTCCCCATATATTTACTGCCTAGGTCCACAAACAGTTAAATTTTATTTTTGAGTAATTTTCACAATTTCTGACTATCCATCAACCACACTGACAGAATTTAGGCACCTAATGTCAGAAAGCTCCCCCAACACTCCACCATTCGTTAAAACACAGGCCTTCAAACAATTTCTAAAACAAGAGACTGTCTTAAACAGAGAACTCTTCAAAAGAATGTCTCTGACCATCTTTCATGCTTCCACTGGAGAGACTAGAAAAAGAAACAGAGTGTGAGCAGAATAGCATTTTTTTTATTTGTAATCTCTATTAATATGTATTAAGAGGTATGACAAGGGTCAGGACTTGCCCCCAAACAAAGACCTGCAAAATTTAAGACAGCTTGCTTTCTTCTGTCTTATCTAATTGAGTTTACTAGGTAACTATAAGTTAGAAATATCTGAATTATAATCCCAACATCATATAGGCCCCTCCATAAACATTTTAATACCGGATGATTAATATTTTGCAGATTCTTATTGGTGTTCATTTGCCAAAATTAATTCTCATCTGTTTGCAGTATTTTACCATGCTGTAGTCTATTCTCTACTTTGCTATGAAGGCACAGAAAAACCTGACTTGAGGTATTTATTAGAAAACTCACAGTAAAGTAAATCCATAATTAGTGGTTATAGCCAAAAATCCCTTGTAGATAGAAGCTGCTCCATATAGTCAGAACAGAACCAGAGAAGAGACCTGACATTAGCTTCAAGTGCAGCTAATAGACAGTTCCCCATGGGACTTTCAGGGCAGTGCATTTAATTGCCTGTTCTATCAGACTTAGAGAAAAAACGAAATGTTCCTTCCAACTGTGCCAAAGGGTTGGGGCCCAGGTAGAAGCCAAGCTTTTAGGTTGCTAATAGAAGATTAGAAGCATCAGATTTGTCTCACCTCTGACCAGTTACTCTGTGAGGGCATAAAACGTGCATTAATAAAATGTTCTCCTGATGCTTTACCCACAGTTGATTCCATATGGGCAAAGGGCCAGTCTCTCTTCGCAGCTATCAGAACTTTCACAGAGAAAAGGTTTCGCTGCTATAGAACTACAATGAAGAACCAGAGCATTCAGAGTTTTCTGTGAATACCCATGTCATGAAAGTCACACATTCACAGGTGGCATTGTCAGTCTGCACTCTTCCTCCTAAGACAGTCAGAAACATTGTCTGATTTTAAAAATATTCCCTCCTCTCCTCATTATTTTACAATGCCTTCGTCTTTGCCCTTATACTCAATAACTACACCATGGGAAGGTAACATTCACTCTCTCGGGCAACAAACAAGTCACTGACATTGTGTTTTGTGTGGCAGGGAATAACACTGATTGACTGAGGATGTTGGCATCCAAACCAAACTTTTCACAGGGACATCTTCAAAGTGGAATTCAAGGTACAACATCTAGCTGCTTACGAGGAGGTTTCTCCATTAAAAAAAAAAAAAAAAGGTGGGGAATCAAGTGTAGCAGTAGTTCAGCAAAAGTTTTATACAAGAGAAAAGCCCTAGATAGTTGTCTTCGGATTTCTTCACCAGGGCAAACAGTGCTTCAAGGACAAGTAGGAAAGTAGCTGCTATTTGAGGCAACTTCATTATAAAATCATTTTTAATAAGCAATCTGAACAAAGAGAGGGAGTGCTCTTGCAGAGAAGCCCCCAAGGGATCTTAAGGCTGCCCAGTAAAGTTATTAGGAGGTTACACACAGGGGACCAAACAGCTATTTTATTGGCCTCAGGGGACAGGGTTTAGTTTTCACCTGCTCTCTTTAGGCCCTGGTGCTAACAGCAGATCCTGTTAACCATCAGTCTTCTGCAGGCTCCTATTTTGTGAGGGAAGAGTATCATTTATCTACTTTAGCCAGCATACAAAACACATGAGGTGAAGTAGACAGCACATTGCACAATAGACATACGTGTAAATCGGATCAGAAAAATTTACCAGGTATTTTCCCTTTAGTGCAGTTAAGCAAAAGAATTAACAACCCCCAAGAAATCTTTAGCAGTGGCTATAAATACAATGTGGAAAGTAAAATCAGACAAAGACAAATTCGGGTCTTGAGTTCAATTAAGCTGCAAACATTAGTAGGTATGTAGAACTTTGGTGAGTAACAGTTCTACAATATTTGGACATCTGAGAAGTTTAAGAGCTGTCTCCTGCCCCAGATCAGGCACTTAGCTTCTGAGAAGCTATGGCCTTTTCTCAGTGAAGATGTGATGGGCATGATTTAGGAACGGATCTCTGCTCAGAATAGTATTAAGAGCATGCCCATGCTTAGCATGCTCAAAGACCAAGACATTCTCTTTTTTGGCTAGTTATGCTGCAGTAGCAATGAAAATACAGCACTCCAAGCTCCAGTCAAAGGCTGAGGTGCTTGTCAGGTGCTTGCCTGAAACACCTGAACTTTGTCATTACATCTCCTGAGCACTTACTACATGTAACATGCAGCATTAGTCAAGCTGATCTCCCTATAGTATAATCACACCTTTCAGCTGCAGTGTGAACTTGAAACATGAACTGTCCAGCTGGCCAAAGGTAAGTTTCACTGAAGTACACAAAGTCAAGATACTCCTCTAGACCAATACCTACTACAAGATGAGTGCAGAACAGTTCCAGAGCTTGATGTGGGACTAAGAGAAGGCATTGGGATAGGTGCTTGGTACGTGATCTCAGATGTTAGAAGGGATGTGCTTGTTTTTATTCTTTCCCAACAAAGCTGCCAGCTCTTCATGCAAATGCTTTTATTAAGTGATAAAAATTAAAAGTACACAGTCGCCACTTTATTTTCCAGCAGGAGTTCATGTCATTAAAATCAGCTTTGGAAACATTACTCTTCTGCCAGAAAATACACTGAAATTATACTTTCAGTTAAGTAAGGAATATTTAATCAAATATTACGGAATTCATACAGAGATGCCTAGTGGCATAACTGTTTAAGAAAAAATTACTCTAACTATTATTATAAAACATGAAAATCAGAAGTCCTAAGTCTGAAACAAAGGACAAATATCTTAGAGTTACAAAGGAGACAATCCATAGAGAGTTATGCTACAGGTATTTTCTGCTACATTTGGACATATCTTGAGTTACGAAAATATAAAATATACAGGGCTGAATGTGATACTCAAGTGCACCTATCTGCATTACATGCAAACACAAACATATATTTGAGGACGAATAAAATGTGTAGAAAACATCATGGCTATCTTGATGTTGCAACTACCACAACACAATCTACAAAGCACAATCACTAGGCATTATTTCTGCCAGTATCATGTTACCAGTTAGTAGTGCAGAACCCATCCTTAGTTCAGGGAGCTGGTAACTACTAGTGACACAGTGAAATGTGACAGCCCACACTAATCCTGTCCAGGTACAAAGAAGGTATAACTGTCCTGGCCTAATTCTACCTTGAGAAGCAATGCAAATTATTTTATACACACATGTTTAAGATGAAGTGGAACTTCCCAACAGCTTAACTGATACAACTGCTCTGAACAGAATGAGGCACACATTTCGAATGTCAGTTTGAAGCAGCCCTTACTATAAGAGGTTTAGGAACGAACAATGGCAAGGTAGCACGACTAAATAGTTCCATTACCAGAAAGGGAAGTCCTTACGATAAAGGAATGAGAAGACAGAGTGAGCTGGTCTAAATTTCCCTAGAAAAATAGGCTGGTATCAGTATAGGAACTGAGGTACTTGGCTATCTCATCACTGGTACTGCTCAAAGAAGCATATTCTTTCTCTCCAAATGGTGATAATTCAGTCTAAGTGCATGAAATTGGTAGTTGTCAAACAGTTTAGGACTCATCTCACAAAATTTCATCATCCACACTGTGTGCTGACAGTGATCTACAATACACTGTCACTGCAGTGTTAAATCCAATGAGAGGCATCTAGTTTGAAGTAGCATCAATGTAAAACAGTTAAGAGCAGCCCCACAGGTCCCTGCCTCTGCACTGACAAGTATGTGTCACCAGAGGCAAGGGCTCCTGCTGCAAAACAACATACCAGTGAACCATAGGAACTCTTGCATGGTGTTCTGGAGACCTGGACAGAGAATTGTGTGAAAGGAAGGCTTTCAATATTTGTAAGTGTTTTTCCTACCTTAAAAATTCCAGGTGAGGAAATAGCTGGACCTCTACACAGATACAAACTCCAGCTATGCAATCAAACTCCTTTGAAGCTTCTGAGCATGGTTCATTGCAATTCAAATAGCAAGAGGAAGTAAGTTCCATCCCATTGCAGATTCATTACAGTATGAGCCTTCTGGGTGCATCCACAGGAAACCACCCCTTACTTTGATAGGCAGTCAAGTCAAATTCATTTAAGAAAGTCAGTGCTCAAGATATAAAAATGAACTGGAGAACAATAAGGTAATTTATTTGTGTGATAGTTCTGAGTCACAAGTGGTCTGGTAGAGCCATCAAACTTACTGCATGAAATACAGCAAGATTTAGATTTAAGATGCCAGAAATGATATACAACAGACTTCAAGACTGAATATGGGTTCACACCAGTGGGTACTAAATGACAGGTCCTCTGCAGCCTTTTGTTCCCTGAATTTCAGATCTTTATTATCACTGATACAATGATGTCTGTCTGAATTTGAAAAAGGCTGAAGCTGTGCACCAGTTACCATTCACTGAGTACTTTTCTATTCAGAGCATGAAGCAGGAGAGGAACAGGATTGTATTACAAATATTATTGCAAAGTAAACGATGAGAAAAGAACCTAAGTGTCATACTTTTTTTTTTTTTTTTTGAGTCAAAAAAGACCTAAAACACCAGAAGTCCCACTTTGTATGGAAGATGAGATAGAACTTGGCCTCTACCATTTGACGAGGCTGGTGAGAGGCCTCGAGCACAAGCCCTATGAGGAGAGGCTGAGGGAGCTGGGACTGTTTAGCCTGGAGAAGAGGAGGCTCAGGGGGGACCTTATTGCTGTCTACAACTACCTGAAGGGTGGTTGTGGCCAGGAGGAGGTTACCTTCTTCTCTCAGGCAACCAGTGACAGAACAAGAGGACACAGTCTCAGGCTATGCCAGGGCAAGTTTAGGCTGGAGGTGAGGAGGAAGTTCTTCACTGAGAGAGTAATTTGTCACTGGAATGGGCTGCCCAGGGAGGTGGTGGAGTCACCGTCCCTGGAGGCGTTCAAGGCACGTTTGGACATGGCACTTAGTGCCATGGTCTAATCTTGAGGGCTGCGGTGATGGGTTGGACTTGATGATGTATGAGGTCTCTTCCAACCCTTGCGATACTGTGATACTGTGACTTAGCTAAACTAAAGGTTATAAAAGGTGATGGTTAACCTAACAAATTGCCATATGAGCCCAAGAGAAAATAGTTCTACAAACAGACAGAAGGCAAATGTACTAAGGGGAAAACTACATTTTGGGGTGGACAAAATTTATTCCTTTAGTGTTGCTTGGAAGAGTATTAAACATCCTTGTTTAAAAATGGCAGGTTTCATAAAGCTCACACTCTGATGAAGCGATGATGTAGATAAACAGTTAATGAATCAGAATACTTGGATAAAATTTATTGTATTGAGAAGAGTGAATATCTTTTAGGTTTTATTTAGCTAGTTATATAATGAAAGATAAGTATTTCTTCAGCATTATATTTTACGTGTGTGAATACTGAACTACTGTTAGAGTCAGAAATGACCTAAGCGCAGCACAATAGTTCAATTTCACTTGACAGAACACTTTTGTCACAGACTAATGCCAAGAAGGCGGTAAAACATATCCCAAATCTTAAAATAATGTCAGGAAGAACTAAATAGCAGAGATTGATCACGACCGATTTCAAAGCCTGCACAATTAAAATTACTATCAGGATGAAGTCCAAAAAGGATAAATCTGATTGTTTCAGATGCATGTTTCAACCTTACCAGAATTACACTTAACTAATTAAGTCAAAACATCATTAGAAACACGTGTTTGGTGATAGTTGACATCCTCATGTGCTACACACTGTGAACTTGTAAGAAGACATAATTCCAAACCAGCAGTTTAGACAATGTATGTGTGTTTGTGAGAATGGTTTTCTGAAATGTCTTTGCAGAACTCCTACTCCATGTAACTTAGTCTGGATGTGTTCTATGTACCGATACAGAACGAAAAGCAAACTCAAGAGGATTTCATACACAAAACTTCTATCTTTCTCATCATTTGTAGTTGTTAGCAACTCAGACGTGAGTTGTAATTTTTGCAGTTACACATTTATTTTAAATTATTTTTTTACAAGTCATTGTGAAACTGTGAATTTTGATGTCTGTTTTTGCTATTCAGTAACAAAAAAATCCTAGGCAATAAGGAAGAAAAAACACTTACTGTGCGTGATGCCGAAATGCCAAAGATCCAAAATTTACATTAATTCCTGCTCTATGAGAATGTGTCATAACAGAAATGAATTCTAAAATACCTTCAACCAAACCTGAATGAAACCTCATACATATTTGCTAGTAAATGTAGCCCGTATTTTCATCATGCCAGTTACAGCATATGGCTCCTTCTATTTTAATCCTTTCTTAATGGGCAAGCTTATCTTCCCATTATTCAGGGAACTTCTTTGTTCACGCTTCAGCAGCTGCATGACAACTGATTAACAAATGGAGGAACTACTCTTTGACAGTTCCTTAGAACAGCACAAACAGAGTTCTCAACACAGAAGATGCCAAGACCCTAATTTCTGCCTCAACTAGATTAAAGGCCATATATGGTAAAGAGTAGCTAATGGTCTAACACCATTGATGAATTTATCTTTTTTCCATTGTAGACCTCGAATGTAGCATCCACTGAGACATACATGATGAGAGCACTTTATTAGTCTGGCAAGATTTTAAGAGCTCCTTTGGTCTGTGGTGACTCTCTTATCTTCCCTACAAATGTATCAAATACTTGAACGGGAGATGTGACTCTTCTTTCAGGTGAGCACATGGCACTGCTGTATACAAAATATATATGTTGACTGCAACTGATTTCCAGGTGGAGCGTTACAAACCACCACGTGCAGTCGTTAGCCTCTACGCAAGAGAGGCCCAAGACTGAGCTAGCATAAATACTGAATTACTTACCACCTCTAGAGAGGGTGGTCGCTCCAGGCCAGGGTTGAGCTCATGGGCAAGGCTGTGCAAGGAAGCTGTCTGTACAATGCCTGGCCTGCGGATATACAGAGGACTTCAGTCTCCTGTACTGTCAATCTCAGTCAGCATGAGCTCAAATATTCACCAGAAATGTAAGGGTCAAATACTGCCCTCAGATGCCTATCTGTAGCTCACATATATTCATTCAGCCAAAGGAATCTGACCCTAAGAATGCATTAAGCAGCAAGTCCACCTAAGCAGAGGAGTACCATCAGCCTCTAAAACTCTGTGACATTTAACATGTGTGCCAAACTCATACAAAAACTCATACAAATTAGCTTCACATCTGAAATTCTTAAATCAAGCAGCAGCATTTTGTAACTCTATACAGTAAGGATTCAAAATCTCAAGTCAGATTTTTTATTATATTAATATTATAAAAACAGGGATGAAATTAAGAATGAAATTAATGTAAGACACTATGATACCACTTTAACCCTAGAAAGCGCAACAAACACATTTCAAACGCATAACCCTGTGAACGAGCATCTATCTTCGTAAATTTTGTGCAGCCTACCACTGCTTTGTTAGAAGGCTTTCATGAGACTAATAGGCTCAGCTTTAGCCTACCCCTGTTTCAGATCCTGGGCAAGTACAATCCCTGCATTATCAAATTTCCAAACCTCCACAGTATCCGAAGAATCTCAACATATCTCCTTTAGCTACAAATGATAACACTTTCTTGGAATAGTGCTTTTAACTCACTGCAGAGTAGATGAGAGTTGATCCCAAATGATGTCTTTGAAGACGATTCGGAATAAATGTATTCATAAATAAATACAGGCATCCACATCCATTTCCAAGGTTGTCATTTATGAGGATTGTTTGTTTATGTGGTTGAGAGCAAAACAATAACCTCCAAATTTTCATCAAGAGCTCCTTAAGCACAAGCACAGAATGATTTACCTTACAGTTAATGCATAGGAAGGGACAGAAGACTTTCAATTAAATAATTTGATTCATATTGCATATATAACAGACACCTCCTCCCCAAACATTCTTCTTACTCTTGTTTACTGGTACCTGTAAGGTATACATCCTAGAACAAGAAATTCTGCCTTTCTTCACAACTTTTTTTGCTGCCTTCCGATTTAATACATCTACAAATGCACAAATGCATACACACATGCACTGTGTATTCATTCAGATGACATTTCAGGCATGATCTAGAAATGCTCCAAAGCAGGAAATGCACCAGAATATTTAAACAGAGCCTTCTCAGGCTAGACAGACACCTAATAGTCTGAGAACCACAGCACAGACTAACATGAGTGCCATTTATAATGGAAGGCCAAATCAAAAGATAGTACTTACATGTATGAGTCTTCTTTGTTACAGAAATACCTGTAGAAAAGAAAGGACACCAACGTTAGCTAAGTGACCAATGACTAAATTATTTTGACATATATTTCATCATTGAACTACTTTATTTCAGACGCACAGCAGCCACTGTAAGAGAGGAATGAAAATCATAATGCTTTGTATTTTAGAGGTGAGAGGATCCCCCTTCTTTGCATGCAGACTTTAATTGCATAATGCTCTTACACCTCATCAATAAATGTTTCAACATGTATTGCTTAAATTTTGTGGCTGGAGTGTACCAACACACTGTTGTTTTAAAACTGAA
This sequence comes from Eubucco bourcierii, assembly GCA_013396675.1. NCBI lineage: Eukaryota > Metazoa > Chordata > Aves > Piciformes > Ramphastidae > Eubucco > Eubucco bourcierii. Next base: position 897 of record VWZE01004568.1, on the reverse strand, counting down.
GCTGATGGAAACTGATGAAACCAACAACACTATGGAAGCCCCCTTTTATTTCTTATGGTTAATTTTTTTCCCACACTCACATGAACTAGTGAACATCATACTACCCCGACAGAACAGATTTGAGCAGTACAACAATTCATTTGCTAAGGTATTAAGTTCAAGTAGTTCCTTGACTGCAAGCTGTAGCTTATGCTCATTAAAACCAAATGAACAGCTCTCTCAATATGAGTATTACTTGCCATAATTTCAAGCCAGATGCAAATATCTCCAAGCTGTTAAATATATACTTTCTAAAGTAATAAAGATGTTTTTATGCTAGACAGGCATGTGGCAGCAATCACCAATGATGGTCCAGTGCCAGTGAAATTTAAAAGGCATTTTAAAGCAAGCAATAGAGTGAACAGAATGAGGCAAAATTCATAATTCCAAATAAAGATAAAATTAACTCCGTTAAATGTCATTGGAATTCATGCTTGAATACAAATAATATTGTCTCCACTTTAGTAGATAACTGGTTCTGTACTCAGACCCCTCTGTATTTAAGCTTCACTCTCCTTGGGGGGAATTTCATGAGAAGAGAAAGAGGTTATTTGAAGCAGCACAAGTATTTGAAACATTTCATTTGTGATTAAGGCCTGTAATGAAATTTTGGGATTGGAATTGTTCAGCTTGCTATTCATTAAAGAATTCATGTTGTGGAGTATCTTGGGGAGGCAGTATATTACAGTTATTCAGAAAAATATAGAGATACCTTACTTGCAAATTTAGAGCTAACTTCCAAAGCCAACAGTTTTCAAACTACTAATTGTTTTGGTAGTTGCATAAATCCACAAATCCATAACCAGTCCCAAATAGCCCAATAGCCCAAACAGGAGACACCTCTCTCGAAGGGGGAAG
>VWZE01004565.1:71773-82300 GCA_013396675.1 Eubucco bourcierii | reverse complement strand
AGTATTTTGTAAATTACAGAATGAGAGGGATTGGAAGAGACCTCTGGAGATCATCCAGTCCAATCTCCCTGCCAACCTCACTCCCTCCCTCCCTACTGCTTGAGTAGGTCGCAGAGGAACACATACAGGTGAGTTTGCAGTGTCTCCACAGATGTAGCCTCCAACACCTCTGGACAGCCTGCTTCAGTGCTCCATCACCCTTAAATTATTTGAGTTCCTCATCATGTTCAGGTGGAACTTTCACGTTCCAGTTTGTACCAGTTACCCCCTATCCTGTGAGTGGGCACACTGAACAAAGCCTGGCCGCATCCTCCTGACACCCACCCTTGAAGTATTGGTCAGCATTGATCAGATCCTCCTCAGGCTGCTCTTCTCCAGACTAAACAGCCCCAGGGCTCTCAGCCTTTCATTCTCAAAGAGATGTTCCATTCCCCTCAGCATCTTTGCAGCCCTTTGCTGTGCCCTCTCCAGCAAGTCCTTGTCCTTGAGCACTAGGGAGTCCCAAACTCGACAGAGTATTCCAACTGTGACCTCACTGGAGTAGAGTAGGGGGGAAGAAGAACCTGACTTGACTTGCTGACCACACTCTTCTTGATATATCTCAGAACACCATTGACCTTCTTGTCCACAAGGTCCCATTGCTAGCTCATGGTCACCCTGTTGTCCAACAGCAGTTCCAAGTCCTTCTCTACAGAGCATGTACTGTACCCTGACTTGTACTAGTGCAGGGATTGTTCCTGCCCAGATGCAGGTACCTACCTTGCCCATGGTTGAACTTCATAAGATTCCCTCTGCCCAGCTCTGCAGCCTGTCCAGGTCACACTGGATGGCAGCACAGCCTGAGGGGCCATCAGTCAGTCCTCCCAGTTTGGTGTCATCAGCAAACTGACTGAGGGATCTGTCCCTTCATCCAAGTCAGTGATGAGTACATTGAACACAACACCAGGTAACTAAAGGTCTCCTATTAGACCTACCCCACTGCCCACAACTCTCTGAACCCTGTCCTTCAGCTAATTCCCAATTAGAGTGCCCATTTAGTCAATCCACATTTCTTAACCTTCTCAAACTCTATCACAAGCATGGGAAGTATCACAGAATTTCACACAGTTGCAGCAGATGACATATTTTCTTGCCAGACACAGGAAACTCTTGGAGAGCACTCCAAAGCAGTCATCTGAGAGGTAGCTCTGGTAATGACTTTTATTCCCTGAGAGGAAGACAGTGCAGTGTAATAAATTAAGATTTCAGTAATGCATGATAGCAGTGAGGAATATTCACTTCTAATTGTGGGGATGACTCCTGTTCCTGAGCGCTCTGCAGCTCAGAATCCCTGCAGAATGCTCCCAGCCTGCGATTGCTCATTTCCTGTAAGATTTACTCAAGGAGACCCTTTCCTCCATACACACTTCCCTACACACCCAGGCTGTGGCACCCAAGTCTGTGCAACCTCTTGCTTCCAGGGGATAGCAGGAACCTGCCATGGATTGAAGTCATGGAACCACAGAATGTTCTGGGTTGAAGGAGACCTTAAAGATCATGTAGTTCCGACAACCCTACCATGGGCAGGGACACGTCCTACTAAACCATCTTCTCCATTCCCTGTTCAGCCCAGTGTGGAACACTTCCAGACTTGAAACCTTCACCACTTCCCTGGGCAACCTGTTCCAGTCCCTCACCACCCTAATGGGGAAGAATTTCCTCATAATATTTAATCTCAACCCAGCTTTTTCCAATTTGTAGCCATTCCTCCTTGTCCTCTTACTCCATATCTTTGTCAAAAGTCCCTCCCCAGCTCTTCTGTAGCCTCTTCAAATCCCAGAATGCAGCTCTAATGTGTCCCTGGAGCCTTCTCTTCTCCAGGATGAACATCTCTCTCAGCCTTTCCCCACAGGGCAGGTTCTCCAGCCCTCTGATCATTTTCACAGCCTCTTCTGGCTTTGCTTGCGCAGGTCCCTGTCTGTGCTGTGCTGAGGGCTCCAGAGCTGCCCCAGCACTGCAGGTGGGGTCTCAGTAGAACCCAGCAGAGGGGCAGAATCCCCACCCTGCCCTGGCTACCCACTCTGCTGGGGATCAACCCAGGGCAAGGGTTCCAGGCTGGCAATTCTCAGTGCTGGCGCATCTTCAGTTTTGTATCTCCCAACACTCCAAAGTCCTTCACAGGGCAGTTCTCTACTCATTCTCTGCCCAGCTTGGATTTGTGCTATGGATTAGACTGACCCAGATGCAGGACCTTGCCTCTGGCTTTGTTGATCTTCACAAGGTTGCCCAGGCCCACCTCTCCAGCCTGTCCATGTGCCTGTAGATCCCATCGGTCCCCCAAGCCACACCACACAACTTGGTGTCATCTGCAAGCTTGGTGAGAGTGCAGATGTTAAGCAACAGCTACCGATGCTGACCGTTGAGGAACACCACTCATCAGTGCTCTCCACATAGAGATCAAGCTGCTGGACTAGACCTCTGGATGTCAGACCCAGGTCATTTTGTGATTCTATGATGCTATTGACCGTCACTCTTTGAAAGTGATCATCAAGCCAACTTCTAATCCACCAAGTGTGTGCAAATGACTGCAGCCAGATAACCCCAAGGCTTTGCGAGATGAAGGCATCTCTGTTCAGGTGTTAGCTGCTTTCATCCATGCAAAAGGGAGCTGTGGATGAATGCATTGTACTTCATTTCAGTTGTAGGCACTGTGTGCTCTCTCCATCTGTGAGGGAGACTGCTGAATCCTTCTTCAGTGACTGCAAATCAAGGGCGCAGTGATTAATTTTCATAATTACCTTCTCTGCTTTGAAATGTTACTTTTTTTTGGTTTTTTTTCTGGTATTGAGACAGGTATTAATCTTCTGAGCCCAAAGCTTGTGTCGCGTGGCTCGTAGAATCACAGAATAGCTTAGGCTGGAAGGGACCTCAAAGACCATCCAGTTCCAACCCCCATACCATTGGCAGGGACACCTCCCACCAGCCCAGGTTGCTCAAGGCCTCATCCAGCCTGGCCTTGAACACCTCCAGGGAGGAGGCATCCACAGCCTTCCTGGGGAACCTGTGCGAGTGTCTTCCCACCCTCACTCTTAACAATTTCTTACTCTTTTCCGGGCTCAATCTCCCCTCTCCCAGCTCAAAACCATTGCCCCTCACCCTGGCACTCCCAGTCCTTGTCCAAAGTCCCTCTGCAGCTCTCCTGGAGTCCCTTCAGGTACTGGAAGGCTGCTCTAAGGTCTCCCTGGAACCTTCTGTTCTACAGATTTAAGAACTCTGATTCTCCCAGCCTGTTCCATAAGGGAGGTTCTCCAGCCCTCTGACCATCTTTGTGGCCTCCTCTGGAGCTGCTCTGACAGAGGGTCTCCATTCCTTGGCCAGTGGACTAAATAGTACAGACTATAAACAGCTTATTTAAATGAAGTGTGCATGCTGTGAGCATGGTACAAAAAGGAACTGAAATGTTTAGTTTTAAAATCCTCTTGTTATCAATACTTATATTCCAGACATGAGGATGAACAGGAAAAAACATTTGTTTGGTGATATTTAGGAAATGACAGAATCACAAAGATTCTGGGATTGGAAGGGACCTCTGGAGTCATACAGTCCAATCTCCCTGGCCAAGTAATCACCTTGAGTAGGTCTCAGAGGAACACACCCAGGTGAGTCTGCAATGTCTCCACAGCTGGAGCCTCCAGCATCTCTCTTGGCAGCCTTCAAATTCCACTTCTTCTTCCTCATGTTCAGGTGGAACTTCTCACGTTCCAATTTGTGCCAGTTACCCCCTGTCCTGTGAGTGGGCACCACTGAACAAAGCCTTGCCCCATCCTCCTGACACCCACCCTTGAAGTATTGGTCAGCATTGATCAGATCCTCCTCAGGCTGCTCTTCTCCAGACTAAACAGCCCCAGGGCTCTCAGCCTTTCATTCTCACAGAGATGTTCCATTCCCCTCAGCATCTTTGCAGCCCTTTGCTGTCCCCTCTGTGGGAAGTCCCTGTCCTTCTTGAGTTGGATAGCTTGGAACCAATATCTACCTTGCCTGTCCTCAAGGCAATCTACAGCTGCTACTTCATGTCACAGACTTCTGCAGATCTTTTTGATATTCCCAGTCCCTTTCTTGCCTTGCTGCTGCCATACTTCAAGTGGCCTTCGTACAGACATCTCAGACTGCTTCTGGGAGGCTTCTTCTCCTATCAGAACTATTTTGGTCAGGGAGTGACGCAAAGCTCTGAGTTGATTGTCACTGGGAACAGATGCATCACTTCAGACTGTGCCTCTGAAGAGTATTAAATATACAATCTCTGCCTGCTTAGTCACTTAGAATATAAAAGTCAGTGGAAAGAATAGCAGATCATGAGCAAGCTTCTGAGGCACTTTATAAGTTTTAATGTATAGTGCAACGTTGCAACTTGCTGCTGTGGCAGAGCATTCATTTCTGGATATTCTGATTAAGAACCCCATCACCCTTAGCAGAAATGTTTATAGAAACATTGTGGGTTTTGTTCTCTGATTGTGAAGGTTCTCTCTAATGTGCACAAGTGTTTTGCCTCACCAGTGGTGTTCCTCATGACTCAGTGCTGGGCCAGTACTCTTTAATGTATTTATCAGTGATCTGGGTGAGGGGATTGAGGAACTCTCAGTAAGTTTGGACATGACATTCAATTGAGTGGCAGTGCTGATCTGCTGGAAGGTAGGAAGGCTCTGAAGAGGGACCAGGCCAGGCTGGATCCATGGGCTGAGGCCAGTGGGATAAGGCTGAACAATGCAAAGTGCTGGGTCCTGCCCTTGGGCCACAACAACCCCATGAAGTCTCCAGGCTTGGGGCAGAGGGGCTGGAAAGTGCCCATCAGAAAAGGCCCTGGGGATGCTGGGTGACAGCAGCTGGAGATGAGCCAGCAGTGCCCAGGTGGCCAAGAAGGGCACCAGCATCCTGGCCTGGATCAGCAATGGTGTGGGCAGCAGGAGCAGGGCAGGGATTGTGTCCCTGTGCTGGGCGCTGGTGAGTCTACAGCTTGAATCCTGGATTCAGTTTTGGACCCCTCACTCCCCGAAGGACATTGAGGGTCTGGAGCAGGTCCAGAGAAGGGCAACAAAGGTGGGGAAAGGTCTGGAGAAGAGGTCTGGTGAGGAACACCTGAGGGAGCTGAGGGTGTTTAGTGTGGAGAAGAGGAGGCCGAGGTGAGACCTCATTGCTCTCTACAGCTTTCTGAAAGGAGGTTGCAGTGAGGTGGGAGTTTGGCTTTTCTCGGGTGATAGAAAGAGAGGAACTGCCCTGAAATGTTGCCAGGGGAGATTTAGGTTGGCCATGAGAAACAATTTCTGTGCTGCAAGAGTGGTCATTGATTGGACCAGGCTGCCTAGGGAGGTGGTGGAGTCATTCCAGAAGTGTTGTGCCATGGTTTAATGACCATGGTGGTGTTGGATTGATGGTTGGACTGAGTGATCTTGAGCATTTTTCTAACCCAAACTGTTCTGTGCTTCTATGACATACATAAAATACAGCAGAATGTTCACTGAACTGGGTGATAACAGATGCTGTGGTTTACTTTTTTGTAAATTTTATCCCAGTCTTATTCTATAAGATGTAAGACTGATGGGAAACAGCCTGAAAGGCTGAAGGTGGAACAATGGTTAGTGAGCGAAAGGTGAAGGTACAACAGAAACAGGTCAAAAATCAAAAGGCCTGAGATTGAGTTGGGTGTTAGGTAGAACATCCAAATGTGAAAGCTTTCCTTGGTAAAAGCTGGTGGCTCTGGAAGTTAATCAGCAAGAAGTCCAGGGTAGTTCATGGTCAGGTAACAAATAATTTCCTAAAACCGGAAGACTTCTTGAGAGCTGGTAGATGACTAAAGGCTTTTTTTCTGATTGTCATCCCTCCCTTTGCTGCCAGACAGGCACTGGCTCTCAGTAGCATTTTGTTGGTGTTGTGTTTGATGTCTCTGCTGTGCCTTGGCTGTCACCCAACTGTCTGTTGGTTCCTGAAGTGCCAGGGAATGAAGAATGGTGTCAAACACTTCGTAAAGGATCACTGTCAACCTTTTTATTGGTGTGCTGTGGGAACACTGACATCAAACATGTTCACAGAATCACAGAATGGTTCAGGTCGGAAGGAACCTCAGAGATCATCTACTCCAGCCTCCCTGCCATGGGCAGGGACACCTCTCAACTAGACTCAGCTGCTCAAGGCCTCATACAGCCTGGCCTTGAACATGCTCAGGCAGGAGGCATCCACAACTTCCCTGGGCAGCCTGTTCCAGAGTCTCAGCACCCCTCACACTGAAGAACTTCTTCCTCAGCTCCAGTCTAACCTTGCTCTCCCTCAGCTTCAAACTATTCCCCTTTGTCCTGTCTCTAGACACCCTCTGGAAAAGTCTCTCTGCAGCCCTCCTGCAGGATCCTTTCAGCTACTGGAAGGCAGCTCTAAGGTCCCCCTGGAGTCTTCTCTTTTCCAGGCTGAATGACTTCAGCCTGTCCTCACAGCAGAGCTGCTTCAGCCCTTGCATCATCTTTGTGGCCTCCTCTGGCCTCTCTCTGGCAGCTCTGTGGCCTCCTCCTGCTGGGGACACCAGAAGTGGATGTAGTATTGAAGGTGAGGTCTCAGCAGAGCAGAGTCAAGGGACAGAATTCCCTCTCTTCCCCTGCTACCCACACTCCTCTGGATGCAGCCCAGCACCGAGCTGCTGGCTCCTGGGGAGCTTCTGAGCAACCAACATCCCCAAAGCCTGTTTCTTCAGAGCTTCTCTCAATCCATTCTGCATCCAACCTGGGTTTGTGCCTGGAGCTGGTCCATCCCAAATACAGGACCTTGCACTTTGACTTGTTGAACTTCATGCAGTTGTCACTGTCCCCCTTCTCCAGCCTGCCAAGATCGTCTGGATGCCATCCCTGCCCTCTAGCGAGGTTCACAGAGATTTCAGTCTGTGGTGAAGAGGCTGACCCTGCCCTTTGCTTCTGGAAGCTTCAGAGATAAAAAGCACCAGTGCTGTCCCCCAGGTTTCATCAGAAACAAAGCTTAGGCTTGGCAGCTCTTCTCATTCCCTCCTGATTTTCGTTTGCCTTGGAGAAGAGGAAAGCAGCCATCACCAACAAGTCCATAATCAGGCTTCCCTCATCATTCTGCAAAGGCAAGTATGAGTCACTGCGTTTTGGTTTTCAGGGTGTAATCACCAGAAATACCAAAGGCTTGCATTTGAATACAGCAGTTAAACACTTAGGAAGAAATTGGGATGGGATAGGTGATGATGAGTGAGAAGAAAATTGAGATGTGGTGCACAAGCTGCTTACTGAGCATATGTGGAGGGTCGGAATAGGATACATTCTTTGGGGTCAAACTCTTGGGTGGCTGAAGACCACTATGTGCTCTTTAGTCATAAATGTGGTGTCTTAAAGCACATGCTGCACACAGGCAGTACTGAAACCTTCTTGCTGCATCTGGGGTGAAATCAACTGTGTGGTTAGAATCACAGCATTTGGGTTGGAGAAGTCCTCTAAGGTCATGGAGTCCAACCATCAACCCAACACCACCATGGCCGCTAAACTACGTCCGCAAGCATCATGCCCACATGTTTCTGGAACATCTCCAGTGACAGGGACTCCACCACTTCCTTGGCCAGCCTGTTCCAGGACCTGACAGCCCTGTTGGGGAAGAAATTGCTCCTCATGGCCCGACTTCAGGCCATTTCCTCTCCTCCTATTGCTTGTCTCCTAAGTGAAGAGCCCAACCCTCACCTCACTGCAGTGTCCTTTAAAATAGCTGTAGAGAGCAATGAGGTCTCTTTTCGGTCTTCTCTTCTCCAGGCTGAACACCCTCAGGTCCCTCAGCTGCTCCTCACCAGTCCTTTGCTCCAAACCATTCCCCAGCTTTGTTGTCCTTCTCTGGGCATGCTCCAACCCTCAGTGTCATGACTGGTGCACAAACAGCTGTTTGTTGCTATATGATCAACCCATTTTAGGAAGGTTCTTTGCAGTACCATCACTGCGCAAGTGTCTCACAACCATTTTAAACCAAGTTCTAGCTTCTCCTTTCTGCTGATGACTGAGGACTCCTTGGACAAGGCTGATGAACATTGAGTTCTTAGTCAAAGACGTGCAAGCTTGACCTTTGTGAAGAGGTCAACAGACTAGAGAATAACTGACAGCTTGTCAGGGAGCAGCTACGCTTACTCAACCCTACAACTGAAGTGGTCGCTATGGGCTGCAGCCCTGAAGCAGGAGAAGAGGCAGGTACTGTAAGGAGCAACCAACAAGAAGTATCATTGAATTGTTTAGGTTGGAGAAGACCTTTCACTACAACGGTATTAAACCTTAAAGGTGTGGAATCAATGAGGCTTCAGAAGGCATCGGGCAAGGAGAGGGAAGAGGAGTCTGAAGTCAGTGAGGTTCACTTGGTCTCTTCTGCTCCCTAAGGAGAATAGGAAGCCCTAGAACAAGAAACTTCCCATTCATTCACTGCTTCTTTCATTCTGTACCTTAAGAGCTGAACAATCCTTGGATATGTTGGTGTGCAATTCATAGCTGATGGTGAAGATAGTGGCAGAACTCCTTCTGGAAGGTCAGGCACTGCTCAGTTAGGTGATACTTTACTGGGAAGTCCAGTGGGTTGCATAAAGACATCAGAAACATTTCCCAGTAAAGCATCACCCAGCTGAGCAGTGTCTGACCTGACAGGAGGTCATGTAGGCAAACCAAAATCACCATGCCAGGCTGTGCTTGAAAATGGTTGTGTGCATTTGTACTGTCATCACCACCTGCCCTCTGATAGAGGTGTGATACTGTATTGCACACAATAACAGTGTAGAAGTGACCTCTGGAGATCATCCAGTCCAAGCCCCCTGCTAAAGCAGAGGCACCCACAGCAGCTTGCCCAGGGTCAGAGTGGCCAGGAGGGGTCTGCAATCTCTCCAGAGAAGGAGACTCCACAACCTCTTTGGGCAACCTGCTCCAGGCTTCCAGCACCCTCACATCAAACAAGTTTCTCCCCCTCTTGCCCCTTGTCCTGTTCCTGGCACCACTGAGCAGAGCCTGCCGCCATCCTCTTGCCCCCCACAGCCCCTTTAGCTCTTGCTGAGCATTGATCAGATCCCCTCTGGGGCTGCTCTTCTCCAGGCTCTCAGCTGCAGGGCTCTCCGCCTTTGCTCCTCACACACATGCTCCAGGACCCTCAGCATCTTTGTAGCCTCCTCTGGACTCTCTCCAGTATATCCTTGTCTCAATTGAACTGGTGAGCTTAGAACCGTACTTTGAATTCCAGATGTGGCCAGGTATTATTCATGGACAAGTTTTGAACTCCTGGGGCTTGATTACTGCAGGGATGTTCTGCCTCCAATCTCCCCTCCTACAGGATATAAAATTCCTATGTTTGCCTTTTCTCATTCTGTGGCTTTTTCTTCTCTACCTTCTCAAGTGTCTTGGAGGTGAAACTCATTTTTTTGCATAGAAGCAAGTTGCAGAACTGTTCCTATTCTATAGAGTGTGACCCAAAACGTGAAGCTTGGCTTCTGCTGGAGAAAGTTTGCCTCTTGCACAGTGTGGAATTGTAAACAGGGTTTCTCCCAGACAGGAGGCTATCTGAAACGGAGATTTCAATCTTACTGCAGTTCTGTGCCGAACTGTGCTGTGAAGTGTGGAAAGCCTGGACTTTGAGGTCCTTAAATTTACTGTGATCCATTGCTGAATCTCTTAACCACTTCATTTTACCTTAATGAAAGTTTGGAGGTAGTCATTAGAATTTCTTATTGTCATAGTTGTCGTCAGTCCCTCAGGATGCTGTCTTCTCTTTCCTGCCTGTCTCCACAGCTTTGGAATCAACTCAGTTTTCACATCCAAGAAGATAATCAGTGATATTTGGAATATAGACAAGATGTCTCCTCCTTGATTGTTGACTCTCATTAATGGCTGCATGGTGGTGCCCAGGTCTGTGTATTATTTAGGAAGCACTTAGAGGGCTGTTGCCTCTTGTTTCATGAAGTGTTGCAAGGAAATGGTTTTGAATCTTCTACTTGTGGTTGAAAACAATGAACCAGGTTGTAGACAACTCATTTTGTTGTTTGATCTGATAGTTTTTTAAAGTACTTTTCTTAGACAAGCTGATTTGAGGCTTGGTTTTGCTGGTTGCTGAGGAGCTCCCCAAGAGCCAGCAGTGCCCTCCTATGTCTCAGCAGGCAGCTGTGTGCTGGGCTGCACCCAGAGGAGTGTGGGCAGCAGGGCCAGAGAGGGGATTCTGTCTCTTGGCTCTACTCTGCTGAGACCTCATCTCCAATCCTGTCTCCAGTGCCTGTGTCCTCCAGCAGAAGAAGGTCCTCATCTCCAATCCTGTCCTCCAGTGCTTGTGTCCTCCACCAGAGCTGGTGGAGAGAGTCCAGATGAGACCACAAAGATGACAGAAGGGCTGGAGCAGCTCTACTATGAGGACAGGCTGAGGGAGCTGAGGGTGTTCATCCTGAAGAAGAGAAGAATCACAGAATCATAGAATGGTAAGGTTGAAAGGGACCTCAAGGATCATCTAGTTCCAACCCCTTGCCAGAGGCAGGGACACTTCCCACTAGTACAG
>VWZE01004565.1:54696-64976 GCA_013396675.1 Eubucco bourcierii | reverse complement strand
TGATTACAATCATAGAATCAATTAGGCTGGAAAAGACCCTCAAGATCATCAAGGCCAATCACTAATCCAGCCACTGCCTGGTCACCACTAAGTGGTCTCTCAGCACCACATCTGAATGTCTTTGAAACCCCTTCAGGGACAAGGACTCCACCAGTGCTCTGGGCAGCCTGTTCTGGGCTGTGACAATCCTTTTGGGGAAAAAATTGTTCCTCATGTCCAACGTGAACTGCCCCTGGGGCAGCCTGAGGCCCTTTCTTCTCATCATCGACGGACACAGTCTATTCTGTAAGGTGATCTGCGCAAGTCTGTGAAGCTACTCAAACCCATCTACTTTTCTCCGCTGCAGAATGACTCCAGGCTGTTTTAGTTCAGCACAGACCTCTTGTTTCTTTCCTGTATGAATTTTGGAAGCAGACATGTCTGTTGCCTCTCTCTCTGCGCCTTCTTTGTTCTCTCTCAATTTGGAACTATAATCAAGCATCCATCTGAACACATGGTCAGCTGACAGCTGAACTGCACCCTCAGGCTGCAACAGTCCTCACTATCAATACAGACTGGGGGAGGAGGTGATAGAAAGCAGCCCTGAGGAAAAGGACTTGGAAGTGCTGGTGGGTGAGAAGCTGGACGTGAGCCAGCAGTGGGCACTTACTCTCAGGAGGCAAATCACGTCCTGGGCTGCATCCAAAGCAGCATTGCCAGCCGATTTAGAGAGGTGATTCTACCACTTCACTCTGCTCTGGTGAGACCTCATCTTGAGTACTGTGTCCGGATCTGGAGCCCTCAATGTAGGAAGGATATGGACCTGACGGAGCAGGTCGAGAGGAGGGCCATGAAAGTGATCAGGGTGTTGGAGCTCCTCTGCTATGAGGACAGGCTTAAGGGAGCTGGGATTGTTCAGGCTGGAGGGGAGAAGGCTCCAGGGAGACCTTAGAGCAGCCTTCCAGCTACAAGAAGGATGATGGGAGACTGTTTACAAAGGCCTGCAGTGACAGGACGAGGGGCAATGGCTTCAAACTGGAGAAGAGAAGATTTAAATTGGATATTAGGGATGTGTGCTTTGTTACATGGCTCCTTAACTTACTGTCATTCATTACTCCAACAACAGACATAGGAAGAATGTTCACAGAATCACAGGAACATCCAGGTTGGAAGAGACCCTCAGGATCACCAAGTCTAACCTAGAACCCTACTCTACTAGATTCACCTTAAACCATACCCCTAAACATCATATCCAAAAGACCCTTAAACACATCCAAGGTGGGTGACTCCACCACCTCCCTGGGCAGCTCATTCCACTCCCTGACCACTCTCTCTGAGATAAACATTTTCCTAATGTCCAATCTAAACCTACCCAGCCTAAGCTTAAGGCCATTCCTCCTTGTTCTATCTCCAGTTACCTGTGAGAAGAGACCAGCAGGAGCCTCTCCACGATGTAGTTCTGGTTGTGTAGTTGTAGTTGTGTAGTTGTAGTTCAGGTAGTTGTAGACAGCCATGAAGTCTCCCTCCAGCCTCCTCTTTTTTAAACTAAACAGCCGCAGCTCCATCAGTCGGTCCTCTCAAGATTTATTCTCTAGGCCAGCTTCATTGCCCTCAGCTTTGTTAGCCTGAAGTGTCTTAAAAAATGAGATTCTAATCAGTGGGTCCTCAAACAGTTCTCATTTTGCATTTTCAGGTGGTAATAGATTTGCAGAGAAACACAAGTGGCTGAGATTGGCAGGGATCTCCTGAGGTCATTTCATCCAACTTGCTGATCACCTGAATCTGCTTGCCCATGAGTGCGTCCAGTTAGGTTTTGGTGGTCTCCAAGGACTGAAACTCCACAGCTGCTCTAAGCAAGTTGGAGAATTGTTTGGCCATCCTGACAGTCAAAGCCTTTTTCATTTGTGTTCAAGTAAAGTTTTCTCTGCTTCACTTTGTGCAGGTAGCCCCTTCCCTGCTGAGAAGAACTTGGGTCCAGGTTCTGTACAACCCCCACTCTGCTATTTATATAACAAAATAAGATCCTCCCCAAGCCTTCTCCAGGTGGAGCAGTCCCAGCTGTCTCAGCTTCTCTTAATGGACAGACACTTCAATCCTTTCATCATCTTTGTGGCCTTCTCCTGGACTTACTACAGTAGCTCCATGTCTTCATTGTTTTGGGTTTTTTTTGTTTGTTTTTAAAATTGTCATTGGTGGTGATGGTTTGGTTTGTTTGTTGTTTTCTTTTCCTTTTTGTGTTTGCTTATTTTTAAATAATCTGAACATCCAAAACACAACACGACAGGTGTGGCCTTACCCCTGCTGAGCAGAGAGGCAGAATCACCTCCCTGGGCCTTTGGCAATGCTCTGCCTCATAGATTCATAGATTTGTGGAATCATCGAACCACAGACTGGTTTGGGTTGGAGGGAACTTTAAAGATCATCTAGTTCCAGCTCCCTGCTGTGGACAGGGTCACCTCCCACCGAAGCCTGGGAAGCCCTTGGTCACTTTTGCTACAAGAACAGGTTGCTGACTCATGGCTGCCTTGGTGTCCACTAGGACATTATTAATTGCAGAGCTGCTTTCTAACTAGTCAGTCCCCGGTGTCTGCTGGTGTGGTTCATCTCTGGGGAAGGACTTGTCACCTCCCATTTTCTCCAGGTTATCCAGGTCCCTCTGGATGTTCCTGTGACTGTTTGGTGTGCTGGCCAGGTGCACAATGCAGGCTGTGCTCTGCTGAGTCTTCCAGCTGATGAGAGATAACGCTAAGCAAACTGTTCCTTTGGGGTACACTGGTGGGGCTGGCCCCCAGCTGGACCTTCTGCTGCTGATTCCACCGCTCTCAGCCTGGCAGTGTAGCCAATCTTCACCCTGGCTTTCTGTGCTCCTTTGTGCAGGGGCAAGGCTGGAGGACTGTGTACTCAGTAAAGCTGTTATTTATTTTTCACTGTTTGATTTTTTCACATTTGAGTATGAAACTCACTGTCTCGGTAAAGCGTGTTTGATTCCATCTGCAGGAATACTTAACGTGGGCAGGGGTAATTAATAAGAAATTCAGAAGAAGGATGCTGTCAGTAGGCAGGGAAAAACAGAGGCATTAGTCAAGGTGCAGGGGAACTGGCACGAGCAGTTTAGCTCATGTAAACTATTCACTCCACTTGCATTGCAGTATTGGTAGCATTAGTTGGATGGATAGATGAGTGGAGGGTAGTGTAAGCTACCTCTGCAACCAGCAGGTCAAGGGAGGTTCTCCTTCCTCTGTGCTCTGCACTGGTGAGGCCTTTCCTGGAGCACTGTGTCCAGTTCTGGGCTTCTTGGCTCAAGAGAGACAGATCGCATTGAATTGGAAGGGACCCTCAAAGGGCTTGCAGTCAGCAGGGACACCTCCAACAAGGGCAGGTTTATCAGGACCCCATCAAGCTTGACCTTGAATGTCTCCAGGGATGTGGCCTCCAACACATCTCCAGGCAACCTGTTGCTATATTTCATCACGTTCATGGTGCAGAAATGCCACGTAATGTCCAACCTAACTCTGCCCTACTCCAGTTCCAAACCATTGCCCCTCGTCTTATCCCCACAGACCCTTCTGAACAGTCTCTCCTCAGCCTCCCTGTAGGTCCTTGTCAGATACTGAAATGCAATTAGGACAAAGAACCACTGGAGACAGCCCAGCATGAGGCTGCTAAGATGCTGAGGGGAGTGGAACATCTCTCATATGTGGAAAGCCTGAGAGTCCTGGGGCTCTTTAGCCTGGAGAATAGCAACCTGAGAGGGGACCTGATCAATGTTTATAAACATCTAGGGGATGTCCTCTGTCTGTTAGGAAAGTGGGGCCAGGCTCTTCTCAGTGGTGCCCAGTGAAAGAGCAAGAGGTAAGAAAGGACACAGGGAGTTCTGTCTAAATATGAAAATGAACTTCTTTGAGGGTGGCAGAACCCTGGAGCAGGCTGCCAAGAGAGGTTGTGGAGTCTCCTTCTCTGGAGAGATTCCAAATGCCCCTGGCTGTTCCGCTCCTGGTCAAGCTGCTTTGGGTGTCCTGCTTTAGCAAGGGGGTTGGACTGGGTGGTCTCCAGAGGTCACTTCCATCCACCACCATGCTGGGATGCTGTGTTTTGTGGTTTTGGTTGCAGAGTTCAAGCTCGGTGGTGTTGCCCAAGCCCAGGGCTGCGCAGCCTGAAATGCCTAACTGCTGCACACAGGGCAGCTCAGCTGCTGCTAAATGTGCCTGTGATTGACATTCACCAGCAGTGTCTCCATTCTGTGAAATTAAGGAAAAGATTCTGTCATGTTAATGAAAGTTTTTCATCTGGCAGGAACATAGCACCTGTCACTTCAGCACTGATCAGAAGGACGCTGATGGTTTTGTGTCCTTCTGATCAGACCTTGTTACAGCACTGAAATTGCTGCCTTTTCATTACCTGGAAATTGTTTTCTCCTTATCATGCCAGTTTGAACAAGAGCTCATTAATTTAGAATGCTAATTCAGGAACTTCTGGGCTGCTCAGTTCAAGAGAGACAGAACTATTGGAAAGAGTCCAGTGGAGGCTATAAGATGCTGAGGGTCCTGAAGCATCTCTTTGAGGAGGAAAGGCTGAGAGCCCTGAGCTGTTGAGCCTGGAGAAGAGCAGCCCCAGAGAGGATCTGATCAGTGCTCAGCAAGAGCTAAAGAGGCTGTATGAGGGGCAAGAGGATGGGGCCAGGCTCTGCTCAGTGGTGCCCAGGGACAGGACAAAGGGCACTGAAGCAAACTGGAACCCAGGAGGTTCCATCTGACCAGGACGAGAAACTTGTTTGATGTGAGGGTGCTGGAGGCCTGGAGCAGGCTGCCCAGAGAGGTTGTGGAGTCTCCTTCTCTGGAGAGATTTCAGCTCCTCCCTGGCCATTGTGCTCCTGGGCAAGCTGCTGTGGGTGCCCCTGCTTTAGCAGTGGACTGGAGGATCTGCAGAGGTCCCTTATACTCCCCACCATGCTGAGATTCTGAGATCCCATTACCAGTGAGATTGTCTTTTTTTTCATATGTCTCTCATATGCCCATTACCAGCACTGACATCCCAAACTGCCTGGCTCTCTTCTGCTTTCCATGGGCTGGACTGGATGATGTCAGGACAGGATGTTACTCAGGCAGCCAGCACCAGAACAAGAGGACACAGTCTCAAGCTTCACCAGGGGAAGTTTAGGTTGGAGGTGAGGAGAAAGTTCTTGACTGAGAGAGTCATTGGCTACTGGAATGGGCTGCCCAGGGAGGTGGTGGAGTCACCTGGAGGTGTTCAAGGTGGGTTTGGACATGGCACTTGGTGCCATGGTCTAGTCTTGAGGTCTGTGGTGATGGGTTGGACTTGATGATCTTTGAGGTCTCTTCCAACCTTGGTGATACTGTGATTCTGTGATGTCTAGGGGTCACTTCCAACCCCCACCATGCTGGATTTCTGACAAGCAATGCTATAAACCTCCTCAGGGTGTTTTTTTTTTCCTGTAGAATGCTGCAGGTAGCTCTTCTGAAACTGGATGCAGCTCACAAAGTTTTAGAGTTTTCAGGAGAAAGCAACACTGCTGTTGTCCAAGTGGAGCAGCTGAAAGAAGTTGTCCTGCTCTCTCAGGCCAATGCACGAGGCATTGCTCAGATCACTACATTAGGCTGCAGTTAATCACAGTTTATTATGTCTCAGTGTGGGTAAAGAACCTTTTCAGCTGTTTGTTTCCAAAGCCAACTGAGATGTGCACGTGGACCCTGCAGAAAGAACGTTTGCTTGTTGGCCTCAACAGAGGATGCACATTTCAAAGACACATTACTCAGTGCTGCAGGTCCATGGCTTACTGTTACATTTGTCATAGCTGAGAGCTGCAAGACCTGTCTTGCCTGCCTCAGAGCTGATTTGTCATCCCTTTTAATAAGGTTTCATAAAGCAAATTGGCTAAACATTTGTTATTGCAACAATACATCGTCATCTGCCTTCTAGAAACAAAGGAGAGGCACATTCTGGAAACGAAAAAAAACCTGAAAAAACCAAGGAGACCAAAAAAAGACTTTCTCCCACAGTTGTGGGAGATGCTGCAGTGCTTTGTGCTCAGTACCGTATCTTTTCATCCAAGCATTCATCTGAGCATTCTCTGTGGCATTTCTCAGTCCGTACTCATTGTCTTTGTCCCTTTGCTCGTGTGCAAGAGAAGATCTCAAGGTTTTTGAGGAAGCCTTCAGCATGAGGACTGAGGAGACTGGTAGTTGGGACTGGCTGAACGATGGAGGGTCCGGAAGGCATCACTCAAGAATCACAAAATCACAGAATCACAGAACATTAGGGGTTGGAAGGGACCTCTGGAGTCCAACATTTCTGCCAAAGCAGGGTCACCTAGGGCAGGTCACACAGGAACATACTCAGACGGGTCTTGAACGTCTCAAAAGGAGACTCCATGACCTCTCTGGACAGACTGCTCCAGGGCTTCAGCACCCTCACAGTAGAGAAGTTTCTCCTTCCGTTGAGGTGTGTGCTGGTTTGAGGCTAGTTGGAATATTTTAATACATAAAATTATATTATAGGCTGTGAAAAGGAAACAGTGGTGATGTCTACTTCACTCATAGCCTTGCTGAGATGTTTAAAAGAAGAACTCAAAACATAGATAAGTCAGTCTCTGGGGCACAGCGTCTCGGGCGGTTTAGTAGGTTCTGACTTCTCTCTGCCGATTAATCTTCACTAACCACTTTCCTTCTAACTCCCCTGGCCGATCCTCCAAACTCACCTTGCGCATAAGGCAGACCTTGCGGTAAGGTAGAGGGGTGGGGAGAAGGTGGAAGGGTGGTTGGGAGCCTCTCCTGGGGTCTCTGACTTCTGGGAGGGGAGTTGTGTTTCTGTGTTCCCTTTAACTTGTCTATGTCTGTAACTATTCCTATCTATGGTGTATATCTCTGCTTGTACATTGTGCTGAGCTGTAAATAGAGCTTCAGTCCTTAACTTCCAGCCTGCTGAGTTCTAGTCTGGGTCATCTTACAAAGTGTGGGGGGCAGGGAACTCCCAAACCATCACATCACCATTTATTTCTCATTCCGGCTGTCTCATCTGTGAGGAGACAAGGTGGAACTTCCTGAGTTCCAGTATGTGTCCGTTGCCCCTTGTCTCAAGAAGAGGACACCTTCTCAGGAAGGTGGGAAATTCAGTGATCTCCATCTCCATCTCCATCTCCTGGTGTTATCCACAAGTTTAAGAGCACTGCTGGGCTGGGCCCCCAGCAGCATCATCCCTGTTTCAACATGGTGTTGTGGGGTTGAGTAGTAAAATGCTGTCCTTTATTATGATGAAAGTGATACCTGTTTTACCATCTTTCAAAGCCACTTCTGCATAGAGCTCTTCCCAACTGGGTATTGAAGCAGGTCAGGGTCTGTCCCCCTGTACTAGGCACTAGTGAGGCTGCACCTAGAACCTTGCCTTCAGGTTTGGGTTCCTCACTCCAAGAAGGACGTTGAGGGGCTGGAGTGGGTCCAGAGAAGGGCCGCAAAGCTGACGAAGGGCCTGGAGAACAGGGCTGGGGAGGAGCAGCGGAGGGAAGACCTCATTGCTCTTTACAACTACCTGAAAGAAGGTTGTGGTGAGTTGAGGGTTGGTCTCTCCTCCCAAGCAACGATGACAGAATGAGATGAAATAGCCTCAAGCTTCAACCAGGGGGGAGGTTTTGGTTGGACATGAGGAGCAATATCTTCCCTTTGATGGTGGTCAAGTCCTGCCCTGGGCTGCGCCCATCCCCATCACTAGAGGGCTTTCAGAGCTAAGTAGATATTGTGCTAAGGGCCATGGTTTAGTGGTGATCTGGCAGTGTTGAGTTAATGGTTGGACTCAATGCTTTGAAAGATCTTTTTCAACCAGANTTATTATGATGAAAGTGATACCTGTTTTACCATCTTTCAAAGCCACTTCTGCATAGAGCTCTTCCCAACTGGGTATTGAAGCAGGTCAGGGTCTGTCCCCCTGTACTAGGCACTAGTGAGGCTGCACCTAGAACCTTGCCTTCAGGTTTGGGTTCCTCACTCCAAGAAGGACGTTGAGGGGCTGGAGTGGGTCCAGAGAAGGGCCGCAAAGCTGACGAAGGGCCTGGAGAACAGGGCTGGGGAGGAGCAGCGGAGGGAAGACCTCATTGCTCTTTACAACTACCTGAAAGAAGGTTGTGGTGAGTTGAGGGTTGGTCTCTCCTCCCAAGCAACGATGACAGAATGAGATGAAATAGCCTCAAGCTTCAACCAGGGGGGAGGTTTTGGTTGGACATGAGGAGCAATATCTTCCCTTTGATGGTGGTCAAGTCCTGCCCTGGGCTGCGCCCATCCCCATCACTAGAGGGCTTTCAGAGCTAAGTAGATATTGTGCTAAGGGCCATNCATGGTTTAGTGGTGATCTGGCAGTGTTGAGTTAATGGTTGGACTCAATGCTTTGAAAGATCTTTTTCAACCAGAACAGTTCTATGAATACAGGATTCTGTAATTCAGTGCCTCAAATCTCATCCAGGACTATCAGGACCTGTGGTAACAACCTCTATCCTTAGGCAACTGATTCTGGTGTGTGCCCTTCTTTCTTTAGGAGTGAGTTGTTTATCTTGAAGTGAATACCAAAAGCTTATTTAACTTAACCATTTTGAACTGAAAAAATAAGCTAAAATTCAGAAAACATTCTGACAAGTCTCGTGTGCAAGTTGGCAGGAAGGTGACATGAGATAAATAATTCCATTGAACTCCTCTGCTTTGTAGCAATGAGCTGTCGAGGGATGAATCTGGAGTCCTTGGTGTGCAGCTGGTAATAGAGTAGCAGAATGGTAAGGGTTGAGGAGACCTCTGGAGATCACAGTCCAACTCCCCTGCCAAAGTAGGGTCACCTAGGGCAGGTCACACAGGAACACATCCAGACAGGTTTGGAAAATGTCCAGAGGAGGAACCTCCAGCACCTTTCTGGGTAGCCCGGTTCAGGGCTCCAACACCCCCACACCAAAGAAGTTTCTCCTCATGTTGAGGTGGAACATCCTTGGTTCCAGTTTGTGTCCATTGCCCATTGTCCTATCACAAGGCATCACTGAAAACATCCTTCTTCTTGTTCTCCACCCTTCAGATATTTGTGAATATTCAGAAGATCTCTGCAGCCTTCCTGCAGGATCCCTTCAGGCACTAGAAGGCATCTCTAAGGTCCCCCTGGAGTCTTCTCTTCTCCAGGCTGAACACCTCCAGGCCCCTCAGCCGAACACCTCCAGGCCCCTCAGCCTGTCCTCACAGCAGAACTACTTCAACCCTTGCATCATCTTTGTGGCCTCGTCTAGGCTCTCTCCAGCAGTTGTGTGTCCTTCGTGGTGCTGGGGACACCAAAACTGGAGACAGGATTGGAAGTGAGGTCTCAGCAGTGCAGAGTCAAGAGGCAGAATTCCTTCTCTTGCCCTTCTGCACCCAGTCCTCTGGCTGCAGCCCAGCACACAGCTGCCTGCTGGGCTGCAGGAGAGCATCGCTGGCTCCTTGGGAGCTTCTCATCAGAAACACCTCCAAATCTCTTTCCTCAGGTCTACTCTCAACCCGCTATGCATCCGGCCTCAATTTACACCTGGGGTTGGTCCAATCCAGGTGCAGGGCCTTGCTCTTTTTTAAACCTCGTGCAGTTGTCACTGGCCCTCTTCTCAAACCTGTGAAGATCCTTCTGGATCCACGTTTCTAAACAGTGCTTGTTTCTCACCATGGGTGCAGTGTTAGGTTTACTGCAAAGTAACTAAACCCCAGAAGATCGAGAACTCAGAAGCAGTCTGATGCAGTGGGACATAACAAGGCACAGAAGGGAATACAGAATACAGTCACAGAACTCCAGGCTGAAAGGGACTTCAAGGATCATCTACTCCAACATTTCTGGGTGGTGGTATAGTTGAAATGAGCCCACCCAGCCCCTTGCCTAGTGTATGGAAGTCCACCGCATCCCCTGGGAGGTGATTCCAGCGTCTGACTGTTCACTTGGGGAAACATTTTCTTCTGCAGTCCCATGGGAATCAACCCAGCAGTAACTTGTCCCCATCACCATGGCTTTTCATAGAATCATAGAATGGTAAAGTTGGAAGGGACCTCAAGGATCATCTAGTTCCAAGCCCCTGCCATAGGCAGGGACACCTCCCACTAGTACAGGGCACTCAAGGCCTCGTCCAATCTGCCCTTGAACACCTCCAGGGAGGGAGCAGCCACAGCCTCCCTGGGCAACCTGTTCCAGTGCCTCACCACCCTCACTGTAAAGAACTTCCTCCTGACATCCAGTCTAAATCTCCCCTCTGCCACTTTAAACCCATTGCCCCTTGTCCTGTCATTGCAGGACCTTGTAAATAA
>VWZE01004565.1:2737-18061 GCA_013396675.1 Eubucco bourcierii | reverse complement strand
CAAGCACTTTTTTTTTTTTTTCCCAAGTCTCCATGCTTGGAGGTGTTCCAGAAACACATGGCCATGGCACCTGGGGCCATGGTTTAGTGGCTCTAATGGTGTTGAATTGGTGGTTGGGCTGGATGATCATGGAGGCCCTTTCCAACCTTAATGATTCAGTGATAGAGTGAGGGTGTACAATGATACAGTGAGGGTGGTGAGGCACTGAAACAGGTTGCCCAGGGAGGTTGTGGCTGCTTCCTCCCTGGAGGTGTTCAAGGCCAGGTTGGATGAGACCTTGAGTGACCTTTACTAGTGGGAGGTGTCCCTGCCTATGGCAGGGGGTTGGAACTAGATGATCCTTGTGGTCCCTTCCAACCTTACCATTCTATGATTCTATGATTCTACTCTACTATTACAATTGGTTTGCAGAATCTAATACTAAGACTAGGGATGGGGACCATTGCTATACTCTTTGGTCTTTTTGGGTTTTCAGTTTTTGAGGACTTTTTACTGTATCACTTAGAAATGTCTGAGCACTGAAAACAATGCCTGTTTCTTCTTTTTCCCTTCCATGATGAATGCACATGGGAACTGCTTATTCAGCAAACACATTTGTTTGCTAAGGCATCTGAAATTATTTCCCTTCCTTTCAGTTTCAGCGCACTTTTAAGTGCTGTAGGAAGGTGTTTACCATTCACTTTGATTCCAGATGACATTTTACTGTGTAGTTAAACAAATTTTTCCTTTGCTAGACATGAAGAGCAGGGTGCTAACAGTGCAGATTGAAAGGTGTGCTTATTTGCTGCTGGTGTTTGCAGAGGCCAAGCCTCCACTCCTTTTTAATAGCTTTTGTTCTCAGAGAGGATAGAAATGCTCACAAAGTTGGGGGGAAATCAGGTATGTTCCTGGGTATATCACTGCAATCCGTTATAGGGAGGACACAGTGACCTAGTGTGAAGGGACATAGCAATCACAGCATTCTCCAGCCAGGTCAGACCCTGTTCCTGCTCCCAGGTTTCTCTGACAGCATCTCATTCTGCTGGCCGAAAGGACCAGAATGGTGATTATCTCCCATGGCTGAGGTCACACCTCAAGTAACTGGCTTCAGTTTTGTGTCCCTCACTCCCAGAAGGACATTGAGGGGCTGGAAGAGATCTCAAGAAGGGCAGCAAAGCTGGGGAAGAGTCTGGAGAACTGGGCTGCGGAGGAACAGCTGAGGGAGCTGGGAGTATTTATTGTGGAGAAGAGGAGGCTGAGAGGAGATCTCATTGCTCTTTATAGCTTGCTGAAGGAACATTGCAGTGAGGAGGGGAAGTGGCCTAAAACTGTGCCAGGGAGGGTTAGGTTGGCCATAAGAAACACTTTATTTGCTGCAAGAGTGGTCATGGATTGGCACTGGCTGCCTGGACGTGTTCCAGAAATGTGTGGCCATGACACATGGGGGTGTGATATAGTGGTGGTGTTGGGTTGAAGATTGGGCTGGGCTGCATTAAGAAGAGTGCATCTAACAGGTCAAGGGAGGTTTTCCTCCCCCTCTACTCTACCCCGCTTGAGACCACATATGGAGTATTGTGACCAGTTCTGGGCTCCCCAGTTTGAGAGGGACAGGGAACTGCTGAAGAGAGTCCAAAGGAGAGCTGTGAGGGTAATGAAAGGACTGAAACATCTGTCTGATGAAGAAAGGCTGAAAGATCTGAGACTGTTTAGCCTGGAGGAGAGCAGCCTGGGAGGAGATCTGGGTGTTTACAAATACCTGAGGGGTGGATGTCAATAAGAAGTGGCCAGGTTCTTGTCAGTAGTGCTCAGCGACAAAACAAGGGGCAATGGACACAAACTAACACCCAGGAAGTTCCACCACAGCATGAGGAGAAACTTCTTTGGTGTGACTGCTAGAACTGTTGAGCCTAGAGAGGAGCAGCCACAGAGGGGATCTGACCAGTGCTCAGCAAGGGCTAAAGGGCCTGTGAGGGGCAAGAGGATGGGTACACGCTCTGCTCAGTGGTGCCCAGAATAAAGGACAAGGGACAATGAACACGAACTGGAAGCCAGGAGGTTCCACCTGAACAGAAGGAGAAACTTGTTTGGTGTGAGGGTGCTGGAGGCCTGGAGAAGGCTGCCCAGAGAAGTTGTGGAGTCTCCTTCTCTGGAGGGATTCCTACCCCAGTTGGATACATTCTTGTGTGACCTGTCCTGCATAATCCTGCTGTGGCAGGAGGGTTGGACTGGATGATCTCCAGAGGTCCCTTTCAGCCCCTACCATTCCGTGATTCTGTGTTTCTTTGTAGAGTAGGCTTTCCTTCATGTGACTTGAACTGGGAATGCATGTGCAAAGTGCATCAATCAACTTCAGCTCAGGTTTAAATGTCCATTATACCGTTTTTTTAGCTGTGCCAAGCCCATGCAGGCTGTATGCTGCTCAGTCTTCTTTCTGTTTCTTTTGTGTGGTACTTGACATTTTTATTTTACATTTTAAGATTCAGCTTTTACTTCAGTTTGCGTTTAAGATGTAGTAAATCATCATCCCCAGGGAACAGAGAAGAACTCGAATGGTTTTAATGGAGAGAAAGATCTCTGACTGCAGTGTTACACTGACAGGGAACAACTCATGTGGCATGCTTATATCAAAAAAATTATTTCTATAAAGTCTGAAGATTTAATGTGTCAGACCAACAGTGAGCTGTGTTATGTAGGAAAAACAAATCTGAGCCCCTCTGTCTTTGTCTCAGGAGAAGTGAAACCTCTGATTTTGCCAAAGCTGACTGTCTGGGCCTTCAAGTGCTCATGTGTTAAGCACCTTCAGGAAGATTTTAAACAATTTCTGGAAGATTTTAAACCATTTCTGGAAGATTCTAAACATTTTGGGAAGATTTTAAACATTTCAGAAAGATTTTTTTCAACCATTTTTGGAAGATTTTTCAACCATTTCTGGAAGATTTTTCAACTACTTCTGGAATATTTTTCAACATTTTCTGGAAGATTTAAATAAATTCCAGGAATATTTTAGACATTTCAGGAAGATTTAAAACCAGTTCTGGAAGATTTTAAACATTTCAGGAAAATTTTAAATATTTCATGAAGATTCTAAACATTTCAGG
This sequence comes from Eubucco bourcierii, assembly GCA_013396675.1. Taxonomy (NCBI): domain Eukaryota; kingdom Metazoa; phylum Chordata; class Aves; order Piciformes; family Ramphastidae; genus Eubucco; species Eubucco bourcierii. The sequence goes on along the minus strand of VWZE01004565.1, from coordinate 14,984 downwards.
AAGATTCTAAACTATTTCTGGAGGATTTCAAACCATTTCTGGAAGATTATTGATTCAGTCCTAAGGTTCTAGGGACAGAGCAGACAGTATTTAGTTCAATTAAGGGAGGTAATTCTGTTTATATTAACATAAATTAACCAGAATCACAATTTAAGCTTAGAGGAAAACATTTATGTGGCATGCTTAAATATTTTTTTTTGATGAACCATGCTTAGAATACATGTATTTCAAATGTTTTCTTGAAACACAGTGACCACAGCACATTTACCTTTAGTTGTGTTCTTTTGCACTCTTTTTTGTTGCACAAGCATAATTAATATTTGCTTAAATGAAGACCTACTCAGCTTGTTAAACATTATGATCATAGGCTGTGTTGAAACATACTAAAGATACATGGTTTTTCTCGTAGTGCAGAAATGAGTCCTCAAAAGAAAAGTAACATGCTGTGGTTGTGGCAGCCAATATTTTTTTAATGGGCACTGAATAATTAACATTTTTTATTCCCTGTTGACTTTTGAATAGAGGAACTCTGCATCCTGTAGTGTCCAAGTGCTCGCTTGTGAGTTTGTAATTGACATCTTCATTCCTAGGATAATACTTTTCTAGAAGGGCTTTGTGTAATTTAGACTAATTACTGTCACTATTGGTGAACTGGGTGGATAATTCTTTGATGGGTGAATAGCAGGACAGGAAGCAGAAGTATTTAGGGAAAAGCTGTAGTTTTGGGTATTGTGGTGTTTGATTGTGGTGTTTAGGGGTCTGCTGAAGACCGGTGAGGCTTGGCAGCTCTCATGGAGACAATTGCTATGTCTATTTGTTAAATTGATATAGCTGTGATCATTATTTCATTTTCAGAATGAAAGGTTGGACAGAGCAGATGTATTTAATGTTTCTTTCCACGAGATGCTTCATATTATACTTGGAAATACAAAATATCTAAAGTACTATGAGTTCAACCATGTTTTGTGTGACATTCTCAGCTTGCAAATACTTCTCCTCCCAGCCTTTTTTTCTGCCTTGGTTGTGACAAAGAACATAACTGGAGACTGAGAAACTTTATTAAGAGGAGAATGAGTGTGGATGGAGTCAGTGAAAGAGCTCTTCCAGCAATCAGTTCAGAACAGATGTTGTATTAATAATTAAGCTCCTCAGGAGTGATGACGTCAAAATTATTGTGCATCTCTCCACGTCTCAGAGGGCTGGAGCATCTTCTCTATAGGGATAGGCTGGGAGAGCTGGGGCTGTCCAGCCTGCAGAAGAGAAGGCTTCAGGGAGACTTTAGAGCAGCCTCCCAGTACCTGAAGCGCTAGGGAGGGACTCTGGATGAGGGCTGGGAGTGCCAGGGTGAGGGACAGTGGCTTTGAACTGGGAGAGGTGAGATTGTGATGAAGAAATTCTTGGCAGTGAGGGTGGGGAGACACTGGCACATGTTGCCCAGGGAGGCTGTGGATGCCCCCTCCCTGGAGATTTTGAAGGCCAGGTTGGATGAAGCCTTGACCAACCTGAGCTACTGGAACATGTCCCTGCCCATAGCAGGGGGTTGGAAATGGATGATCCAACCCAAACCATTATGGGATTCTCTAGCGGATTGCTTTCTTTTCAAATAATTATAGATCAAGTGAAGTAATTCCAAGACTGAAAGTAACATTTTTTAGACATGCTGGTAGGTCTTGTTCACACAGAGTGAGGTGCAAGAGCACAGCAGGGGAACATGGGCACTTCAACTTTGTTCTTTCTGTCTCATGATCGGTGCTTCTGGGGAGCAGTCTCAAGCTCATGGTTCAGTCTCGTAGAATCATGGAGTCATAGAATCAACCGTGTTTACAGTCACTTTTGTGTTCAGTGTTAAACTGTGTTTGGTTAGCAGTTTATCATCATATGTGGAATAGGAGTTATTTAAGGAAAAAAAAACCTTATGTTCAACAACTGGCCTAATGTTGAGAAGCCTCTTAAGAAACCTTGGGAGCCAATTAAGTAAACACATGCAATTTTCCATGCTTTTTTGCTATCCAGCACAGCTTTGGTTATGTTCTGCCCAGATTTGCTATAGTACACAACTCTGCTTCCTTCTGAAATCAGTTCAGTATTCCTTTGAACAAGCACTTTGAATATTTCTCCAGCAGACTAGTGTTAAATTTTTCTTAATGTCTGCCTATGAGATCTGAATACCTCCTAAACTTGCAGAGCAAAATCTGTTTTAGATGTTTGCACAGAGAGAAGGAAGTGTCAGACCCTGCTGTTCGTGCTGGTGATGGACATGCAGGACTGGAGGAAACCTTGCTTCCCAGGGTCAGGTAGCAGTGACTGTCATGATGGATAGTGTCTTTCATGGACTTTGGCAACATCTTCAGGTATCCTGTAGGACGATGGTTCCTAGGAAAAGAGAGGCTGCCACCCTGTGCCAGGATTCCTTACTGCCTTTACACAGCAGTGGTGGAGCTTCAGGACAGCAGTGCCTCGTGACTGATGTATTTTGAGAGATACTGAGGTCATGAGTGAAGCCTCATGGTGATGTTCTTAAATGCTACAGATGAGATACAGTTTGAGCAATTAAGGCTTAGTGTGTCAGGTTCATTTAAAAGATCTGGTAAGCAGGAAACCAAGCACAAAAATCAGACTTGTATTACAAGAATCTGTGGTGGATGTCAGGGGCTTGCAGGCTCGGTCTCAGGGATCTTTCATTTTTTGTGTTCTTGTGCAGTGAACTTGTAGTCAGTCTGAGGTAAACTTGAGTTTATTTTTCTCTTTAGAAGTGTGGAACTGAGGCACATGGTTTAGCAGAGACTTGCCAGGGTTGAGTTAAGAGTAGGATTTGGTGAATTTACAGGTCTCTTCCAACCTCAATATTTCTAGGATTCTAAAAAACACAGAATGGTTTAGGTTGGAAGAGTCCTTTAAGGTGATCATGTCCAGCCATTGTGTAACTCTGCTGAGTCTAATTGCTCAACCATGCCCCTCAGTAACACATCTCCATGGCTTTAAAATCTCTGAAGGGACAGAGGCTCCACCACTGTGCTGGACAGCCTAGACCAGGCCTTGACCACCTTCAGAGGGGAGAAATTGCTCCTAATGTCCAACCTAAACCTTGCCTGACTCAACTCGAAGCTACTTTCTCTCATTAGGTTGACAGATCAGTTGTTCCTTAGGAAACCAACTTCCATCTCACTCCAACCTCCTCTCAGGGAGCTATAGAGGCCAATGAGACCTCCACTCATCCGCCTCCTTTCCAAACTAAACACCCCCAGCTCCCTCAGCTGCTCCCCCCCAGCCCTGTTCTCCAGACACTTCAGCAGCTTCATCACCCTTCCCTGGACCTGCTCTAGCCCCTCAATGTCCTTCTTGGAGTGAGAGGGAATTGAATTGATAGAGAAGAAAATTACATATTATTATGTTATGGCATGATACAGTTAAATAATACCTTAAAACATGTCTGGGTTGTTTTTATTAGGGTGATACCACTGTGAATGGACAATTACTACATAAAAATTGCATCATATGTATGAAAATGCTTATTGTTATATATTAAAATTGTGCCCCATGATGTAAAGCAATACTGGAGGTGCCTGGATGCAGCTCACAACTGAGAGAGGACCTAAACTTTGGTCTCTCTTCAGCACCTCCTTTTACCCTCCCATGATGTGAAGATATTGCTGAATCATTAGGTTATTTTTTTTTTCAATCTTGTCATTCTTTATTACATATATTTTTTAAAAAATGTGATGGTCTCTCTTCAAGGAATGGAAGAGGTCTGTGAGGAGCCTGGAGCTTTTAATTAAGTGGACTTAATGAGTTTTCAGCTTTAATTAGAGGATGTGTCAAAGCGAGATTCTTGGTGGTTCTCATCACAGAGACAAAAACTCAGAGGTTTTGCAGTGTAGTGTAAGTAGGACTGACATCTGACCCACTCTACTCATTGAATTATGTTTTAAAATGAATGCTAAATCATTCAACATCTGGATGCTAAAGCTGTTCATTGGGTGTGCTTTCCCAACAGTATGTGATACCAATTTCAAATTTCCAAAGAGTTTTTTGAGGCTTGTTCATTCTGCACCATAAAATAAAATCTTTAATGCAACCAAGGTGAAAATTGGTGCCAGAATCGGGGCTTGCAGCAGAGCTGTGGCTGCTGTTGCTGCTGCTGCTTTGTTGTTGTCCATGTTAAAGTATTCACAGATCACAGAATACATCAACTTGGCAGGGACCTTCAGAGGGCATCTTCTCCAAGCCTCCTGCAGTCAGCAGGGTCATCTCCATCTGGAGCAGGTTTCTCAAGAACACATCAACTTTGTCGTTGAATGTTTCCAGGGATGGAACCTCCACCTCTGGGCAACCTGTTCCAGTGTCTCACCACTTCCCTGATGTCCAGCCTAAATCTTCCCTTCTTCAGTTTCAAACCATTGCCCCTCATTCTATCCCCACAGGCCCTTTTAAACAGTCTCTCCCCAGCCTACCTGTAGGTCCCCTTCAGATACTGAAATGCAGCTCTAAGATTTCCCTGAAACTTTCTCTTCTCCAGGCTGAACAACCCCAGCTATCCCAGCCTGTCCTCATAGCGGAGATTCTGCAGCCCTGTCATCACCTTTGTGGGTGTGTTCTGGACCCTCTCCAGCAGATCCACATCTGTTTTTCATTGGGAGCCCTATAGCTCATGTCGAGTTCCACACCCACCGGTACCCCATGTCCTTTTCTGCAGACCTGTTCTCAATCTCACCATCCCCCAGCTTGGATTGGTGTCAAGAATTGCCATGACTCAGGTGCAGGACTTTGCACTTTTGCCTTATTGAACCTCATGAGGTTCTCCTCAGCCTACCTCTCCAGCCTGTCCAGGTGCCTCTGGATGGCCCCCATCCTTCGATCTTATCAACCACACCACTCAGCTTGGTGCCATCTGCAGACTTACTGAGAGTCCCCTTGATCCCACTGTCTGTGTTCATGATGAAGATACTAAACAGCACTGATCCCAGTACAGACCCTTGTGAGACACCACTTGTCACCCATCTCTGTCTGACCATCAAGCCACTGAGCACTACCCTTTTTATGCAATTACCCAAACATTTATTTATCTACTGGACAGTCCACCCATCAAGTCCACACCTCTCCAGCTTAAAGAGAAGGATGTTGTGGGGCTCTGTGTAAAAGGCTTTACAAAGGAAGACCAGACAGATTGCATCTTTTGGTTCTCTCTTGTCCGCTGATATAGCAACACTATTTTAGAAGGCCACTAAGTTGGTCAGGCAGAACTTGCCCTTGGTGCAGCCATGCTGGTGGTCTTCAATCACCTCCCTGTGAATTTGAAGTTCTTCAGATTTCAATTTCAAACATCTGATCTTTGCTTTAAAAAAGGAGCACCACTACTTGAATAACAAAGAACTGGACAATTGTGCTGGACTAAACATTTTTTATGCCATTGAAATAATTACAGAAGGGAATGGCCATGACCCTGTCAAGTGAGATGACAGTTTTCTGCTAATATGTTTTTAATGTAAAGGAGATAAAGTATTAGATGAAGTGCACTGACACCTTGTGGCTACACGGAGTAGTGCAAAGAGCTGTGGTCACCCCAGCCCTCAGAGGGGCCGAGAAAAATGTTGACAAAAGGTAATTACCACATTTCCCAGCCTCTGGAGTATGCTGGCCATGTGAAAAGTATTAAAAGACAAAAATAGGCCTGGCTTATGTTTTTCCTGTTATTCCTGAAGACGTCGTGATTCTTTGTGCTGAAATTATTCTTTATTTTAAGCTAATCTTGGAGTCCCCAGCACAGAAAGGACATTGAACTGTTGGAGCAGGTCCAGAGTAGGCCCATGGGGATGGTCAGAGGGCTGGAGCGGCTCTGCTGTGGGGGCAGGCTGTAAGATTTGGGACTCTTCTGTCTGAAGAGGAGACTTTGATAAGACCTTGTAGTAACCTTCCAGTATCTGAAGGGGGCCTACAGGAAGGCTGGGGAGGGATTATTTACAGGGTCTTGTGGTGACAGGACTGGGGGTGGTGGGTTTGGGCTGACAGAGGGGAGATTTGGACTGGAGGTTGGGAGGAAGTTCTTTGCAGTGGGGGTGGTGGGACACTGGAGTGGGCTGTCCAGGTTGGTTGTGGATACCTCCTCCCTGGGGGTGTTCGGGGCCGGGGCCTTGGGCGGCCTGTACTAGTGGGAGGTGTCCCCGCCTATGGCAGGGTGTTGGAACTGAATGATCTTTGGGGTCCCTTCCAACCTTGCCATTCTATGATACTATGATTCTGTGATCTCTGAGGATGAAAGGCTGAGAACCCTGAGGCTGTTGAGCCTGCACAAGAGCAAGCTAGGAGGGGATTTGATCAATGTTCAGCTCTTGTCAGTGGTGCCCAGGAACAGGACAAGGGGCAAGGGACATAAACTGGAACCCAGAAGGTTCCATCTGATGATGATGAGGAACTTAGTCAGTGTGAGGGTGTTGGAGGTCTGGATCAGGCTGTCCAGAGAGGTAGTGGAGGCTCCTACTCTGAAGAGATTGCAAACCCCCATGGCCATTGAGACCTTGAACAAGCTTCTGTGGGTACCCTGCTTTAGCAGGTTTGTTGGACTGCATGATCCCAAGTACAACTCCAGGCTGGGTAGTGAATGGCTGCAGAACAGCCCTGAGGAAAAGGACCTTGGAGTCTGGGTTGATGAAAAGCTCAACATGNAGTAGCCTTCCAGTATCTGAAGGGGGCCTACAGGAAGGCTGGGGAGGGACTATTGACAAGGTCTTGCAACGACAGGACAAGGGGCAATGGGTTTAAAGTGGCAGAGGGGAGATTTAGACTGGATGTTAGGAAGAAGTTCTTTGCAGTGAGGGTGGTGAGGCACTGGAATGGGTTGCCCAGGGAGGTTGTGGCTGCTCCCTCCCTGGAGGTGTTCAAGGCCAGATTGGATGAGGCCTTGAGTGAGCTGTACTAGTGGGAGGTGTCCCTGCCTATGGCAGGGGGTTGGAACTAGATGATCCTTGAGGTCCCTTCCAACCTTACTATTCTATGATTCTATCTCCTATTCCCAGCATACTGGGATTCTGTGATCAGCCTCAAATATTAAAGCTCAGAAACAGCTAAGAATGAAACAGAAATCTGAATCCCATCCAGTGTTACTCATTAAAATTAATTTCACTTGTGTGACAGTGACATCTCACCAACTGGCATTTTAGGGAAGTGATTAGTTTGTACTTTCTTTCCAGCCTTTTTCCTGTGTTTAAATATTTAAATGTGTTTTTGCAAACAAAAAGACTTAAATGTGGTGGGTTTTGTGATCAATGTATGCAGAAAAAAAAGAGTAGTTACAGGATCATTGACTCATAGAATTGTGTTGGTTGGAAGAGAACGTTGAGATGATCAAGTCCAACTGCTAGCCCAACACTGCCAGATCACCTCTAAACCACACCCCTTAGCACTTTGGAATCCCTGCAGGGATGGGGACTGAAGGATATCTCCAGTCAACCACCCAAGTTGAATATTGCAGACATGAGTTCTGTGTCCTCTAGTTGTGCCCCAGAGTCCATCCAGCTGCAGAAGGACCATCTCTCTTAGATGGACCAGGTCACTGATCTGTTTGCTGGTCAGTTCCTGAAATCACAGAATCAATCGCAGAATCACAGAATGTTAGGGGTTGGAAGAGACCTCCAGAGATCATCCAGCCCAACCTCTCTACCAAAGCAGGATTACCTAGGGCAGTTCATCCAGAATACATCCAGACAGGTATTGAAAACCTCCAGAGGGGGCTCCATGACCTCTCTGGGCAGCCTGCTCCAGGGCTCTGTCACCTTCACCATGAAGTGTCTCCTTGTGTTGAGGTTGAACCTCCTGTGTTCCAGTTGTACCTATCACTGGGCACCACCAGAAAGAGCCTGGCCCCTTACTCTTGACACTCTCCATGGGGCTTCTTACTAGCAGGACAACCCCTAGTCTGTACTGGTGCCTGTTGTTTTTCCTCCCCAAATGCAGGACTCTTACTAAACTTTATGAGGTTTTCTGTTGACATGGGGTGAGGTCAGTTGCTCCATCCAGCAGGAGCAACTTGCTCTGGCTTCAGCTTTCATCAGGAGTAGGTTTATGTAGCTCAGTCACTCCATAGTGGGAATGTTGGACAGAAGTGGAAAAAGCATGTAGTCTCTTCTTCTGCCCTGTCCTTGCCCCAGGTTGCCTTTCTTTGCCACATGCCCACTCTTGGTCAATGCACCAAGAACAGAGGTCAGATTGTGAGCAGCAGCATCACAGTGTGATCATGGCAGCACAGCAGATCTGCATCTGAAACCCCAGGGCAGGGGAAAGCGATTTTGTTTTAAACAAAATGGTCATTTGGTCATTTACTTTCCCTCTCTCACACCTGCATACTTACACTCAGAAGCACAGATGTGTTGTCTGGGTCATACATGATAGGGAGGTGAAGGCTGGCAGCCAACAGGTCCTCCTCACATCTCCATGGCTCCTGCTAGTGAGGTGACTGGTCTGTGCTAGTTTTGGATGTGCCAGTTTGCAACTTCTGGCAACTGGCAGTGATTTATCTGTGTCTGTTGTACCTGTGTGTGTGCTATCAGGTTTTTGTCTCTCTGCGTGATTGTCTTGAGAAGATGACCGAGATGTGCTCCTGGGTGGCTGATAATTTGTGCCCTCAACACGTGCTGCCAGCTGTTCCTTCTCACACCTCAATGCCCACATCCCATCCATTCTCTGTTTGCACCCTTTGGGATTCTCTTTTTGGTCTTCCTTAATTGTTATTCAGTGGCTTCAAGGTGATGGAATTATAGAATGGTCATAGAAATATAGAATGGTTTGGGTTGGAAATGACCTGAAAAATCATCTAGTTCCAAGCCCCCTACCATGGGCAGGGACACCTCCCACTAGCCCATGTTGGTTGAGGCCTCATCCAACTTGGCCTTGAATACTTCCAGAGAGGGGGGCACCCACAGTTTCCCTGGGCAACCTGTGCCAGTGTCTCCCCACCCTCACTCTGAAGAACTTCTTAGACCTGTGACCTCCTGTGGAAAGGAGATGGCTGCAGGAAGCAAGTGAGCTTTGTGGACTGACTGTAGGGTTGATTTGCTCACTGTGAATGTTGTAATGAAATGTGTCTTCATGGAAGGGGAAAGCCTGGACACACAGTCCATGAAGAGTTGCGCTTGGTGGTGTCAGCAGAGCCTGTGCCTTTCCAAAGGCTTCAGATAATCAGATTAATACTTTGCAGAAGTAATTTTAACTTCATAATCTCATTCTTGTGATGGCATTTAAGATCAAATCCTACTACTAATAAGGACATAATTAACCCTACACTACAACAGCCAGTATTTCATGTCTGACTTTGGGTATGGATTGCAAACAACATAATGTCAAGCAAGCACCCACTCAACATTGAGTGAACCACCTGAGTAATTAATAGATTTATAGGATGGATTAGATTGTAAATGTCCTTGAAAATCATTGTAATGACACTGTGGAACATAACAAATTGCGAGCATAAAAGATTTCTTTCCTCAACTGCTGTTTTCATTTTGACTATCAGTAGGCATTACATTTGTTTCTGTTTAATGAGTCTTCATTCCCTTTGTGTGTTAAAAGAACATAGTTAATTGTGTGTGTGTGTGTATGTCTTTTTGACAGGAACCAGTGATCCCTACGTCAAGTTCAAGCTTGGAGGAAAAGAAGTCTTTAGAAGTAAGACAATACACAAGAACCTCAACCCTGTGTGGGAAGAGAAAGCTTCCATTCTTATAGAGAACCTCAGAGAGCCACTGTACATAAAGGTGAGGACTGCCTGACTTAAGTCTGTCAAGTTACAACAGAAGATTTACTGAAATAATTAATATTTTCATAGAATCATAGAGTTGTTTCATTGGAAAAGACCTCTAAGATTGTGCAGTCCAGCTGTTGGACCTAACTCTGCCGTGACCACTAAACCATGTCCCTAAGTGCCATGTCCTCATGTTTCTTGAATACTTCCAGTGATGGAGACTGTCACATTCTTGTACAACCTGTTCCAATGTCTAAAGTAGCTCTTGTATACCGAAAGATTTATTTTGCAGCAGTCCATTGAAGAAGAGTATCTAGAGGTGTAATTTATTTAAATTAACATCTGTTTCACAACCATATCGATTTTATTTATTTTGTCTAAAGAAAAGGTAAATACGAACATTTTTGTTTAATTTCAGTCCATAATTGCTTTGTACTTCTCTAGTGTAACCTTAGAACATGGACAGAGAAAGTATACTGTGTTTCATGGTGATGTCCTAATCTTTATTTATGGAAATACAAGGATGATGAGGGATCTGGAACCTCTCTCTGGTGAGGAAAGGCTGAGAGCCCTAGGGCTGTTTAGCCTAGTGAAGAGGGTATCATAGGAATGTTTGCAAATATCTCAGGAATGGTTATCAAGAAGAAGGGGCCCAACTCTTTTGTCAGTGGTGTCCTGTGATAGTACAAGGGGCAATGGGCACAAACAGGAACCCAAGAGGTTCCACCTCAACATGAGGAGAAACTTTTTTTGGTGTGAGTGTGATAGAGCCCTGGAGCTGCCCAGAGAGGTTGTGGTGTCTCTTTTTCTGGACACTTTCAAGACCTGTCTAGATGTGTTTCTGTGTGACCCACTCTGGGTGACCCTCCTTTGTGCAGGAGGTTGGACTGGATGATCTCTGGGGGTCCCTTCCAATGCCTAACATTCTGTGGTTATATGATTTTATGAAATATCATTGCATAGGTCTGATATGAAGCATCATCAGTCTGTAATTATCATACCTATACTTCAGTCTGTAATCCTGCACGTCAATCTGTAATTCTGCATAGCTGAACCATGTAATGCTAAACAGTATGTCACAAGTGAGAGCCACAAAAATGATCAGGGGGTGGAGCACCTGTGTTGCAATGACAGGATGAAGGAACTGGTGTTGTTCAGCCTGGAGAAGGGAAGGCTCCAGGGACACCTTAGAGCTGCCTTCCAGTACCAGGAGTCTACAAGAAGGCTGCAGAGGGACTGTTCCCAGCGACCTGGAGGGGCAGGACAAGGGGCAATGGTTTGGAATGAGAGAAGAACAGATTTAGATTGGATGTGAGAAACAAGTTCTGAACCATGAGGGTAATGGAACGCTGCAACAGGTTACCCAGTGAGGTGGTCGAGGTCCCATCCCTGCAGATACTCATGGTGAGGCTGGACAAGGCTCTGAGCAACCTGATCTTGTGGAGGACATCTCTGCTGACTGCAGGGGCATTGGACTGGATGCCCTTTGGAGGTCACTTCCAACTGAAACCGTTCTATGATTCTGTGTTTTTGTCATTAGTAGTGGCATTGCTTATTCCATATTAACAGCTATTTTGAGTTTAAATCAAAGAGAGACCAGCAGTGCACAGAGTAATTGCTAAGTACTCTGACCTACTAGTAGAAGTTAAGTACTTCCGAGCTGTCCACATTGGAAAGGAAGCTAGAAAAGCCATGATCGTTGTTTTATAGACAGAGAATGGAAAGGCACATTTCTGACTACAATAGCTTGTAATGACCTATGTGCAAAACTGACCCTTAATCATGTAAAACCAAACAGATAAAAACAAAGTTCTAAAAATGTTATCCAGACAACTGTGGTCTTAGGGATCTAATTTAGAGCATATACAAGTCAGAAATGCTTCGAGGAAGATTGGATGTGTAATGTTTTGCTTAAGTAATCCTTTAAATTTGCCTGAAATGATGTAAAGCTTGTGATTAGTATCAATGTTAAATATATGACAAAAGAAATTAATGGAGATAGGAAACTGTAGGGCTTTTTTTTCTAGTAAGTTAATGCCTCCCAAACATCATAATCAGTCCGTAGCTTGTTTCGCGTGTTCTCCTCAGACAATTTACATCACTACTAGAAAACCGTAAAGTTAATTTTATTAGAAAAGTGTAAAGCTAATTATAATTCTCAGTTGGCATTTCCCTGCCCTTAGTAAGCTTAATGACTCATAAGGAATGAACACGGCCCAGCAATGAGAAAGAGAAGAGCAGATTCAGACACAACATGGCTTCCAGTTTTCATTTATTTATGCCAAATACCAACCCTGAAGTAAGGTCATAGGAAATAGCTTCTATTTTACTGATCTTTTTTTTTTTAAGGAAGAGTATGGCAAGGGGTGTGAAGTCTGTCAGTGTTTGTACTCTGAGCACACAGTGTAAAATATTTCAGGTTTTATAGTGGAAGCACTTCAAGACACAATGCAGTTGTACTGAGTCAGCTGAAAATATCTATTCAGCATTTTGATTTTGATTTTTTTTTTTTTTTTT
>VWZE01004563.1:214725-225019 GCA_013396675.1 Eubucco bourcierii | reverse complement strand
CCACGTCCTTCCTGTGCTGGGGGCTTCAGAACTGCACACAGTATTTTGGTTTGTTGTTTTTTTTTTTCCATAAAGTGACAACCATGCTTTATTTGCTGCTATTATTCCCAAAGTGCTCTGAATGCATACCTATATTGCTAGAAACTACTTGCGTGATGGCCTGATCATGTGTGGTCATGGAAAGATGGAATTCCTGTGCTCCTCTTTTCCTCCTTACACAGGTCACAGGAATGATTTGGGTCTCACAAGCCATACCACCCATGACTGTTAAACATCTGAAGCACCTGGTTCATGCCATCAACTATATAGGGCAGCAAATTCCCTGTAACTGATGTCACTTACTTTAAAAGAAAAAATAACCTCTGATGCAAATACACTAAAAAACTTATGACTGTTTAATACTTATTTAATACTTATGGCTGTTTAATACTTAAGGAACCACTAAATTTGAATAATTTAAAATCCATCTTTATGAGAATAATTTTAGATATACAATAAGATTTCCTCACTTCTCTCTATTGCATTTAATGGCTTAAATGCTTTGAGAATCCTAATGACTATTTACAAACCATCTATGTGAAGTGGATCATGTTCCTAATCTGCAAACAGAAAATCCTAAATAAAAAGCTTGGGGTTGTTTAATACTTAAGCAACAGTAAATCTGAGCAATTTAAAATCCATTTTTATTGGAGCATTTTTAGATATACAATAATATTTCCTCACTTCTTTCTAGTGCATTGAATTATTTAAATGCTTTGAGAATCCTAACGACTGTTTTCCAACCATCTACGTGAAGTGGATCATGTTTTTAATCAGCAAACAAGAAAATCCAAGATTACCTGGTAATTAACTATCAAGTATTAGAGTGCCACAATGTGACTTGGTAGAATTACACCAAGCTGGGGGCTGATGTTGCTGGGTTGGAGGGCAGAAGGGCTCTGCAGCAGGACCTTGACCACCTGCACAGATGGGCAGAGTCCAAGGGGATGGCATTCAATAAATCCAAGTGCCAGGTGCTGCACTTTGGCCACAACAACCCCATGCAGAGCTACAGGCTGGGCTGGGAGTGGCTGGAGAGCAGCCAAACAGAAAGGGATCTGGGGGTGCTGATTGACACCCACCTGAACATGAGCCAGCAGTGTGCCCAGGTGGCCAAGAAGGCCAATGGCATCCTGGCCTGCATCAGCAAGAGTGTGGCCAGCAGGAGCAGGGAGCTCATTCTCCCCCTGGACTCTGCACTGCTTAGGCCACACCTTGAGTCCTGTGTCCAGTTCTGGGCCCCTCCATTGAAGAAGGACATTGAGGTGCTTGAGTGTGTCCAGAGAAGGGCAACGAGGCTGGGGAGAGGCCTGGAGCACAGCCCTATGGAGAGAGGCTGAGGGAGCTGGGATTGGTTAGCCTGGAGAAGAGGAGGCTCAGGGGAGACCTTCTTGCTGTCTACAGCTACCTGAAGGGTGGTTGTAACCAGGGGGAGGTTACCTTCTTCTCTCAGGCAAGCAGCAGCAGAACAAGAGGACACAGTCTCAAGTTGTGCCAGGGGAAGTTTAGGCTGGAGGTGAGGAGAAAGTTGTTGCCTGAGAGAGTCATTGACTGCTGGAATGGGCTGCCCAGGGAGGTGGTGGAGTCAGCGTCCCTGGAGGTGTTCAAGGTGGGTTTGGATGTGGCACTTGGTGCCATGGACTGGTCTTGAGATCTGTGGTATTGGGTTGGACTTGATGAGCTTTGAGCTCTCTTCCAACCCTGGTGATACTGTGAGACTGTGTAATTGCATACTTCATGCACTGATATACAGCTCCTCCTAATTTCTCTCCTTCTCTATTTAAATCACATTTTAGTCACCCATTTTTTAAAAAACAAATAGCAGTCTTATAATCATGTACTACATACAACAATCCTTGGCCTAATGTCTGAAGAAAGAGAGTACAGACAACAAAAAAATGTGCCTCAATATATTTGGGCATCCCTTGGAGCAGAACTGCATTTTCTCTACAGAGACAAATTATCACCAAGAAACATCACAGAAGCATAGAATGGTAAGGTTGGAAGGGACCTCAAGGATCAGCTAGTTCCAACCCCCTGCCATAGGCAGGGACACCTCCCACTGGTACAGCTCACTCAAGGCCTCCTCCAATCTGGCCTCAAACACCCCCAGGGACCATCCACAACCTGTTCCAGTGTTTCACCACTCTCACTGTAAAGAACTTCTTCCTAACCTGTAGTTTCAATCTCCCCTCTTCCAGTTTAAACCCATTCCTCCTCATCCTGTCACTACAAGACCTTGTAAATAGTCTCTCCACATCCCAGAAACCCACCAGAACTGGCCCAACCCAGAACCCAACCACAGACATATCAAGTTACAATGGGTACAGCACAGAACCAAGAAAGGATCTGAGGCAGGGAGAGACCCCTCATGACAATATCCTTATAGAAGACGAATTGTTGTTCTTAAATACATTCACCTAGATCACCTTTGCAAGACCTACACGAAAACTAGATGTAAAACACCTCTGAAAAGCTGTGTTCAGGTATGAATAGATAGGAGTGTCAACACCACATACCTTGGATAATGAGGAATTGCAAAATGCTGTGTGGCATTACACTGCTGTGCAGAACAAAAGGCCAGGGAATACAAAACAGACCTGTGTGAACTGCAAAAAGAGCTGAGGAGATTGTTTGGCAGCATGTTCTTGGCATAAGACTCGAGTAGAAAACAGGAAGCTTGTATCAAGCAGGCTTTCATCTCTGTTTTCTAACAGAGATGTACATAACACCTTAGTCCCTTGCACTCCTCACGGTTCATCACACAGCTAACGAGTCACTAAGAGACTTTCACCCCCTAACTTCATTTTATTTGGTGCTTCCAGCTCACGAGATGCTTCTATGGAGCCTTTCTAACACTGGCACATATCACTGCTGAAGACAATTTCAGTGTAGGGTCAGATCTAAAGCAAAGGATGGTATGCAAGTGATTGGACTACAACAGAACCCTTCTTTGGGAGTCACTTTGGACTGCATTCCCTTCAGAAATGGTCTGCAATGTTGTGGTGAAACGTTAAGCTGATTTAGGACAAAAGGTTAAAAAAAGATCAGATGTGATTTTCCTTCCATCTTCACAGGCTCTTGGATGTCTTTCAACTAAATGCTCATGCTAATAAATCAGGTTGAGATTACTTCACTGGGCATTCACTACTGAAGTTAACTACAACAAACTCCATCTCCTGTGGCATGATTTTAGAATTATACCATCAGGTGAATGCTGATTATGTAGATATTGCATCCTGTCCTCCATTACCACGACAAGAAGGGTTCTTTCAAAGCTAGTGGGCAATTTCTACACTAAGCAGAATGATTAGTACCTGGAGTCCTGTGTGCAGTTCTGGAACCCTCAGCACAGGAAGGACATGGAAGTGTTGGAGCAGGTCCAGAGGAGGGCCACGAAGATGATCAGAGGGCTGCAGCAGCTCTGCTGTGAGGACAGGCTGAGAGAGTTGGGGCTCTGCAACCTGCAGAAGAGAAGGCTGCCAGGAGACCTTAGAGTAGCCTTCCAGTATCTGAAGGGGGCTACAGGAAGGCTGGGGAGGGACTATTGACAAGGTCTTGCAATGCCAGGACAAGGGGCAATGGGTTTGAAGTGGCAGAGGGGAGATTGAAAGTGGATGTTAGGAGGAAGTTGTTTGCAGTGAGGGTGGTGAGACACTGGCACAGGTTGCCCAGGGAGGTTGTGGCTGCTCCCTCCCTGGAGGTGTTGAAGGTCAGGTTGGAGGAGGCCTTGAGTGAGCTGTGCTAGTGGGAGGTGTCCCTGCCTATGGCAGGGATTTGGAACTCGATGATCCTTGAGGTCCCTTCCAACCTTACCATTCTCTGATTCTATGATTATCCAGGTAACCTCTTGCAGACATCAAAAACGTGAATTGCTGCTACAGAGAAAAGTGAGAGCAATACAAGACATGGCAGTATGAGTGTGTGCAAGTCAGTGTTGTGAGCTCAGAAAAGGGAGCAACTTCCTCTGTTGTTGTCTCAGATCTACAGCTCCAAATGAATTCAGTACTAAGGTCAAGCTTTAGCCTAATAATACAAATAATTTCATTTCAAGAATACAAGACAAAATCTTGCATAAAGACAAAGTTCACTGCTACAAAGGAAGTGAAGCTTCTTGCCTAGCAAATCTGTCTAATGCTGTTCACTGTGTGGACTTTAAGGAGCAGTGGTTCTTGAACTACTGAAGGGTAGATTTAGATCAGGCATTAGGAAGAAGTTCTTTAAGGGTGGTGTATCACTGGAATAGGTTGCCTAGGGAGGTGGTGGAGACTTCAACCCTGGTGACATTCAAAATCAGGCTTGATGGGGCTCTGAAGAACCTGATCTGATTGTGATGTCCCTGCTTACTGCAGGGTGGTTGGACCTCTAGAGGTCCCTTTCAACTCGGTGCATTCTGTGATTCTATGGATGCTTAACTGTCTCAAACCTTACAAAGCTGTACCTTACATAAAATAATTGGGCAATATCCAACTTCTTCATTTCTTGTTACTGCACATTCCAAGAGCAACACAAGGATTCCAAGAAATTACTATTACAATTGCATGCTTAAAGCAAATTAATGGTTGCAACAAGATGATCACAACATCTAACTAGAGTGCAAGGATCTCAAATGAGGTGCTGGGCTTTGCAGCACTATGCCACACACAGCCAGGTACACCAAAACAGCTGGTGTGGCTTAAAATGAGTAAGTCAAGTCTCCCATCAGAGTCCCTGACCTCAGAATCCTCGAGGAGCAGAATTTCCCTTGTAGTTTCATGCTGGCAATACCAATTCAAAAGAAGGTTTCTAGCAGATGACCTTCATCATCAGCTCTCCTATGAGGACAGGCTGAGAGAGTTGGGGCTCTGCAGTCTGGAGAAGGGAAGGCTTCCAGGACACCTTAGAGTAGCCTTCCAGGATCTGAAGGGGGCTACAGGAAGGCTGGGGAGGGACTATTGACAAGGTCTTGCAATGACAGGACAAGGGGCAATGGGTTTGAACTGGCAGAGGGGAGATTTAGACTGGATGTGTGGAGGAAGTTGTTTGCAGTGAGGGTGGTGAGACACTGGCAGAGGTTGCCCAGGGAGGTTGTGGCTGCTCCTTCCCTGGAGGTGTTGAAGGCCAGGTTGGAGGAGGCCTTGAGTGAGCTGTACTAGTGGGAGGTGTCCCTGCCTATGGCAGGGGGTTGGAACTGGATGACCCTTGAGGTCCCTTCCAACCTTCCCATTCTATGATTCTATGATTATTCAACAATGTACTTGCCCAGTGACCATGAAGTCAATACTGTCTTGGTTACCATAATCACAGGAATCATATATTTTCAAATCTCATTAAATGGCAATAAAATGGAAAAAAATAATCAGTGAGAACACCTCTAAGTACAGGAATCTATTCTGCTTTGTAGACAGAACTAGAGTAAGTATTAGTCAGCAGCAGCTAGAACTGACTGAATTCTAAGACTCTACTTTTAAGAACAGAATTGGAGTACAATCAAGAGGAAACTATCAAAGGTGAAACAATTCTGTTCAAATTGGGCAAGCTCTAAGTCTCCTAACAAAAAGCAAGTGGACAGAGTCAGTAATAAACTGATTAAGTCCTAGCAGCTACAGCATTCTAAGGTTCCATCTGTTCTGTACATGTGCCACCCTGGGCCCTTGCCAGATCCACAGCCTGCCACTCTTTTCTGCATAGTCAATAACAGGACATCCCTGCTGTGCTCTGTCAACAAAGAAGTAGTGCCTGTTGGAATACAGAAGTGACAAACTTGGAGCTGAGTTAGGATACAATTAATTCAGACAGCCTGGTAAAACAAAACTGAGATTACTGGTCAGGAAGAATAGAAAATATGGGTTAAATAAATGGGGCATGGGAATACAGCCAAAGCATTATGTAATAATACCAGTAAGTGAAACCAAAGCTGACAACTTTGGAATATTTGCCTAAGAAATTAAAATTTGAGTCAGCACAATAAGCAAGAGTCTAGCAAACAGCTTGGGGGAAGAAAAAAAAAAAAAAAAAAGGCATTTCAGAGTAAGGAATTCTGGCAAAGAATCTGTAAATACAATAGATCAAGTTATAAAGAGGCACACTCAGAGGAGAGTTTCTCTGTTGAAACGTTTTTGTTAGTGTTCATGATGGAATCATAGAATGGGAAGGTTGGAAGGGTCCTCAAGGATCATCCAGTTCCAATCCCCTGCATTAGGCAGGGAAACCTCCCACTAGCACAGCTCACTCAAGGCCTCCTCCAACCTGGCCTTGAACACCTCCAGGGAGGGAGCAGCCACAACCTCCCTGGGCAACCTGTGCCAGTGTCTCACCACCCTCACTGCAAACAACTTCCTCCTAACATCCACTTTCAATCTCCCCTCTGCCAGTTCAAACCCATTGCCCCTTGTCCTGGCATTACAAGACCTTGTCAATAGTCCCTCCCCAGCCTTCCTGTAGGCCCCCTTCAGATCCTGGAAGGCTACTCTAAGGTCTCCTGGCAGCCTTCTCTTCTCCAGGCTGCAGAGCTCCATCTCTCTCAGCCTGTCCTCATAGGAGAGCTGCTGCAGCCCTCTATTCCACCGTGACACCTCAGCAAAAATCACGTGGCAATAGAGAGAAAATGACAAACTCAACTTAAAAGGAGATTGTTCTTCATTTTCCAGGTAATTAAACTACAGACTTCTTTTGCTGCAGGGACTTCTGAATCTTAAATGCATTCAGAAGCACAAAACTGGGCAAAATTTTAGAAGGAAAGTGCATCCAGACCCAAGAAATTCAGTGATGCTCCCTCTAGTTATGTGTAGCCTGAAAACTATCAGTATGTGCTTGTTGCATTCACACCATTTTTCTTCCCTCTGTATATGCTACTGCCTTTGTTGAAGTCAACAGGCAGAGCTGCATGGCCTCAGTGTGTACACCTGGGTTTGCACATGCTGTCAGGTAACAGAAAAGGATGGGCAACAGGATCAGCCAAAGAGATTAAGGGAACAAAAGGAAAGGGACAGAAGATGGAGAAGAAGGAGGGCTGGAGCAGCTCTCCTATGAGGACAGGCTGAGAGTTGGGGCTCTGCAGCCAGGAAAAGAGAAGCCTCTTCCAGGAGACCTGATAGTAGCCTTCCAGTATCTGAAGGGGGCTACAGGAAGGCTGGGGAGGGACTATTGACAAGGTCTTGTAATGCCAGGACAAGGGGCAATGGGTTTGAACTGGCAGAGGGGAGATTGACACTGGATGTTAGGAGGAAGTTGTTTGCAGTGAGGGTGGTGAGACACTGGCACAGGTTGCCCAGGGAGGTTGTGGCTGCTCCCTCCCTGGAGGTGTTGAAGGCCAGGTTGGAGGAGGCCTTGAGTGAGTTGTACTAATGGGAGGTGTCCCTGCCTATGGCAGGGGGTTGGAACTAGATGATCCTTGAGGTCCCTTCCAACCTTACCATTCTATGATTCTATGAAGATAGGTCACAGGTAGCACAGTATGCAGGAGGAATGCACTGGGCAGAACTGGCAATGATCTGATGGAAGGGGGGAGCTGGTGACAAGGGGGTTGGAGAATTAAAAAAACCCAAAAAAACAAAAGAAAAAGAGAAGAGGTTTTGCAGAGGCAAGAAGTATTTTCCTGTTTGCTTCTATCCCACAAACAGTAATTAGCAGTCTATTAATTGAAACTCTACTGAAGTAGAAAATCTGGGTCTGATTTGAAAGGTTTACCTGCAATTATCTGACTATTCTAAACCTGTGAATATTTTTCACTTGACTCTCCACTTTTCTCTTGCTCTCATCAAATAGTTAAGTTCCATGGTGAACATCAACATTGCTAACTTCAAAGGCCCTACAGACACACGGCATTCTGGTAGCAGAATTGGGCCTCAGCAGTGCTGAGTTTGTGGAATGAAGCCTCATGATCTGTTTTGTATAATGCAACAACCTCTGAACTTCTGTTTCCATACAGGGCATAATCTACTGGTAAGCAGGGCTACAAATAAAGAGTTTTAAACTGAGCCAAATATTGAAATAAAGAAGTGTTAAGATCTCACCTGTAACAAGTATGAGCCAGAGGTATCTGCACAGGAACTCTCGTTTTGTATTGTATTCTGTTGGGTAATAGCATCCTCCTTCTTCCTCTCCTTCTGCCCTGCTTCATCATCTTCATACTCATCAAGGCTCTAAAACCAGAAGTGCTCTGTTACAAAACAGTCTTTGTACATTGACATATTTCACAAAATCCATGCACCTGTGACTATTTCAAAGATAAGCTTAATATTTCATAGAAGTTTTGATTGCTTAAAGCTTTGCCTTTCCATGGCTATTGATATTTCTGATAAGAATAAAGTCTGACACCTAATTGCTGTTTCTTAATCACAAAAAAAGTAAGAAGTAATCAAAGAAAGCTCCAACTTGACAAAGTTGTAGGCAATGTTGCCCTTGTTCAGTACTAATTTTGCTGTGCAGAGGTGTCCTGGTTAGGGTTGCCACACTTAAGAGCTTGGACTGTTGAGTCTGGATGATTCTACGACTCTGTTCATTACAAGCAATAGTATTACCTCTACAAAAAGCTTCTGAGGAGGCAGAGAAAAGAAGAGTTAATTCTACTATTCACTCAATAGATGACTTTTCCTGACACACAGACATCTGCTGAAATGGATAAGCCAGTCTGAACCAACCATCTTAATTTTGCACTCCTTGATTTTATCTTAGAATTTTACCATTGCAAACCTTTACCATTGTAAACTAGTAGCTTTCAAATTAGTTGGACAGTTAATATTAATTAACACACATATTGTACTGTGTACACACTGTGTACAGTTCTGGAGGCCCCAGCACAAGAAGGACATGGAAGTGTTGGAGCAGATGCAGAGGAGGCCACGAAGATGCTGAGAGGGCTGCAGCAGCTCTGCTGTGAGGACAGGTTGAGAGAGTTGGGGCTCTGCAGCCTGCAGAAGAGAAGGCTTCCAGGAGACCTTAGAGTAGCCTTCCAGGATCTGAAGGGGGCTGCAGGAAGGCTGGGGAGGGACTATTGACAAGGGCTTGCAATGCCAGGACAAGGGGCAATGGGTTTGAACTGGCAGAGGGGAGATTTAGACTGGATGTTAGGAGGAAGTTGTTTGCACTGGCACAGGTTGCCCAGGGAGGTTGTGGCTGCTCCCTCCCTGGAGGTGTTGAAGGCCAGGTTGGAGGAGGCCTTGAGTGAGCTGTGCTAGTAGGAGGTGTCCCTGCCTAATGCAGGGACTTGGAATTAGATGATCCTTGAGATCCCTTCCAACCTTACCATTCTATCATTCTATGATAAAGCCAAAGGAAAGAGATGGTTTGCTCTGAGTTTGGAAGAGTAGCTTTACTAATTGCAGGAAAAATACAACTGAAGGCAGAAAAGACTAGTAACCTTCACAGAGCTCAACACAGCTTTGCATTTGCAAGGAACAACATTCTTCAAGGAGAAGTGGAAAGCTTATATTGAAGCAGTATAGATTAAAACAAACAAACCAACCAACCAAATGTTTGTAGCAACTAAATAGACAAGTGCTCCTTTCTTCACAAATTCTCTCCTTCAGATACATGCCTTGCCTAAGCTTTCCAGAGACCATCAGCATTCCACAGAAATATTTTTCTCTGAGTACAATTACATCTGTGAGGAAGAATGTTTTTGTAGCTTTCAGTATAAAATCACCTGCTACTAACTATTCTTCTAGAAGCTTTGGACAGGAACAAAACATCAGATTCCAAGAGGAAACTTCCAGCCACAACATTTTAAACTAAGCATTTTCCATGTCCATTCCCACCCTCTCCCTTCTTCTCAGGAAGGTTCAAGATGAGGAGAGACTGCTAATCAATACCATCAGAAAGCATCCAAGCTCCTCAATTCATTATTTCATAGTTAAAGGCTTTCTTCCCAAGCACAGAACACTTAGTTAAACAGTTTGCCTAAGTCTAACCTGAAGCAGATAACCTCTGCATTAAAGGAGGCTGCTGAGGCTTGCTGCCAGTTCCCTTCACTGGGTCAGGACTTGGTCCAGACAGGGCCACAACAACTTTGAGTAGAGAAAACAGAAGCAGGCTTTTAGTGGTTGCTACAGATGAGGTGTAAGATTCACAGACAGGTTCATCCTCACTCTCTGCAGCCATGAGGTGTAAGACTCACAGACAGGTTCATCCTCACTCTCTGCAGCCATGAGGTGTAAGATTCACAGACAGGTTCATCCTCACTCTCTGCAGCCATGAGGTGTAAGATTCACAGACAGGTTCATCCTCACTGTCTGCAGCCATGAGGTGTAAGATTCACAGACAGGTTCATCCTCAC
>VWZE01004563.1:195149-213494 GCA_013396675.1 Eubucco bourcierii | reverse complement strand
TCTGCAGCCATGAGGTGCAGGATTCACAGACAGGTTCATCCTCACTCTCTGCAGCCATGAGGTGCAGGATTCACAGACAGGTTCATCCTCACTCTCTGCAGCCATGAGGTGTAAGACTCACAGACAGGTTCATCCTCACCATCTGCAGCCAGTGCGGCACATTTGGCTAAGGCTTCCAACACCTTCCTGCCCTAAAGCAGCTCTCTAGTCAGTGTCAGGGACCTCCCATGGTTTCCTAAACACAAAGGTTACATTCCCCTTCCAAATATACAGACGTGCACATATCCCCCACACACTAATTTAAACAATGTCCCTGAAATGCCTGCTGAGCACAAATCCAAGAGCTATGGAATTTGAACAGTTCACTGCTTTTTAAAGAAGTTACTCACTTTTGTTGCAATCACCATTGGCCCTAACAAGGAAACCCATTTGTTTTGACTCCTGATGAAGCAAATAACACTTTACATACACTACTTACATCTTCTCATTCAGCTTGGGTTAGATTACTGAACTGAGTGCCATTCGTATTCTAAGCTAACTTTAAGGGTAATAAAATTCAATAAAAGCCAAGTTTCAGTTGATGTATTAATTATTTTGAAATTAAACACTTGCTGTTACACACTTTCAAACCCACTCTTTGTTCAAAATGCCCTGCAGCTGGGACTGCCTCAGCCCATGGGACTTTTTAATCAGAGGGATTACAGCGTTGCTCACACTGCAGGCTTCTCTCAAATACTACATTTTGCTTTACAAACCAGTTCCATGTCACTGAAAAACATAAATAATTACTTTCTCTGTCAGCAAAGCAAACAGATGCATTTGTAACCACCAAGATACAATCCTGAGCCACTGTATAAAATTTTCTGTCCTTTCCTCTTGCTTTATTTTGCTGCAAGGTACATACCATTTCAGATTCTTATTTTCCATTAAAGTCATCTGAGCTTCGTAGAGCAGATATTCAATGTGACATTCCTACATCTGATCTTAATATAAGGAATCCACAGAAATTCTTTAGGTTTTCTAGCATTTCAGTAAATGTTTGAAGCTGTAGTATAAACATTTTTCTGTAAACCTCCAGTATGGAAAACCTAAGCAGAGTAAGCTGTTTGCAAAAGAATCAGACTGATGAAGGAAACGGCCACAAAGCTATCCCTGCATTCCAGTGCACCACCAGCCTCCAGTTCAAGATGACAGTGTACAAAGTATTTCTAACCATTCCATGGCTGGCTTCTTATAAACACTGCTGCATTGCTAAGAACAAACAAAAAATGAGGTGGGAGTGTCTTTCCGTGACATGTGGAGTTCCTACAAGTGAAAGATCAGTCTGAGCACAAGCTCTTGCCACAAGAAATGGTCCTGGATTGAAACTTCGCTGTCCCCATCCCTACTCCTGCACCAGCTTGCTTTTACCTTGCAGTTTAGATCTTCCCATTGAAGCTTTGCTGTCCCCATCCCTACTCCTGCACCAGTTTGCTTTTACCTTGCAGTTTAGATCTTCCCATTGAAGCTTTGCTGTCCCCATCCCTACTCCTGCACCAGCTTGCTTTTACCTTGCAGTTTAGATCTTCCCATTGAAGCTTTGCTGTCCCCATCCCCTCTTCTGCACCAGCTTGCTTTTACCTTGCAGTTTAGATCTTCCCATTGAAGCTTTGCTGTCCCCATCCCTACTCCTGCACCAGTTTGCTTTTACCTTGCAGTTTAGATCTTCCCATTGAAGCTTTGCTGTCCCCATCCCCTCTTCTGCACCAACTTGCTTTTACCTTGCAGTTTAGATCTTCCCAGTTCATTTCGTGAAAGGTCAGTCGTCAGTTTCAGCAGTTTTAATTAGCCCGATTGATTTTTGCCCGAAGCAGACAGGAGCCCACTCAAAGTCTTGCAGGGCTGCACTGTGTCAGCCTTTTGTACATAATGAGCACTTCAGGTAATATATTTATAGCTGGGAGAGGGAGATGTGCAAGCAGAGAAATGTGAAACCATGTTCAGCTTCACATTGGGCAATACAGAGTCTCTACAGCACAAGGACCATCAAGTAGCTTGACTTGTTTTAGTTTCCTCACCAAGGTAACAACGCAGGAGAGGGAACAAATGTGAGATTTTTCCTGTTTCCCCAAATTAACTCTGAACAACTAAAAATTCTTTTAAAAATCATTTTTCTACCATGTTTGGTAAATGTTCAAAGCATACTAACACAACTTCCTATCAAGGCACTGGAAAAGTGCAAAGGTTTCTATTTAGTGTAAACATTTCCTAAAAGCTTTTGCAAGCAGAAATACAAGACAGAGGAAAATTGGTTTTGACACTGGAAACAGAAGGGGGGGAAAAAAGTAACCATGTAATTAACCACAACAAAATACATTCTGGGAATCAATGTTTTTTCTCCTCAACTGATGATTCAAACAAAGCCTGGAGAAGTTAACTGCAACTCAAAGATGACTAAAAGATGACCTTATTCATGATTTTATACATATTTTCTTTACAGTTATTCTTCCTACTGCAGCAGTGAAACCCAAATACTTCTTCACTTCATCATGCACTGCACCAATATCTGCTAAACAGCATCTCCCAACCTCTTTCCACAGTATTCAACCTTTCTATCACCACCTCCCAACACAGAGCAAAAGCAAGTAAAAATTCCAAATTAAAATGATTTGAAATTACATTGCTGCTCCCTTTCAGAAACACGATTTTTAAGCACACCTTTATTAGTGGTTAGACAGTACCCAAAATATTTAAGTCAAAAGTAAGACCTTTTATTAGAACAAAATATTTAAGTCAAAAGGGTTTACAGTAAGACCTTCTACTAGAACAACAGTATAATTAGGAATAACAGTGTAATTAGGAAATTTGCATCTTTTTCTCTACAAGCCTTTCATCAGCTTTAGCTTGCCTGTTTGTCTTTATAAGTTGAAAAACATCCTTATAGAGGCAAAAGGAGCTAATTTTACTCACAGGAACTATTTAAAACCTACTACCAGTTTTATGGATATGGATTACCCTGTAAAAGATTATTTTCTTAAGAATACTTGACCTGAATTATCACTTTGAGCCCAAAAAAGAACGGAACTTGAACATGTTATCGGAATTCTCTTTGTGCACTTCTAAAAGTCTACATACCCAGATGGAGTAGTCCAGTATCAACAATTAGTATGATCACAAGCATGGCTTTTTAACCCAGGAAAAGAGTAAAGGCAGGAATCTTTGGTATCTGAGATCAAAAGAGATCCAAATGCAGCAGTGGGTCAGTGAGCAGCAGGTGGGCCAGAGCACAGCTGACTGCAGCCTCATCCTTGACCACACTGCCAACAAAGCAATCAAAAAAGACAAGCATCACTTAGAGACTAGATCTCGCTTTACAAAACTCGTTTGTGATTCCAAGTCATGTTCTAATTCCATCCTTTTCTCACCCATAACGAGAATTTACAAGTACCTACTTTGCATACCCAAAGATATTTCAGATCGAATACAATTTTCGGTCTTAAAATCCACTTATAAATGTTTCTGGGGGAAAAAAAATTTCAACATCTTTGTCTGTATTAGAGCAAAATAACAAAGTCTTTTGAATTCTTTGAAAGCCTTAAGTAAAGCACCAACATCAACATCGACACCAGAATGTCAATTACTCCTCATTAAAATAACAAAAAGGAGCTATGGTTGCAGTTTGTTATTCAGCAAAATACATAGCTCGGGCCACCCCCGGCCTTCAGACATACCACAAGAATGAGTTCAAAAGTCAAATGTTTAACTTAAGCTAATCACCAAAATTCTATCACAAGAATGATCGGTGGAAATGCTCTATTTAACTACTGAGTGATACTAACATTACAGACAGGAATACAAGAGAAACTGCAAAGGACAAGCTACCTAGCATTTAAAACTCCCAAGAAAAAACTAACAAAGAAAAAACGAGAAAAATTAAAAGGTATGGATTGGCAGGCTACCAGAATTCAGCACTAAACTCTATGATACTCCACTGAAAGTTAGCATCTCGGTTGATGAAAAGCTCAACATGAGGCTGCAGTGTGAGTGCAGCCCAGACAGCAATTGAGTTCCTGGGCTGCAGCAAGAGCAGTGTGGGCAGCAGGGCAAGGGAGGGGATTTTGCCCCTTTGCTCTGCTCTCCTCAGACCCCATCTGAAGTACTGTGTGCAGTTCTGGAGCCCTCAGCACACAAAGGACATGGAACTGTTTGAGCTGGTCCAGAGGAGGCCATGAAGATGATCAGAAGGCTGCAGCAGCTCTGCTGTGAGGACAGGCTGAGAGAGTTGGGGCTCTGCAGCCTGGAGAAGAGAAGGCTTCCAGGAGACCTTAGAGTAGCCTTGCAGTGTCTGAAGGGGGCTCCAGGAAGGCTGGGGAGGGACTATTGACAAGATCTTGTAATGCCAGGACAAGGGGCAATGGGTTTGAACTGGCAGAGGGGAGATTGAAAGTGGATGTTAGGAGGAAGTTGTTTGCAGTGAGGGTGGTGAGACACTGACACAGGTTGCCCAGGGAGGTTGTGGCTGCTCCCTGCCTGGAGATGTTGAAGGCCAAGTTGGAGGAGGCCTTGAGTGAGCTGTACTAGTGGGAAGTGTCCCTGCCTATGTCAGGGGGTTGGAACTAACTGATCCTTGAGGTCCCTTCCAACCTTACCATTCTATGGTTCTGTGATCGTAGAGCCTTTCCTGACTGCATGTCATTGAAGAAGGGAAGTACCAAACAGCATAACCGACTGATCACTGCTATGCAGAGAAGTCAAACTGCTGACACCTGTTCCACAGGGAAATTATTATTAATTATGACAACTCATCAAAAAAATAGTAGCAATGCCTTGCTCTTAAAAAAAAAGAAAATAAAAACGAACAGCTAATAAAGGGGCATTAGGAAGGCATGTAAACCATCTGCAATGGAAGCAGTTTACCTACCAGCAGCAAACAGCTGAACAAAACCCACTCAAAGAAGGGTTAGGTAATGGAGTTTAAATGCCTGTAACCACCCTCGTCCTGACTTCCATAGCCACTGTAGCTCTGCCCAAACTAAGCAAACAAAAGCAATGCTCCGAAAGAGAAAAACGTGTATTGTCCTGCAGATAAAGAACACACAGATTGAGCCCTCTGCTCTTTACAGCTAAGAACAGCAAGATAAACAAATCTTGGCAAAGATTAGCTGGCTGCTTGCAAAACTGAAATATTCCTTTTAGTGTGGCAATACAGAAGTCATCTAATCCCTGTTTTCTTCCCTAGCACATTGACTGTACTCCTGAAAAGAAATAAACCCGAGATCATTATTTAAGGAATGTTGTGAAAACAGCTCAAACAGGTTCATTAGTGTACTGCATCTGTAACTGTCCCAGCCTCTGAGATATGTGAGTTGCAAAAATTTGTTGTCCAGATAGCAAGCGGTGTTTAAAACGTCTGAAATAGAAAAACAGCACAGTGCCTTCAAAAGTTGCTGCTCTCTTGCTCGAAGAGCTACTTGCCATTGTTCTCCTTGTGCCCAAGTGACTGCCGGTCAGTGTTTACACACAGCGCCTGCGGGATTGGTCGAACTAAACACAGCCCAAGAGGCTGCTGACAACCAAGTAGGTACGGCCACGGCATGACAATAGACTCGCAACCAATCCCGAGGGGAAAACAAAGCTCCAAGCACAAAGCAATTTGAGAGTCGCACTGCATTTCTCCCTTGGGAGCGGGATCTTGCCGGCCCACAGGAAAACTGATAAAAGCACCTTAAACGGGATAGCACAGGGTAAAGACTGCTGAACTGAACTCTTGAGGCAGTAACCAAGCACTTTCGAAGCCTCCAGCACTGATGTCAGGAACAGACAAAACTGATCTAAGCCACTTGAAGGAGACCTTAGAGTAGCCTTCCAATATCTGAAGGGGGCCTACAGGAAGGCTGGGGAGAGACTATTGACAAGGTCTTGCAATGACAGGACAAGGGGCAATGGGTTTGGACTGGCAGAGGGGAGGTTGAGACTGGATGTTAGGAGGAAGTTGTTTGCAGTGAGGGTGGTGAGACACTGGCACAGGTTGCCCAGGGAGGTTGTGGAGCACAGAAGCACCCAACGTGATCTTCGATCACGTTGGGTGCTTCTGTGCTCCACAACCTCCCTGGAGGTGTTGAAGGCCAGGTTGGAGGAGGCCTTGAGTGACCTGTGCTAGTGGGAGGTGTCCCTGCCTATGGCAGAGGCTTGGAACTAGATGATCTTTGAGATCCCTTCCAACCTTACCATTCTATGATACAGGCAGACAAAGCACAGCTGTAGTACTGAAGCCTGCTAGGATGGCAATACCCAGGTAAGATTCAAACAGTTTGAAGCTGCTGCTGCTGTCAATATTGTAACCATTTCTGGGGAGAAACAACTTAGACCTACAATTTAACCCCAGTGATAAGGCTGTGAAGCTGTTTCCCAATGCAGACTTCTGAGATCAGTCTGAGATCAGCTTTGCGTTTAGTAGACTCAGGGGCTCTGATTTTTAATAAATCTGTGTCCAAGGCTCCTGATGGAAATTCACTACAGGTTCTCATAGTGCAACCCCATACCCAAACAGCATGAAAACCTTCTGTCACTAACATCTGAACCTCTGCTTCTTATGGAAACACTATTCAAACCACAGCTCTTTTGTCCCCACGTTTTTGCAGTCATTAGTGCTGGGTGAGGGGATGTGGCAGTGGTGCCTTGCAGGCAGTCATAAATCATTTTTAGTAATAGACTGGTATCATTAAGATACAGAAGTTGCACAAGTGTGTTTTGTTGTGGTTGCTCATATTTTATTTTTTTTTTCAAGTTTGCTATAAGTAAAAAAATGCAGATTAGCTGGCAAAGTAATTCAAGGGGCTAGACAAAGCAGGCAGTTACCCTTCCACCTGAGCGGTCAGTGCTGTATAGAACCCCGAACCAGCTCAGCAGGTGTTTGACTCTTACCATTCAAAGGCTCCGTGAGGAACTGAGGGAACTATAGTGTTGACTTAAGAGCGAGAAGGAGGAGAAAGCGTGGGAGACAGGAAGAGCTGTGGGAAAGGATCATAGAATGAACATGTAGCTGATGCCTGGTGAGAGGGAGCTACTCAAGTAAACTGAGATTACAGCAGCAAAAAAAAAAGCAATCTAAGAACACTTCTGTTTCGATCGATCTGAGAAGCAAAAGCATTCTACTATTTTCTGGTGTCTGTTACTGCCAGTGTGCCAGATTTCCCCTGCAACACTCACCCAGCATCTTCTCATTGTGATTACCAGGTTTAAGACAGAGCTGGACACGTTCTGCTCTCAAAAAGGTAAAGAAAAACAGGTCGGAAGCATGCAAAGCTTCGCCACTTAAGAGCAATTCATATACCTAATTTAAGTCCTCAAAACAGTACCGGTAGCTTCAAGTATCTTAATACATAAGTAGGATTTGAATAGGATGACCTCAGAACAGACAACACACACAGACACAAAACCAAATCAACCTAGATGTGAGGATATGTAGTATAGGATCATAATGGGAAGAGTGAGTCACATCACACAGTGGTAGAACACAACTGCACTCACTGGAACCTTACACTACTGTAACCCACTGCATAAGGCAGCAAGGTAATTCTACAGCAAATCAAACCAGAATTAAGCAGGAAAAAGCAAAGCAGGGAAAATGCTGGATAAATAAAATCTTCTCTTTGCAAATGCAGAAAAAAGATGGTACAAAAAAAGGGCAATTTTCTATCAGTGGCTTTTGTTTAAAATTATTGAGTGAATGACACAGTTTTCACAGGTTTTTAGCTCTGCAGGTCCTTGCATACAATACAGCATAAGTCTTGGCCAGGTCTTCAGCAATCAGAAAGTTCTTTGCACGTCAACATAGGTGCCTTTTCAGGCCAGACAGCTCAAGCAAATCATGAAGATTTCAGCCTTTAACACATTTGTTATCCTGATTCATAACATTAACCATAACACATGTTTCTCAGCCGTAAAACAAGGAAAATAATGGGTAAAGTCATCTTGCCTGAAGTGGTCAGAAATCTGCTCATTAAAGATGCTCTGGAAACTTTGTTACATGCAGATAGATTTGTTCTGTGCTCCAGCCCCCAGGCACTGGCAAGGGTCTCCCTTACAGAGGCACAGAATAAAAGGGCTGTGCCACCCCTCCCCCCTGTTTTCTATTGAGCCCAGAAATGGCGAGGTTAAGGTTAAGATAGACACACCAATTAACATGCATCGTCTTCCCCATGGCAACCACTCACAAGCCTGGCTTTCTGTAGACCAAACTGTGGCGAATCAGAAGGTAACCCAAACTTTACCATCCCCCAGTGAGAGGAAGGTAAACAGCTTTACATATCGTGTAGGTACCACAGGGTAGGCACACTCACACCGTTACCATGGAGCAGCCCTGAGCCATCCATGTGTCCCACCCGACACAGGCAGCCTTTCACTCTAGCCAGAGGACAAGGAGAGGAATTACCATGAGCTGGCAACACTGGAGATGGGATTCAGAGCTCAATTCATCAGTAACCTACCACGGTCATATCATACATTAAAAAAGAGTAACACTTGGTTTAAAGAATCTTAACAACAACAAAAATCCAAAACCATTCATGCACACACCACCACCACAAACGAAAAAAACCTCTTTCCAAAATAAAATGATACTCCAGTAGCTATCTTCATGTTGTAAAACACAGCAGAGGGGAAAAATTCCCCTACCAAAACCAAGCCTCACCACCACCACGGAAATAAGTGCCCCAGCAATTGCCACACTTGCACTCCATTCAAATCAGGGGAATGCAAGTGAGCCAAGTATTCGAGAAGGATTCAGGATTCTGCTGTTCACAATATTAAAACACAACTTTAATTTCTCAGGCTACAGTCTAAAGCCTGTAATAATGTCACTTGGAAAACAGAAGGCTGAGTGAGCATCTGAGGGTGAAAAGGAATGTTTTCACAGGCGCAGTTAGTAAATACCACTGGCTCCTGCAGACATTCTTCCTTAAATGGAAATTAACATTGCTTTAGGTTAGGGGGGAAAAAAAAAATCATCTCTTGCTACAAAAGAAGTGATAGGCTGCTATTAACCTTTTAGCACCTGCAATATAAGACACACACACAAAAAGGCATCAGAAGGCTTTAGATATGTTACTTTTTGCTCAGTAAATATTTTCAACCCTTCCCCTCCGCTGCCACATGAGTCTTGTCTGTATTGGATGAGTAAAGAAATAAGTCTCTCAAACACTGCTACGGCAATGTGGAAATAAACCCTCTGCAAATCTAGGACTAATTGTATGAGGGCACTAGAAAATTTAAAGAAAGGAAACTGCTCCAGATAGAATCAGAGCTGAACCTTCACCCTTAAGCTGAGCCAAAGTATTTGGACACTGAAATAACTCCGCACAGCTCTGATTTTATTTTTATTTCCTATTTTTTATTTTCACATGCCCCCCACCCCGGCAATGGCTTTCTCCAGCCAAGAAAACAAGACTTCCCCCTCCCCCAAGATTCCTAACAAATTTAACAACATTAGGAACAAGGGCTGAGGCTCTACAACAGCTTAAATTGGCCTGCCTCCATTTAGCCACAGAATCATAGAATGGTAAGGTTCGAAGGAACCTCAAAGACCATCTAGTTCCAACTCCACAAGCAGGGACACCTCCCACTAGTACAGGGCACTCAAGGCCTCCTCCAACCTGGCCTTCAACACCTCCAGGCAGGGAGCAGCCACAACCTCCCTGGGCAACCTGTGCCAGTGTCTCACCACCCTCACTGCAAACAACTTCCTCCTAACATCCAGTCTCAACCTCCCCTCTGCCAGTTCAAACCCATTGCCCCTTGTCCTGTCATTCCAAGACCTTGTCAATAGTCCCTCCCCAGCCTTCCTGTAGCCCCCTTCAGATATTGGAAGGCTACTCTAAGGTCTCCTCGAAGCCTTCTCTTCCCCATGCTCTGATTCTTCTTCCAACTCCTGCCCAGGGGCATCTACCAACCCTCTGCATCACCTCCCCTGACACTGGCAAGCCACATCAGGTAATCTAGGAGCCGAAAACTACCAGTGTAAGAAGTGAATATTGTCTTTTGTATATCTTGGTCCAGCTAACTACAAGATCACATGAGTGCCAGGGTCAGGCAAGCCAGCTAAAAGGATCTAAAGTAGGTTGAAAAGTTTTTTTAAAGTCTCACCAAAGTAAAATCTCAGCAATTTGAACCAGGGAAATAATGAAACATTCATCTACAAGCACATATTAATGTGAAATGTTATTAATTACCTGGGCACACAGTGTCCCCAACACTAGTAAACAGCATCTGTTTTTAAGGGGAAACAAGATACTGGCTCAAACGTCTGAGCTCTGGCAGGTGGCCAAGGTGACTTCTTTAAGGTGCAGGTTGTATGAATGGTGGAACACTTCTCCTTGTAACATGCATGACTGGTATTGCTCTATGGAGCAGTAAGAGGACTACTACAGGGCTGCAGACACTGGAAGCTTCACCCCCATCACACATAACTGTATGCTTCCAAAAGTAAAAAAGTCCTGTTAGGGATACACGACAGTGGCTTAACGCACTGCTCCTTACAGCTTACAGACAGAAGGAGCTGGACCACTGTTGCAGAAAGAAGACTGCAACATAACTGAAATGATCAGAATGGAGAGACGAGTTGGACTTCTTAACCTGGCTTTTCCACCATGAGCAGCATGAACTCAAGACTGGTCAAACAGCCCATCCTCATCTTCTGCTTATCCTGGAATCTGCACTGCTCATTCTTCTGTCCTGCCACAATATTTACTACTACAGGAACTCATCTTGCTGTAAATAAATTCATCAAAACCCAAAAACATTATTTTCAAGACCTGCTACTTCCCCTATTATAAAACAGGTTTTCACACCACAAGAACAGCAGGACAAGGACAGGAACCACCAGAACGGGCACAGCAGAGCTGCAGCAGCCCTGTCAGCATCTTGGTGGCCTCCTCTGGACCTGCTCCAACACTTCCATGTCCTTCCTGTGCTGGGGGCTCCAGAACTGCACACAGGACTCCAGGTGGGGTCTGAGGAGAGCAGAGCAAAGGGGCACAATCCCCTCCCTTGCCCTGCTGCCCACACTGCTCTTGCTGCAGCCCAGCACTCAGTTGCTGTCTGGGCTGCACTCACACTGCAGGTTCATGTTAAGCTTTTTATCAACCCAGACCCCCAGGGCCTTTTCCTCAGGAAGAGAAGGCTTCCAGGAGACCTTAGAGTCGCCTTCCAGTATCTGAAGGGGGCTACAGGAAGGCTGAGGAGGGACTATTGACAAGGTCTTGTAATGACAGGACAAGGGGAATGGGTTTGAACTGGCAGAGGGGAGATTGAAAGTGGATGTTAGGAGGAAGTTGTTTGCAGTGAGGGTGGTGAGACACTGGCACAGGTTGCCCAGGGAGGCTGTGGCTGCTCCCTCCCTGGAGGTGTTGAAGGCCAAGTTGGAGGAGGCCTTGAGTGAGCTGTACTAGTGGGAGGTGTCCCTGCCTATGGCAGGGGGTTGGAATTAGATGAGCTTTGAGGTCTCTTCCAACCTTACCATTCTATGATTCTATTCACAGGAATATTGCACCAGACTTCTGTGATGAAGGCCTCAAAGATCCACTTCACCTCCTAGGAAAAAAAGATCTTCTAAATAGTCAAGGGAATTAAATAAAATAGCTCTCTCACTAATTTACATGCAGTTAGCATCTGCTGATCTAGAATCATGCTCTTGGATTTGTTTTTTTTTAATTATAAGCCTAACTTTATACTCAGATCCCCTGAAAACTATGTCAGTATTCTGAGGTTTCTCATAAATCAGTATTCCTGGGCTAGAGACTACTGTAGTCAATTGCTTTGAGTGCAGGTTATGTAGACATGCTTAGTTCCAGATGCTTACCCTTGCTGGAGATAAACCAATGCCTTGGAAAATCCTGTTTTGACACGAACACTCAACTCCTGTTTGAACCAGGCAGAAAACAAAACATTTTTTCTGAACATGGAGTCCTGTGTGCAGTTCTGGAGTCCCCAGCACAGGAAGGACATGGAAGTGTTGCAGCAGGTCCAGAGGAGGCCACCAAGATGCTGAGAGGGCTGCAGCAGTTGTGCTGTGAGGACAGGCTGAGAGAGTTTGGGTTCTGCAGCCTGGAGAAGAGAAGGCTTCCAGGAGACCTTAGAGTAGCCTTCCAGTATCTGAAAGGGGCCTACAGGAAGGCTGTGGAGGGACTATTGACAAGGCCTTGCAATGACAGGACAAGGGGCAATGGGTTTGAACTGGCAGAGGGGAGATTTAGACTGGATGTTAGGAGGAAGTTGTTTGCAGTGAGGGTGGTGAGACACTGGCACAGGTTGCCCAGGGAGGTTGTGGCTGCTCCCTCCCTGGAGGTGTTGAAGGCCAGGTTGGAGGAGGCCTTGAGTGAGCTGTGCTAGCGGGAGGTGTCCCTGCCTATGGCAGGGGGTTGGAACTGGATGATCTTAGAGGTCCCTTCCAACCTTATCATTCTATGTATTACTAATGGCAAGTACTCATCTTTTCACAGCCTATAATCTATTTTTTTCATTAAAAGATTCCAATTAGTCTCAAACCAGCACAGTAGTGTAATACCAACCTAACCAGGAAGGCAGATTATGACCCAATA
Organism: Eubucco bourcierii; assembly: GCA_013396675.1. Classification (NCBI taxonomy): domain Eukaryota; kingdom Metazoa; phylum Chordata; class Aves; order Piciformes; family Ramphastidae; genus Eubucco; species Eubucco bourcierii. The sequence continues at coordinate 200,919 of VWZE01004563.1, read as the reverse complement.
GTGCTTGGCCATGGCCAAGCTACCAGACCTCAAAACTGGAAGGATTGGGTTACAGAGTATCCAAACTGACCATCTGAAACCCTGTATTGTGCATTGTGTTGGACTAACTGCACACCCATCAGTAACTCTGCCTTAAGTGAGACAGCCAAGAGGCACAAAACTCAATACCAACACCGTCATAGCCGATGCCTGACCACAACCCCAAGTCCAGTGCAGTCAGTTCCTTGCAGTTCACTCCAGCAGACAAATGCAGCTTCAGCTGGAAGTAGGACAGATCCAAGCAAATTTGTAGGATCAGAGTTCTCAGTAACAGATGCTGACTGCTATGCACCTTCAGAGGAAAGATCTATCAAAAAGCCATTGGTTCAAGCATCTGTGTGAAGCCAAGTGTTGGAAATATAGAGGATTTATCTGACTACATTAGCTTTGATACATTACTTAACTATAACCTTTTAAAACAGGGACAAGAATTGCAATTTAGTTTTCTTTTTAATCAATTCAAGGGGTTTCTTTTATTTATTACACTCCTACAGTACTTTAATTGGGTTTTCTTCAAATGTCACCCTCCTCTGAGCTGCCCTACTGGCAAAGCTAACCACGCTGAGCTTTTACCTTAGTCAACAGCACAGACTAAACATTTACCTCTATTTGCCACAAAGCACAAGGACGATTACAGCCTATTCTTAAAGACAAAATTTTAATTGAGGAATTTGTAAAGAATGTCTATTTCGAAACACAGCTTTCAATTGCTCTGTGAAAGCCTTTGGCAAGGATACTGTGCATTCCTAGGAGGATTTAAATTAGTTTGCTACAGAACAAAACCTGGGTTACGATAGTAACTTGGATACAGTCACAGGCGCACAGAAAAAAGAGAACATTCTCCCTCCTCCTGATCTTTTCCCTTGAAAAAGACAAACATCAACGTGCAAAGTCCATTTTAATAAGATAATGAGAAGGGTTTTTTTTCCTTCCCCTTAAGTGAAAATTATTTATTTCAAAACTGTTTCTAATTTAAACCTCTTTGAACTTGGCAAAACTGTTACAGTTCATAAAATCCTCTGACATCTGAATGTTGAAGCTGCTAGTGTAAAAGTGACATATGAAGAGACACCTTTATGTGAAGGGATAAATTTACATTGAAGGCTGAATTTGTACATCCCTATTTCAAATACAATATCTGACTTTCTTTTTTTTTTAATGTAATTTGAGACATGCTGATCTTCAAATATTTTTTCCCCTCAGGGCATCAGAATAAAAACAAGCCTTAACATAAAAAAGAAACTTAACTCTGCCTCCTTCAAATCCAATCCTCTCAGCATTCAGCTCCCATCTTCTGGGGAATCTTCATATACATGGTAATTAGTTTCCTGAAAGGCTAAGGCTTAAATGTCATTTCTTTGTGTTGTAAATTCTAATTATGCAGAGTAAATAAATTAGCAATACTCTCCTCTTGCTTAAAGCAATGCAGAAGCTTGAAGTAATCATACAACTGGCAAAAATTAGGAGTTCCCAAAAAAGGAAGTAAAACTTCATTCTTCACATTCCAGTAGACTTAAAAAGGGCTCCATTAACACTAACCGGGAAAGGGCCAGTGACCTAGAACTTTCCTCCTGCTCCAAAACTATTAATGAAGCCTGCAGAATAAAGAGGAATGGGTATTCAAAATCCAGTGCCCGTGATGTAGCAGCAGAATGAATAAACTCTGCTCTAATTTACTCTGACGTGCAGCACATCAGGGATGCAAAAGCAGTGTGTTAGAACAGACCATCTTTCAGGAGTCACATTCCTGGGAAATGGCTGATTCCTGGAGATTCTCACACGGCCTTTAGTCTAATAGTAGATTAAAAAAAAAAAAAAAAAAAAAAAAAAAAAAAAAAAAAAAAAAAAAAAAAAAAAAAGAGCCAAACAAAAAAAGAACAAAACAAAACACTACAAAACCAAACCGATACAATCAAACAACTCCTTTTACACACAAGTCAGGAGGAGAGAAAGAAAAGGACTTGGGGATAAGGACTTCTTATGTATCCTTTTTTTTTTTTTGAGGAGACAATAAAATCAAATTGATTTAATGACTATTCTAATGTAGTACTGAACATTACTGAGTCTCATCTCGTTTGCAAATTTTACAACCACAGATGTCACATTTACTCCCTACTGGAAGACAGAGTCAACCTGAGTATGCCCCTTGAGAAACTCTCAAACTGTCAAAGACTTCAGGCATCTCAACAGCAAGCTCTTGTTTCTTAGCACATGGTTTACTGACAAACAAAAAGAGTGCATCGACAAGTATCATGATGACAAAATAACATTGAACTTCCCCAGAATTACTTTCGGTCTCCAACTAAAACAAGCAATTTGTTCATGAACAAGTCAAGAACAAAGGCATAGGACATGTTCATGAACAAAGGCATTCCATGTGAACCTGAGGAAGAATTTTTTCACTATGAGGGTGACAAAGCACTGGAATAGGCTGCCCAGGGAGTTTGTGGAGTCTTCCTCTCTGGAGATATTAAAGAAAAACCTGCATGTGATCTGCTCTAGGTGATCCTGCTCTGGCAGGGGGACTGGACCAGCAGGGAAAGGGAGGGGATTCTCCCTCTTTACTCTTCTCAGACCCCATCTGAAGTACTGTGTGCAGTTCTAGAGACCCCAGCACAGGAAGGACATGGAAGTGTTGGAGAGGGTTCAGAGGAGGCCACAAAGATGCTGAGAGGGCTGCAGCAGCTCTGCTGTGAGGACAGACTGAGAGAGTTGGGGCTCTGCAGCCTGAAGAAGGCTTTAAGAAGACCTTACAGTGGCCTTCCAATGTCTGAAGGGTACCTACAGGAAGGCTGGGGAGGGACTATTGACAAGGTCTTGTAATGACAGGACAAGGGGCAATGGGTTTGAACTGGCAGAGGGGAGATTTAGACTGGATGTTAGGAGGAAGTTGTTTGCAGTGAGGGTGGTGAGACACTGGCACAGGTTGCCCAGGGAGGTTGTGGCTGCTCCCTCCCTGGAGGTGTTGAAGGCCAGGTTGGAGGAGGCCTTGAGCGACCTGTTCTAGTGGGAGGTGTCCCTGCCTATGGCAGGGGGTTGGAACTAAATGACCCTTGAGGTCCCTTCAAACCTTACCATTCTATGTGCTGGAAGGTGCAGCACATGTGCAGAGAAGGGCCACAGGGACCATCAGAGGGCTGGAGCTGCTCTGCTATGAGGAGAGACTGAGGGAGTTGGGTCTGTTCAGTCTGGAGAGGAGAAGACTCTGAGGTGACCTTACTGTGGGTTTTCAGTATCTTAAAGTGGCCTACCAAAAAAACTGGGGAGGGACTCCTTAGGATGTCAGGGAGTGACAGGACTGGGGGGAATGGAGCAAAGCTGGAAATTGGTAAATTCAGACTGGATGTTAGGAAGAAGTTCTTTAGCGTGAGAGTGGTGAGAGCTTGGATCAAACTGCCCAGGGATGTGGTGGAAGCCTTATCCCTGGAGGTATTTAAGGCCAGGCTGGATGTGGCTGTGAGCAACCTGATCTACTGTGAGGCAGGGCAGGGCAGGGCAGTTGGAGCTAGCAGCTTCAGTGTACCTCATCTTTTTGTTTGTCTTTGGGTGGTTTTTTTTTTTGTTTGTTTGGCTTTGGTGTTTTGATTTTGTGGTGTTTTTTGTTGTTTTCTTTCTGATACTAATGTGTTAGTTTTTTTAAATAGACTCTGTCTAGTGTGAGGTGTCCCTGCCCATGGCAGGGGTCTGGAGCTAGATGATCCTTGTGTTCCCTTCCAACCCTAACTGATTCTGTGATTCTGGTGCCGTGCAAAATGATCAGCCAAAGGCTACACATTTGTGTCCCATTTCACAAAGATCATGCAGCTGTGTGTGGAGAACAGGATTTGAAGAGAAGCTCCATGAAAATCATGTATATTGTCTCTTATGCTTAGAAGATGAGCAGAGTAGCCAGGCATATGGATTGATAACTCTTTTCTTTATGGGGAAAGTGGTGGTAAAAGTAATGTTTTGTTGGTTTTACTCTGCAGCTTTTGACCCCATAGTCCTAGTTTTTTTCCCTTTTCCTTAAATCTGAGAAAATTGCAGCTCTTGGTAGTGATAAAGTTTTAATGGAAAAGGGCCACAAAGATGTTCAGAGGGCTGCAGTAGCTCTGCTGTGAGGACAGGCTGAGAGAGTTGGGGTTCTTCAGCCTGGAGAAGAGAAGGCTTCCAGGAGACCTTAGAGTAGCCTTCCAGAATCTGAAGGGGGCTACAGGAAGGCTGGGGAGGGACTATTGACAAGGGCTTGGAATGCCAGGACAAGGGGAATGGGTTTGAACTGGCAGAGGGGAGACTGAAAGTGGATGTTAGGAGGAAGTTGTTTGCAGTGAGGGTGGTGAGACACTGGCACAGGTTGCCCAGGGAGGTTGTGGCTGCTCCCTCCCTGGAGGTGTTCAAGGCCAGGTTGGAGGAGGCCTTGAGTGAGCTGTGCTAGTGGGAGGTGTCCCTGCCTATGGCAGGGGGCTGGAACTGGATGATCCTTGAGGTCCCTTCCAACCTCACCATTCTATGATTCTACGAATTCCATGGTGGAGGGCTGTGAGAAGAAGACATCCAATTAATAGGCAGCAGAAGGAAATGTGAGAGAATGTATCAGCAGAAAAGAGCAAACAATAACTCATGTGAAGGATAGATTTCTAAGTTTGTAAACAACTTTGATCTGAAGTTTCAGATCACAAATCCATTGGAACATGACCTTCACCAGATTTGGTGGATTCAGAACTCCTTGCTCAAAATAGCTTTTGTCATGTGCTGTGTGACCTGACTGTAATACCCACATGTATATATATTTATGGAGAAAGCAGAATAAGAGCTAGAAATGTAAAGCAGTAAATAAGCAGCTCACCTTTTGGAGGTGAGTACCATTTAAACAAACATTAAAGGAAGAAGCAGGTGTGCAGTTTTAAACATTCCTTTCTCCATTGTTCTGATGAGTATCAATTGGCTCTTCCAAACCCAGAAACTTCAGGTTTTAAAAGAAGAACTTTTCTACATAACCTTCTTGACCTCAGCTACTTTGCTTGTTGGTTAGGGTTTTGTTTGTCTTTCCACAGAACTTCGAATCACAGAATATTTTCCCTGAATCATCTTAGGAAGGAATCATTAATCTCAGCTGCTGCCCAAATGTAAAAAAAAAAAATAAAAGCCAAGTGGACACTGAGGGGAATTTTGGGGAAAAGTTGAGGACAGAGCATGAGAAAAAAAAAAAAGAACAGCCCTACTGGCTCTGTAAATGCATAGAAATGTTGGTCAACAGGACCTTTGGAAGTTTCAGAGCATTACTTCCATCTCCCATGGGTCAGATTAGCTGTGACTGTCTTGCAGTGGTTTGAAAACCCCCAAGGATGGAGATTCTGTTGCCTGAGTAGCCTGTACAGCCCTGTCACTGCAGTGTTGTTCTCGGTGCCCAGTTGATGTTTTTTGTATCCTTTGGTGTACATCTGCTGCTTCCAGGAGAAGCCTGGCTCCATGATCTTTGTAACCAACTTTCAAATGCTTCTAGATAACTTAAATTGCCATTTGGTTTCATCTTCAAGGACTTAACAAGCCCTTCTTCATGCGCTCTTGTGCTCCAGCCCCTCTAGTTTATTTTCTTCCTGTTCATTTCTTTCCCTCATATCAGAAATTAACTCCCATTTTGTGATTTTTTGTCATGTTTTAATAGGACTAAAACAAGCATAAGGCATTATTATTTTTCTTAGTTACAGTATCACAGTCTCACAGTATCACCAAGGTTGGAAGAGACCTCAAA
>VWZE01004563.1:178138-194647 GCA_013396675.1 Eubucco bourcierii | reverse complement strand
ACCCCAGCCTGTAGCTCTGCATGGGGTTGTTGTGGCCAAAGTGCAGCACCTGGCACTTGGATTTATTGAATGTCATCCCCTTGGACTCTGCCCATCTGTGCAGGTGGTCGAGGTCCCGCTGCAGAGCCCTTCTGCCCTCCAACCCAGCAACATCAGCCCCCAGCTTGGTGTCACAAGGCTGCCTTCCAGTTAAGCTCCATAAAGCAAGCACCCAGCTCACTGCACTTCACCTTGCAAGCAGACACTAACATCTGGAAGGGACATGCCCATTTCTGGTACAGTACTCTATTAGCAGCTACATGTAAGCTTCACAACACTTTGCCCCCTCACCATTTACTATCAAGGGATGACTACCAAGGGATTTTTTACGAGGAGTAAGCAGGCAGCTGCCAAATATCTGAAATGAGTACATGGCCAATGACAATTCTTCCTGCCCTGTTACAGGCACAGTTTAGTATCTTGCAGCATGAACCTTAAAAACCCCATATATTTTAAGTCTCCACTTTGCTTCCTTGTTCTCCTTTCAAGTACCTTAAAACAGTTGATTGAGAATTATTACTTCTTGTTATCCTTTAGGCAGGTTTTGGTGCTGTTGCTGCTGTCATACCAACTCCAACACAGAAGCAAGTTTAAATGTGACAAGACTGTGTGGACTAAATTCCTGACAGGTTCTTTTTGGATCAGCTGATGGCAAGAGTAGACAATAACTGGCTATTTTCAAGTCTAATATTCCCTAAAACCCAAGGTATTCAATTCAATGGCTGTGAATAAAAACTTTCTGACCAGCAGATTAAATATTCAGTGAACAAAGTTATGTTTAGAACAGTAAGAACCTGCTGGAGATGAATTGCTTTTTGTAAAGACCTTAGAAATAAATCCTCCTTTCAAAGACAGTTCCATCTCCTGAAGAGGATTGGTCTTGAAAGTAAAAAGCACTCATCTATAAACTCATTACAATTGCAAGCAGCAAATGCATTTAAGCAGAAAATAAGCACATTCTTGAAAAGCTTCCCTATTAAAAAAAACCAAAACCATGCTAAACATCCATGACTACACTTCCACCTATTTATATTGTGGGCTTTTAAAGGTGTTTAAACATTTCAGCAATAACAATAGCAACAAACCCCTCAGACAACAGCAGCTGTTTGCTTTGTTCCAAGCCAAAACATTTTGCAGCTACTCAACTGATTCTTAATTGAAAAGTACACAGGCACTGCTGCATCCCAACTTGAGCAGTTCTCTGATCCCTTGTAACACATTGCCTGTTCTGAGTGAAACGTATTTGAATTCTCCAAAATATCCCCCTCCCTCTTACTGCATTCCTTTCTCCCCCTCCTCACACTTTCAGCTAATACTTTTGACATTACTGGCCTCACTAAACTCAATCCTGCAAATTCCTGACATTCATGTCCTCTTAATCTGAAACGTAACTTGAGGAGATGGTTAACATTTGACCTCTGCTCTACCTCAGACATACCTGGAGACAAAAAAAAAAAAAACCAACCCCAAAGCATGCAATATGCATTCACAGTCTGAAAGGATGTTTTATTTTAGAGTTCCCAGCACACAGCCTTTAAAAAGGAAAAAAAATAATAATTACAGCTTCAAAAGGTAATTGAATAAAAAATTCCCTTACAAGCACAGTTCTGCATAAACATTAGAAACTCACACAAAGAAGATCCAAACAAAAAATAAATCTCTAGAAATACATACCCGCGGGTCATGGTGAACTTAAGAATTAAATGGCTACCAGGCTAATGAAAACACTCAACATTTAATTGAATTGGATGCTGTGGCACAGAATGAACAACAACAAATCATACACTTACTACAGACTATTAAAACATTTAGTCAGAAACAAATTACTAAGATAAATGGAGGCTCAGGGAAGCAGAAAAAGCAGAAATAAAACAGCAAACTACTTTTGCAAAACTCAAAATTTATCTGCTTGCTCTAAATTAAGCCAAGCAAAGACTCAAATGCAGTTAGTTCCCTTTGCTCCTTTTTCCCTTGTAAGAAATGGTTGAAACAGAATCTTAAAAGAGTATTCTGTTTATCCACTCTCCTACTTTCCTTCATCACACACATGCAAAAAGAAAGACTTCAGGGGCTTGCTAGTCAAATTTCAAATGGGTTCCTGTTTTTATTCCCCCTCAGTAAATGTTTTTTTTATTGAGTTTTGTTGCTTGGATTTTGGGGTTGGTTTGTTTCATTGGATTTTTGTTTTGCTCACTGGATTTTTTTGCTCATTTTCTGCTTCTTTTTGGGGTTTGGGTTTTTTGAGTTTGTTTTGGTTTGGGTTTCTTTGTTTTGTTTGGTTTTTTGGGGGGTTGGGGGGGGGGTGGTGTTTTGGTGTGTTTTTTGTTGTTGTTGGGTTTTTTCCACGGTTTTGGTTTTGGTCCTTTGTGTTTTGGTTTGGTTTTCGGGTTTGGTTTTTTTGGGGTTTTTTTTCCCTGCTGTTTTATTTCAGGAAAAAGATTTACTATGAATTAAAGCCTTTCAACATTCAAGGAGAAATGTTGTACTGATAGGATAAATTTTTACCTCGAATGAACTTGTTGGGGTATACAGGCTTCAGAGCCTTTCTTCTCTTAATTACTGGTGCACACTACTGCCAGCATTTGACAGTGCCAGAATTTTGAGAGAAGAAAGAAATGAAAGGGTTGGAATACCAGGGATGAACACGATTGTTTAATGAGCCAGTGTCTCTTTGCTAGGAGGTAGTCCCCAGTTGCTGTTATCTCTATCGGCTCCAGGCATTTTGTTTGTCATGCAGTTAAGGCATGACTGAACATGCCACTGAGATTGTTCTTGTTGAATCAAACCTGCAGCTACAACGGATTAAGGGAATGGCATCTTACAGCCACCGTGGATGACAACTAAAATTTAAATCAAGTACTTAAAAGTATAAAGTGGAAAATAAGGTAATTTTCTTTTGTTTTCAAGAAATCTGCAGCATTGCTTACACTTGCACTTTTCAAAGCAACTTCCACCAGCAGCTGCTTAACTCCTGAAAACAGCCACTAGAAAGTTATCATTTTCTCAGACCAAATTGTTTTAGGGTACAGATTTCTATAACTGCAAGCCAGGCAAACTGCAAAAATGTTGTTTGCAAACAAGCATCCTCTATGTGCAAAAAAGAAAAAAAAAAAAAGAGCAGATAGAACATATTATTTGAAGTCATTTCTGGAGCAGATGCCTGTCACACAGAAAATGTGCCCTTCCTTGCACCCTCAGCTGATTTAAAGCTGAAGTCCTCCAAATCAAATCAGCTACACTTATTTTGATTCAAGCCAATTTCAGACTCAGGTGGTTATCTCCATGCCCAAACATCTGTGACTTACCACTGAATTCCTTACACTTCTTTGGACAACCTGCTGCTTTCCCACCTCAGCCAGGCTGTGCTTGTACCTCCTCTTCAGAATATTTGGTGCCCCACACCAGTACCATTCCCTCTAAGCTAACTTCTTACACTCATCTGCGAGCATGTTGACCTACAAGCAGTTCATACATGTGAAGTGAGCTAGGAAATTATGGTGCAGGCTAAACTCCAGGTATAAGGCACCATCTGTTAAAAAGATCCTTGACAGCAACATCTTTACAATAGTACACAAGCTCCTGCTTCTACACGATTTCTATAGCAATGCCCAGGTGAAAAAAAATCAGTCTTTCCTTCAGCATCATCCTAACAAAACTGAATTATCAAGAGGTAATTTGAACTCTGATCAACTAGAAGATCCCAGGATGACATCTGAGTACTAATTTTAAGAGGAGAAATCACAGAATGTCAGGGGTTGAAAGGGACCTCCAGAGATCATCAATTCCAACTCCCCCTGCCAGAGCAGGATCACCTAGGGTAGGTCACACAGGAACACATCCAGGTGGGTTTTGAAAGTCTCCAGAGAAGGAGACTCCATGAGAAGGAGACTCCACAACCTGTCTCTGGGCAGCCTGCCCCAGGGCTTTGTTACCCTCACTGTAAAGAAGCTTCTCCTCATGTTGAGGTGGAACCTCCTGTGTTCTAGATTGTACCCACTGTTCACAGAATCACAGAACTGCTATGCAGAACCAGCAACTGTGGCAAACCAAGTTAAAAAATAATGAAAAAAAAAAGTCTCTTTTTATCTTTGTTTCAGGTTGAGATCACTACATTAAACTACTCATTAAATAAACACTGCCAGTTGAATTTCTCTAATTCATGGAGGGGTAATGGCAACACTCTGAGCTGGGTTAGCTGGATGCCAACACTCTGTGCTGGGTTAGGAACTGGTTGGAGGGTTGAGTCCAGGGAGTGGTGGTGAATGGTGCCACATCCAGCTGGAGGTTGGGCACTAGCAGTGTGCCCCAGGGATCAGTGCTGGGCCCCATCCTCTGTAACATCTTCAGTAATGATCTGGACAAGGACATCGAGTCAGGCACCAGCAAATTTGCAGCTGACACCAAGCTGGGGGCTGATGTTGCTGGGTTGGAGGGCAGAAGGGCTCTGCAGCAGGACCTCGACCGCCTGCACTGATGGGCAGAGTCCAAGGGGATGGAGCTCAACAAATCCAAGTGCCAGGTGCTGCACTTTGGCCACAACAACCCCATGCAGAGCTACAGGCTGGAGTGGGAGTTGCTGGAGAGCAGCCAAACAGAAAGGGATCTGGGAGTGCTGATTGACACCTGCCTGAACATGAGCCAGCAGTGTGCCCAGGTGGCCAAGAAGGCAAATGGCATCCTGGCCTGCATCAGGAATAGTGTGGCCAGCAGGAGCAGGGAGCTCATTCTCTCCCTGTACTCTGCACTGCTTAGGCCACACCTTGAGTCCTGTGTCCAGTTCTGGGCCCCTCAATTGAAGAAGGACATTGAGGTGCTTGAGTGTGTCCAGAGAAGGGCAACGAGGCTGGGGGGAGGCCTGGAGCACAGCCCTATGGAGAGAGGCTGAGGGAGCTGGGATTGGTTAGCCTGGAGAAGAGGAGGCTCAGGGGAGACCTTCTTGCGGTCTACAACTACCTGAAGGGTGCTTGTAGCCAGGAGGAGGTTGCTTTCTTCTCTCAGGCAAGCAGCAGCAGAACAAGAGGACACAGTCTCAAGCTGTGCCAGGGGAAGTTTAGGCTGGAGGTGAGGAGAAAGTTCTTGCCTGAGAGAGTCATTGACTGCTGGAATGGGCTGCCCAGGGAGGTGGTGGAGTCAGCGTCCCTGGAGGTGTTCAAGGTGGGTTTGGACGTGGCACTTGGTGCCATGGTCTGGTCTTGAGGGCTGTGGTGATGGGTTGGACTGGATGAGCTTTGAAGTCTCTTCCAACCTTGGTGATACTGTGATAATGAGCTACATTTAAAATGCTGCTGTGTAGAAATGTAACCAAGCTAATTGTTGCATTTTAGCTCCTACTCACATATATATATTTATATGAACCACAATATTGGTCACCTTCGTTTTAAGAATGCCTGTAATATACTTTTCATTTCACAATCTTTAATCAAAAATACACTGTATGCACCACTTGAGTGCAGCACATTTGTTCTCTCACTAGAGGAGGCTGAGGGGAGAACTACTCTCTTACAACTACCTGAAAGGAGGTGTCAGTGAGGTGAGGAGTGGCCTCTTCTCTCATCTAAGAAGTCACTGAAGGAGAGGAAATAGCTTCGAGTTGTGCTGGGGAGGTTTAGATTGGATATTAGAAACATTGCTTCACTGAAAAAGTGGTTAAGTGTTGGAACAGACTTCCCTGGGAAGTGGTGGAATTGCTGTCCCTGGAAGTGTCCAAAAAACAGAGATGTGGCACTGAGGGACACGGTTTAGTGGTGGACTCTGTAGTGTCAGGTTAACAATTGGACCTGATGATTTTGGAGGTCTTTTACATCCTTTATGAGTCCACTCAAATCCTGCCACTCCTTCTCTTTTCCATATCCTCACCTCTGTTGTTCCAATACAGCTTTTGTTTGTCATGCTCGTTTTGTAAAATTGAGGGAAAATCCAGTTTCATAGTCACTGGAGATTTAAAGCATTTAATGCTCCCTGCAGCCCTATATGCACACAAATCAATACCAAATCTCTGCTAATTTAAAAACAAAGCTGTTTAATGCAACATAGTGGCAAGACACTAAATACTCTTGGAAGTGGGAAACAACACTCACATCCAAAAGTCCCAGAACGAACTTGAACATCACTGCATCACATCTGCGTCCCCACATTTCCCAGTACCTCTAGACTGAGCCAAGTTAGGTCACCATGATTTACTAATCCCAAGTTCAGCCATGCACAGCACTGTGAATCCACTCAAGTGGGACTTCAAATGAAAACAGTCATAGAATTAGTCAGAGTTGGAAGGGACCACAAGGATCATCTAGTTCCAACCCCCTTGCCATGGGCAGGGACACCCTACTCTAGATCAGGCTGCCCACAGCCACATCCAGCCTGGCCTTAAACACCTCCAGGGATGGGGCCTCAACCACCTCCCTGGGCAACCCATTCCAGGCTCTCACTGCTCTCATGCTGAACAACTTCCTCCTCACATCCAGTCTGAATCTCCAGCTTTGCTCCATTCCCCCCAGTCCTGTCACTCCCTGATAGCCTAAAAAGTCCCTTCCCAGCTTTCTTGTAGCCCACTTCAGATCCTGGAAGGCCACCAGAAGGTCACCTGGGAGCCTCCTCTTCTCCAGACTGAACAGTCCCAACTCTTTCAGTCTGTCCTCACAGCAGAGCAGCTCCAGCCCTCTGAGCATCCTTGTGGCCCTTCTCTGGACACACTCCAGCATCTCCACATCCCTCTTGTCCCAGGGGCTCGAGAACTGGACGCAGTACTCCAGGTGGAGTCTCAGCAGAGCAGAGTAGAGGGGGAGAATCACCTCCCTTGACTTAACTTGCCCACACTTCTCCTGATGCAGCCCAAGCTCTGCTTGGCTTTCTGGGCTGCAAGTGCATACTGCTGGCTCATGTTGAGCTTCTCTTCCAGCAGCACCCCCAAGTCCCTCTCCTCAGGGCTGCTCTCCAGCCAGTCCCTGCCCATCCTGGATTTGTGCTTGGGATTGCCTCAACCCAGCTGCAGGACCTTGCACTTGGTCTTGTTGAACCTCTTGAGGTTGGCCTGTGCCCACCTCTCCAGAGCTCAACCTAAACCTTATAAAAAGCTATTAAGGATATTTACACTCATCATAATGGAATAGATAATTAACTGATAGCTTACAGAGTTCAGGCTTCAGCTCTCAGTTTCCAGTCTCTCTGAGCCAGCTAGCAGCAAGTGCTGAAAGCTTTAAAACTTACAAACACACAACCAGCCTCTAAAACTTTCCAAATAAACAGAACACAACAAAAAAACACGAAGAACCCAAACAGGAAGCAGAATAGCACCATCAACACTGTAATACACCCATTTTAATTCTTGGTTTGATTCTCAAACATTCTTGCCTCTTATAAAAAATGTAACATGCTATGAGAAGTGGTTTCTAGTGTTAAGCTGCTTAGCAACACCTGCGTTCAAATAGCCTCCAGGCAAGTTTGACAAACACTGATCTGACATCTGACCAGTCCTTTTCTTTTTTTTCTCCTTTAAACTTGAAAGAAAGAAGCAAACCCACAAAATAGGATTATATTAAAACACCCAGTGAAGTTTTAGACTGAAGATGACTGTCAAATACTAAGATGCTCGTCAGGTTGTGCCTCAGGCTGAAAATAACTTGTAGGTTTTGCTGTAAAATCAACTGCCCGAGGTGCCCATTTCACACAGGATGATTATAATCCAGGTAATCTTCAACAGGATAGAAGATATCTTTATCAGCACTCATTGTACAAGGGGTTTTTTGGGGATTTTTTTTCTCATTTTCAGTTTAGTTTCCATTTCACAAAATTTGCCCTTAGGGTTTCTCTTTTTTTTTTTTTCCTAGCCAAAAGGAGTTCAAGTAGAATTATTCAGGATTTTTCCAATTCATTCGATTAGTAACAAATAAAAAGCATAGAGAAATAGGTTGAACAGGAAATTCCTTCATGGTTGTGTTAGGACCAAGTAAACTCTAGCTATGCCATTTTTCAGAAGCACCTCAGTGCAGGCCTCTAAATGTTTGATTGTCAAGTGCTGGCCCCTAATTTAATTAAGTATGCTCGAAATGCCCAATTCCAGCGTACTTGACTGGAATGCTTTATTAGAGTGCTTAGCACATCAAATATACACTACTGAAACATTCAGCTGTAGATGTCTGAATCTGAAGAATTATTACCTCTGATTGATTTTTACTAGAGTATTTGATACCTTTGTTTTAGAAATAAGTACTTCTTTTGCAAAGAAGAACTTCATTAACATAAGATACTTACGGTCAGACTTCCAGCAATGCCACTGCCTACTTCCCTAATACTCAGTTCTGTAACTTTGGATGCTCTTCTTGTCTCTTTATCTTTTCAAAGCACAGAATCAGAGAAAGTTAGGGGTTGGAAGGCACTTCGAAAGATCATCTAGTCCAAGCCTCCTGCTAGTGCAGGGTCACCTAGAGTAGGTCACACAGGAACACATCTAGGTGGGTTCTGAGCATCTCCAGAGGAGGAAATTCCACAATCTCCCTGGGCAGCTTGTTCTGGTGTCCTGTCACCATCACAGGGTAAAAAAAATTCACTAGGTTGATGTAGAACATTCTGCACTCCAACTTGCAGCCATTGCCCTTTGTCCTATCACTGGACATGACTGAGAAGAGCCTGCAATTTGGTATTCTGTGACTTTATAGAAAGCAGTCCTGTGGAAAAGGACTTGGGGGTGCTGATGGACCAGAATCTGGACACAAGCAGACAGTGTGAGCCTGCAGCAGAGAAGGCCAATCGCATCCTGGGCTGCATCAAAAGATGCGTCGCCAGCAGATGCAGAGAGGAGATTCTGCCACTTAGCTCTGGTGAGACCTCACCTGGCCTACTGTGTCCAGCTCTGGAGCCCTCAATACAGGAAGGACATGGACCTGATGGAGGAGGTCCAGAGGAGGGCCATGAAAATGCTCAGGGGGTTGGAGCAGCTCTGCTGTGAGGACAGGCTGAGGGAGCTGGTGGGGTTCAGCATGGAGAGGAGGAGGCTCTGGGGAGACCTAAGAGCAGCCTGCTGGTACTTGAAGGGGGCTACAAGAAGGCTGCAGAGAGACTGTTTGCAAAGGCCTGCAGGGACAGGATGAGAGCAATGGCTTCAGACTAGAGCAGAGCAGATTTAGATTGGATGTTAGGAACAGACTCTGTACTATGAGGGTGGTGGAACACTGGAACAGGTTGCCCAGGGAGGTGGTTGAAGCCCCTTCCCTGGATGTATTCAAGGTGAGGCTGGACAGGGCTCTGGACAACCTGATCTAGTGGAGGATGTCCCTGCTGACTGCAGGGGGCTTGGACTGGGTGAGCTTTGAAGGTCCCTTCCAGCCCAGACCATTCTATAATTCTATGGTACGCTCAAGTGTCATAAAAAAAACCAAACACATCTGTGAACTAGTCATGCAAGCCCCAAACCTATCCTTTAACCTCTTCTCAGGACACTGTATCAAAAATTAATGGACTTTGAATAAAACAAAAGTAAAATTAAAAAAAAAAAAAAAAGAGTAGGTTTTGGGCATCAAATACAAATGTGGAGCATCTCAATCCATCATATCTTTTTTATTTAAAGGTCAAATCCAAAGGAATGCTCTGGAAAATCTCTCTCTGTGCATTAAGAGTTTTACTCATTCCACGTGGCTCAGCATTTTATGGACGTTGAATCTTTTGTCTGATTGCAGTGACAGTGTCATATAATTATCCTGAGAAGCACAACAATACATAGGAAAACTGAGATCTTTCATTTTGGAATCACTACATTCATTTAAATAGCACTTGTTCATGTAAGGATCTGAGAACTTTCATAGGAAGGAAAGAAATGGTAATGCTCAACATGGCTGTGTAACAGGCAAGTTAAGCCATTCACTTAACACAACTTGCTCCAGCAGCAGGTGCTTCCAGGTTCCACTCTGTCTTTCCTGTTCCAAAATACCCAGACATAGAATCATAGAATGGTAAGGTTGGAAGGGACCTCAAGGATCCTTGAGGTCCCTTCCAACCTTACCATTCTATGATTCTATGTCTGGGTATTTTGGAACAGGAAAGACAGAGTGGAACCTGGAAGCACCTGCTGCTGGAGCAAGTTGTGTTAAGTGAATGGCTTAACTTGCCTGTTACACAGCCATGTTGAGCATTACCATTTCTTTCCTTCCTATGAAAGTTCTCAGATCCTTACATGAACAAGTGCTATTTAAATGAATGTAGTGATTCCAAAATGAAAGATCTCAGTTTTCCTATGTATTGTTGTGCTTCTCAGGATAATTATATGACACTGTCACTGCAATCANCTGTCCTCATGGCAGAGCTGCTGCAGCCCTCTGAGTCATGATACTACTTCAGTCCAGATTTAGTCTAGAAAAATAAGCCAGATCAGCACAAGTTAAAAAAAACAAAACAACAAACTAACCACCACACACTCTGCATCTTCACTTGTTACTGACACTCTGGTACACAGAGTACAGGCACAACTTGGAACACCTATTTTAAAATACTTCAGAAAACTACAGCTAATAAGGCACTGGCATAGTTCTGACTTGACAAAGCACTGAATGATTAATAATAAAAAATAATTCCTAGGTTAACCTGCAAAGTCAAAACAAGTTGTTTTATGAAGAAATAGAGATTATGCTTCAACTCATTGAAGAATTATTCAGATTAAATTAGTTCTAAGAGCTGACAGCAGGCTAAGAATTCTTAGAGCTCTTTCTAAACGTCTACTCACTGTATATTGATGTTCTAAGAGGGTTTTTGTTTGTTTAATATCTGCTTCAAAGTACCAGAACATTAATTAGCTACTAAAGTTTGCAATAAAAAGTCATCTTTCATAAATTCAAAAGACCTTAAAGAATATACTTCTTTTTAAAACCTCAGGTGAAATATAATAAAGTGAAAAGCTGTAGGTTTCTGGCCAAAGAAAACTGTTCTTACAAAAATGAAAGGAGAAAATAAAAGCTTTCCTGTTAAAAAGTAATTTAATTTAGCATAACCATTTCCTGTTTGCCAACATAAAAAAAACCCAAAAAACAACAAACTCAAACCTTAGTGTGCAAATATCTACCTGTAATTGAAGGGGATGAAAAAAAAATAATCTCTGGATGTAATTACTTTTTCATTTGCCACCATCAAATTTAGCACAGTACAAAAAAACTTCTCTGCTCTTTTCAATTATAAAAGGTGCAGTAGCTCAATTTCCTTTAGTGCTGGTGGCTGGAAAGATGGGGGTAAAACAAAGATAAAAAGCACCATGTAAACTCTTATCAAATGATTTAAAATCAAAGACCCACTCACTTATGAATATTGCATTTCTGTGTTTTGCTGCCACTTGGACCGTTAGGAGTCAGCTTCTTCCGTAGCCTTGTAAACACACAACTTGTAAACACAGGAGCCTCAATGTCTCTACACTTAAGAAATTTCTACATGCAAGCAAAAATAATTTTAACAGCCATAACCATGCTCAAGTCACTTTCCCCCTTCTCTGCTACAACAAAATATAAAAACAAAAGGATGAAATATATGAGAGAAAAAAAGAAATTTTTAAGCGCGAATCAGCTGCTTCTCTGGTAAGGTCTGGATAATTGTAGATGTTACAGTACTGTGCTAGTTTGAAGCCAATTGGAATATTTTAATTAAAAACATTAGATGATAGGCTGTGAAAAGCAAACAATGGTGATGTCTACTTCACTCATAGGCTTGCTGAGATGTATAAGAACAAGAACACAAATATAGATATGAGGGAGAGAATCTCAGCCTCTCTGCTAACCTCACTAACCACTCTGCTTCTAACCTCCTTGCCCATCCTCCAAACTCACCTTGCATGTAAGGCAAAGCCTGAGGTAAGAAAGGGGTGGAAAGAAGGTGGAAAGGTGGTTGGGAGCCCCTCCTGGGAACTCTGATTTCTGGGAGGGGAGTTGTGTTTCTGTATTACCTTTAACTTGTGTATTTCTGTAACTATTCCTGTCTGTTGTGCATATCTCTGCTTGTACATTGTGCTAAGCTGTAAACAGAGCTTCAGTCCTTCAGTCCTTAACTTCCAGTTGGCTGAGTCTAGGCTGGGTGATTTTTCAGTGTGGAGGGGTGGGTAACTCCCAAACCATCACAAGTACATAGGTTCCTTATCTAAATCATTAAAGGAGTAAGAGATGGGCTTCTGCTAACTAAAGAGGACATTACAGAAGAGCAGGTTTTATAAAGGAAAGTTGCTGGTACATTCTGAACAACCAGATGTGATTGGTTCAGACAACAAGCAATTTACATTCCCACTTTAGAAGTCTTTACCAATATACTTATTTCAAATATCTGCCCTTATTACAAATTCTGGCAGACTAAAAGGAGCTGGATAGTGAAATCACCTGAACTTGGCTGCACAAGAACTTGTATGATGAGGAAGTTGTTTGCAGTGAGGGTGGTGAGACACTGGCACAGGTTGCCCAGGGAGGTTGTGGATGCTCCCTCCCTGGAGGTGTTCAAGGCCAGGTTGGAGGAGGCCTTGAGTGAGCTGTGCTAGTGGGAGGTGTCCCTGCCTATGGCAGGGGGTTGAAACTAGATGATCTTTGAGGTCCCTTCCAACCTTACCATTCTATGATCCAGAACTTTCATTCAAAGTGATAAAAGAGTCAGGGCCTGCATTTCAACCAAAACAGAAGAGCATACAAAAAGTTTCTCAACCCATATGTACAGGTCTCCTACTTCCAAAAGTAAAAGTCTAGAAGGGAATGGTGGATGTGTATGGATTAGCAAAACCTCTTCATATATGGCTCCACAATGGCTTAAGCCAAGTTTTACATCAGATGGACCACTAAAATTTAGATGTTCAAGTGCTTGTTTAGAGTAAGAAAAACAACCACAGCCCCTGCTCAGATAATTTTTTATTTTTTTTTAAGTTCCTAAGGGACAGCAGTAGATTGATGGTTCTAATTAACAGACTGGCAAACAAGAACAAGAGAACATACCAGAGATCTCAGCAAATGAAACAAAATGAAATTAGAAAATACTTCCTAACCATCCTGACAGCCTGGCTCTATTGAATAACTAGTGATCTGGGACCATGACAGGAGGCCAACAGAAAACCACACTGAGGTTTTGGAGGGAACAGGAGAAATAAGAATAATAAGGCTCTAAATGTTCTTAGAAAGGTGGACCTTGTTGCCCAATGACTTTTTATGGTTAACAGATTCAAGGGGAGACTGAATGAGTACTTGGCAGACAGAAATTAAAAGTTATTTATTTAGCAACCTTCATCTGGTGCTGCAAGTCTTCAAGATGAAAACTGCCAAGAGGCTAGAAAACTAATTCACAGGAAACACCTGGTTAAGTTTTCTACACTCTTTTTCCTTACTACATATCTGTTTATGGCTATTGTAGGAGCAAGACACTGAATTATGGGTCTCCTTAGCCAGAGCCACTACAGTCTTATTTTCCTACAGTGTACAGAGAGGCAAAGACAAATTAGAGCTTTACAGCAGTATTAAATGCACCTTATGTATATATAGCAGGGAAGAGATTAGTGCAGATGACACAGGTCTCAGTTGAAATTCCATGTCCTACAAACACTAAACTCCATATTGCACAGAAAATAATTAATAAAATACACACCAGTAATCACAGTAGACAAGGATGCCTATGACTCATAAAAAGAATTAGCAAGGTCAGAAAGAGAGGAGGATGAGGAAAAATCCCAATTCCTGCTTGCTTGGCCTCTGCCTGCCACTCTGGCCATTAATGTCTTTTGGCTTAGACACCAAATTTACAGAACACCTTCCATATCTGAGTGCTGCCTCAGTGCCTCAAATCTAGTTGCAACACCTCTTATTCCTGATGAGTGAAGTATACCCAAGCTGTTGCTTTGTCAAAAAAAAAAAAGAAAAAGAAAAAGAAATATTTTTTTCCAGTTGTCTCAGGCAGCCACTGAGTATGGAGATAGGCTCTCTGCAGCAGCCTACGGCTGGGGACAACAGACACAAAACCTCAAAAATGTGTGAGGTTCTGATGAAAAGGGAGAAAGTTGTCATGGCAGGGACAACCAAACACCAGAAGGGATGCCCAAGAGGCTACTGACAAGGTCTTGCAATGCCAGGACAAGGGGCAATGGGTTTGAACTGGCAGAGGGGAGATTGAAAGTGGATGTTAGGAGGAAGTTGTTTGCAGTGAGGGTGGTGAGACACTGGCACAGGTTGCCCAGGGAGGTTGTGGTTGCTCCCTCCCTGGAGGTGTTCAAGGCCAGGTTGGAGGAGGTCTTGACTAACCTGTCCTAGTGGGAGGCGTCCCTGCCTATGGCAGGGGGTTGGAACTAGATGATCCTTGAGGTCCCTTCCAACCTTACCATTCTATGATTCTATCCTTCCGAAGTTTTCCATACCTGACTGGATAAAGCCTTGCCCAACCAGACTGGCCTAGAGAGCTCCTGTGGTTCTTTCTGATCTTTAGTGCATTTAAATGCATTTAAGTTCAGTGTCTACAACACACAATGTGTTGCCCCAGGCTGTGCTTTTGCTGGTCTCCAGGCTTCCAGGTTCAAAGCCACAATTACCTACAATAACTGGTATCTCACTGTTGATAATGTACTGCATACCACACTGTGTGCAACCTCTGCCTAGTACAGATTTCTGTTTGAGGGTGGGCAAGAGCTAAGATAGGTGAGTTTGCAGCTGACAGTTAGTTTCTATGAGTTCTGTTGTTTGGTATGTTTTGGTGTGGTTTTTAAGCTCAACTCCAGCCACGATGATGTTCTCATATTAGGCACCATAGCTAAGAGGCCACGTCTAAGGTGATGTGATTACTGCAGACCAATAGTACACAATAGCAATGGATGTGACATTTGCAGGCCTGGAGTAAGAGACCTAAATGTTCCAGTTCTTTCTAGCACCATGCAAGCAGATCAAATACAACCCCAGGGATCAGGACAGGTTGAGAACTGACCTGCTGGAAGGTAGCAAAGAGGAAAAGGATCTGGGGGTCCTAGTGGATGGGAGGTTGACCAGCAGTGTGGTCTTGTAGCCAGGAGGGGCAATGCCATTCTGGAGTGTATTAGAACAGCTGTGGTTAGTAGGTCAAAAGAGGTTCTGCCTCTCTACTCTGCCTTGGTGAAACCACATCTGGAGTAGTCTGTCCAGTCCTGGGCCCCTCCAGTTCAAGAGGGACATAGAACTGCTTGAGAGTCTAGCACAGAGCCACAAAGATGGTTAAGGCAGAGTCTGAGGGAGTTAGGGCTCTTTAGTGTGGAGAAGAGGAGCCTATAAACATTGACCTCATCGACGTTTATAAATATGTGCAGGGTGAGTACCAGGAGGCTGAAGCCAGGCTCTGCTGGGTGATGCCCAATGACAGCACAAGGGGCAATGGGTGGGAGTTGAGGCATAGGAAGTTTCATGGAAACATGAGAAGGAAATTTTCCCTGTGAGGGTGACAGAACCCTGGAACAGGCTCCTCTGGGAGGTTGTGTTCCTGTGTGATCTGGTCTAGGAGATCCTGCTTTGGCAGGGGGGCCAGACTGGATGAGCTTCAGAGGTCCCTTCCAGCCCCTGACATTCTGTGGATCTGTGATTTTGTGAAATACAGTAAAATCCGGAAATAAAACATCAGGGTTGTGGGGTTTATTTTAATTTCCCATGACCTTGTGAAGCATGGGAAACAAAAGTCATCCACCTACAGTCTTGCAACTGGAAAGTCTTTAAAGACACAACTCCAAAAAAGCATAGAACAAAAAGTAGCAGAGAAAAAAAAGTGTATGAGTTTGTGTATATGCAATAAACACAAAGCAGATAAAGGTAGGTCTAAGAAATCAGTACAAACTTCTGTGGAGCTGAACACTTAACAGCAATCTTTCCAAGAGTCTCCTGTACACTTCAAGCTACAGGAAGATTTAGAAAACAACTACAGATGCAACAAAGAAAGAAGTAGGAGACATTTGTGCCAATACCTATTTTACATATCAATTCATATTATCATATTTAAGTTGGGGTAGGATTTGTTTTAACCTTTCCTTGTGGAAAAAAAGGAATTTTTCCCACCAGTTTTTACTGGGATATAAAGAAACTACAGTTACACAGGAAAACATTTATTTGTTTTTCAAGTGGCACAGAAAGATAGAATGATAGAATGGTAAAGTTGGAAGGGACCTCAAGGATCATCTAGTTCCAACCCCCTGCCATAGGCAGGGACACCTCCCACTAGCACAGCTCACTCAAGGCCTTCTCGAACCTGGCCTTCAACACCTCCAGGGAGGGAGCAGCCACAACCTCCCTGGGCAACCTGTGCCAGTGTCTCACCACCCTCACTGCAAACAACTTCCTCCTAACATCCAGTTTCAGTTTCCCCTCTGCCAGTTCAAACCCATTGCCCCTTGTCCTGGTATTACAAGACCTTGTCAATAGTCCCTCCCCAGCCTTCCTGTCTACCCCCTTCAGATCCTGGAAGCCTTCTCTTCTCCAAACTGCAGAGCCCCAACTCTCTCAGCCTGTCCTCATAGCAGAGCTGCTGCAGCCCTCT
>VWZE01004563.1:162471-177750 GCA_013396675.1 Eubucco bourcierii | reverse complement strand
TTGTGCCCTTGATCACCACTCTCTGTGTGCCACCATCCAGCCAATTCCTTATCCAGCAAGTGGTCCACCCATTAAGATGTGCCCAAACTCAGCTGTCATCAAGGATGTGCAAATATTCAAGTTCATAGGACAGTTTAGGTTGGAAGGGACCTTAAAGATCACCTAGTTCCAACCTAGTTCTTCTATGGGCAGGGACATTTTTCACTAGCCCAGGTTGCTCAAGGCCTCACCCAGTCTGGCCTTGAAACACCCCAAGGGAGGGGACATCCACATCTTCCCTGGGCAACCTGTCCCAGTGTCTCACAACCCTCACTGTACAGAAATTCTTCCACTAGACCAAGTCAGAATCATAGAATCAGTCAGGGTTGGAAGGGACCACAAAGATCATCTAGTTCCAACCTCCCTGTCAGGGGCAGGGACACTCTACCCTAAATCAGGCTGGCCAGAGCATCAAGGCCTTGGCCTTGAACACCTCCAAGGAAAAGCCTTTATAAAACCTCCAGTTGTATAAAGCAAAAGTGAAATAGGGTTAGGTATAGTCAAGAGTTGGATGGTTTTTATTGAGATGGGTTTTTTTGCTTGTCTCTCAGAGGTGAAAGACTGTGTGTTTTGGGAGGTTTTGTGGTTTGAGTATTTTGAATTATTGGGGTTTTTTTTAGCTTTCTTCTTTTGAAAGGAACACATTTAGGAGGCTACATTCAAAGCACAAAGAGCCTGCTAGCAAGTCTGGGGACATTATGAAGTAAATCACAAGGCAGTTTGTGAATTACTGTGCAAATGAATCCATTCATAGATTTCACTCTCCTGTATCCTCACAGAAAGCTACATCTGTGGAGCTCAATGGAGAAGGCTTGCATTTTCAATTTTCTCCATTTTTTAATATGTGAGAACTTTCATAAATTAAGTACTGATAAAAGGACATAAATAACAACACTCCCCAGTCTAAACAGAAATATTTTCCTCTTTTTATTAGTTTAAAATGCCATTCTCTCCCTTGATTATTCCTCAACTGTTTTTTTTTTAATATTTTCTTTGTAAGCTGAGACAACTATTTTTAGCTTTGAAAATTAAGAATTTGAATCAGCAGTTTCACTACAAATAGTCAAAACAACAAAAATGAGGACCTCTGGAATGTACAAAACCTACAATTTGTTCCTTCCAGCACATAAATAAACAAAAAAGTCTAACTTTATGTTAAAATATGTTCTGTATTTCACCATTCACCTAGGTGGTGAATGGTTGAGAGCAGCCCTGAGGAAAAAGACCTGGGGGTCTGGAGTGATGAAAAGCTCAAGATGAGCCTGCAGTGTGAGTGCAGCCCAGACAGCAACTGTGTGCTGGGCTGCAGCAAGAGCAGTGTGGGTAGCAGGGCAAGGGAGGGGATTCTGCCCCTTTGCTCTGCTCTCCTCAGAGCCCAGCTGGAGTCCTGTGTGCAGTTCTGGAGCCCCCAGCACAGGAAGGACATGGAAGTGTTTGAGCCAGTCCAGAGGAGGCCACCAAGATGCTGAGAGGGCTGGAGCAGCTCTGCTGTCAGGACAGGCTGAGAGAGTTGGGGCTCTGCAGCCTGGAGAAGAGAAGGTTTCCAGGAGACCTTAGAGTAGCCTTCCAGGATCTGAAGTGGGCTACAGGAAGGCTGGGGAGGGACTATTGACAAGGTCTTGCAATGACAGGACAAGAGGCAATGGGTTTGAACTGACAGAGGGGAGACTGAAACTGGATGTTAGGAGGAAGTTGTTTGCAGTGAGGGTGGTGAGACACTGGCACAGGTTGCCCAGGGAGGTTGTGGCTGCTCCCTCCCTGGAGGTGTTCAAGGTCAGGCTGGAGGAGACCTTGAGTGAGCTGTACTAGTGGGAGGTGTCCCTGCCTATGGCAGGGGGTTGGAACTAGATGATCCTTGAGGTCCCTTTTAACCCTGACTGATTCTGTGATTCTAACTTGGTCTAGTGGAAGATGATTCATTCCAATCACATCCATCCTGACGTGTTCTCAGTAACTAGTTCTGAATATTCAGATTTAGGGTCAAATTTAGGCCCCAGAGTCATGAAAGTATTTTGAAGACTTTGACAATCCAAATGCAAAAATTTTTAGAGGCAGCAGCTTTGGAGTGTTTCACCATTTCACCACCTATACTTTAATTTGTTCAGGCTTCAAGGTTGAATCATTATTTTCTCCACAGCTACGAATATTAAAACTTACTTTTGAAAACACTATTACAAATGCCTGAGATTGCTGTTTAACCCATCACTTTCAGAAGATCAGTTCTAAATGTTACAAGAGATGAGACAGAAATGGATGAGAGGAGATCTGATCACTTTCTATCAATAACCGAGGGGTGAGTGTCAAGTGGAGGGAGCCAAACTCTTTTTGGTGGTGCACAGTAATAAAACAATGGATATGAACTTGAGCTTGAACAGAGAAAGTTTCACCTCAATGTGAGGAGAAACTTCTTTACAGTAAGAATGACAGAGCCCTGGAGCAGGCTGCCCAGAGAGGTTATGGAGTCTCCTTCTCTGGAGACCTTCAAAATCCACCTGAATGGGTTCCTGTGCAAACTGTGCTGAGTGATCCCACTTTGGCAGAAGAGGTTGACTCAATGATCTGTGGAGGTCCCTTCCAACCTCTAACATTTTGCCATTCTGTGATTCAACTAGAGAATGAAGCCAAAGCACCAACTCATTCATCAGTCAGGGTAGTTTAATTAAGACATTAGAAAGTTTGAAGGTTGTTTAATACTGTTGTTTAATTATTACATAGTTAAGTATCAAAATACTACAAGTTTCCCATGGAAAATCTATTTTAGTATTACTCTTCCAAGCTACTAAAAGCTGCTTCTACCTGAGACAATACAACAGAGCAGCAAGATGGGCCCAACTCCTTCCATCTTTCATACTACTTATTTTGCCCTGCTGCCTTGGAAAAAGCAAAAGCTTTGCAGCACTTCCACTATTAAAAGAAAAAACAAAACAAAAACAAACCAGAAAATCTTCGTTTCTCTCAGAGAATTTTAACAATTCAGCTGCATTAGTGTGCAAGGATCTCATATAAGGGCCTTCTGCAACAGCAGTTCCACAAAATTTCCTTCAATGATGAAGAGAGGCCTCTGATTTGATCTCCCTATAGCATTCTTGAAGACCAACTGGTTAAATATGGTCCACAAATGTGTACTATTAGGTGGTGGAATAATGGCTGCACCTTCAGGCTCAAAAGGTTGAAATCCATATTATAAAGTTCCACTGGCAGACAAGGAAGTGGCATCCCTCAGGTGCTGATTAGTGGCAATAAGAAGCAATCCCTTTATAGGTCTAAACAGTGGGATGGAAGTTTTTGGCTGAAACCAAACTGGTAGGGACTGATTCCTCAACAGCTCCTCACAGGCCTTCCTCACTAGACCAGCTTTAGGATCAAAGAACAATGGGACAAATGACATTTCAGCTAGAGTAATAGAGATTAGATTACAAAGTAGCTTAGGAGGTGCACAAGGAAATGTTTCTCTTCAGCCAGCAGGTATGTGCATTTATTTAGGGTTATTGACTACATGACCACCTGGTTAGAAGAGGCCATACCTGGCAAGGCTGAATCTCAGAATCATAGAATGGTAAGGTTGGAAGGGACCTCAAGGATCATCCAGCTCCAACCCCCTGCCATAGGCAGGGACACCTCCCACTAGTACAGCTCACTCAAGGCCTCCTCCAACCTGGCCTTCAACACCTCCAGGCAGGGAGCAGCCACAACCTCCCTGGGCAACCTGTGCCAGTGTCTCACCACCCGCACTGTAAAGAGCTTCCTCTTAATCTTACCAAGCTTCCAACCATCAATTACAACCTAAACCAAGTACTTCCCTTAGCTGCTGTAGAATTCAATACTTAACAGAAAAGGAAATACTTTAGATTGCACTTATTTTGCACCTAGGAACTGTTTCATTTCAGATGATTAACTTGCAAAACAGGACAGCAGGAAAAAGAAACACCAACCATACAATGAGTTTTCCAATTATATCTAACTATTAAAAAAGATCATTTAAAAATCCAACCTTTCCAAAACTGAACTCCTATCTGAGTGCAAAGTTAAATGAAGCAGAGGGGAAATTAACAGCTTCTGTTACTTTTCCATCACCCTCCTTCCCATTCTAGTAGGAATGAGTGTTGGAATTAAAACAACTTCTTGTATCAAGGCATCAGTACTCTGGCAGAGTCCTGTGAATTCCAGCTGTAGGCACTGCTCTACAATCTGTTTCTCTATGAAAACGGCCTTATGAAATTCAGCATGAAGAAAGTTGTCTATTTCAACTTCAAGAGAAGCAACAGGAATTCCACATATCTTTTCCATGGAAAACTACTGCACTGCCCAGTCTTATTCCAAAACACTATCACCTAGAGCACAGAAACCCTGATTTTGTAAAGCTGCACATGCAGTGATTTAGAAGCTGTTAGAAATCTGAAAAGTTTTCAATTCCAGAATTCTAAGTTTATTAAGTCATATATTTGACCAAATAGCTTCCTTTACCTGTCAGGATATTAAAACATATTCTTTAATTTTAAAAAAAAATAATTTAAGAATCAACCAACAACAACAGGAAGTAAGTTTATCATGTGCTGAAAAAAAGAAGGAAAGAAAATGAAAAAAAAACAAAACCAAACCCAAAAAAAAACCAAACCCAAAAAAAAAACCAAACCCAAAAAAAAAACCAAACCCAAAAAAAAACCAAACCATGGCCTTTGAACAGATACTGCTCTGAGGCTTGGTCAAAATCAGAATTCACAAATGCATCAACAGCAAAACAATCTCAATACAACTCTTTTTTCTGTGCCTGAAAAGGCACAGAAGGACATAGAAGTGTTGGAGCAAGTCCAGAGGAGGTCATAAAGATGATCAGAGGGTTGCAGCAGCTCTGTTATGAGGACAGGCTACAAGAGTTGGGGTTCTGCAGCCTAGAGAAGAGAAGGCTTCCAGGAGACCTTAGAGTAGCCTTCCAGTATCTGAAGGGGGCTACAAGAAGGCTGGGGAGGGACTACTGACAAGGGCTTGTAATGACAGGACAAGGGGCAATGGGTTTGAAGTGGCAGAGGGGAAACTGAAACTAGATGTTAGGAGGAAGTTGTTTGCAGTGAGGGTGGTGAGACACTGGCACAGGTTGCCCAGGGAGGTTGCGGAGCACAGAATCACCCAACGTGATCTTTGTTCACGTTGTGTGATTCTGTGCTCCACAACCTCCCTGGAGGTGTTGAAGGTCAGGCTGGAGGAGGCCTTGAGTGACCTGTACCAGTGAGAGGTGTCCCTGCCTATGGTAGGGAGTTGGAACTAGATGATCTTTGAGCTCCCTTCCAACCTTACCATTGTATCATTCTATGATTCCTTTCCCCCGTCACATGTGAAGGAACACTGCTAAGTGGCATCATAAGATGAATGTGCTTACAAAGCCTAACACATCATGAGTAGACATTCACATCAAATATACCTATTTCAGAGGTCTGCCATAACATTAATAATACCTCTGCAAGGATGGTGAGGGTATCAGAGGTTAGAAATTGGAGGTTTCATCCAGTACTCTGAAAAACACTAAGGATTCCTCCCCCTACCCAGCATATGCAAAAAGTATCATGTTGTTTTAGAAGAAAATGCACAGAGGGCACTAGCTCATTAATATGAAGAGATGGGTGGAATTGCTCTTTCATTTAACTTAATCCTTAGGTGAGCAATCACTAAGAAAGACAAAGTCAAACTTCTGCTCAAGAATCAATAGCCATTCAGAGAAGGGTTTCAATTCCTTTGCAATGTACTCAGTAACTACTATGCTTGACACATTTGGCATTTACATTTTCCTTAAGTTTTTACAGCTGGAACACAGCTACTTTCTGTTACTTTACAAAGCTCAGCACACCTTCTTACCACACAGAAAGAGCTCATTACTCTCCATTCACCTAAATGCTGTTTGACACCTGCCAAAACCCACCTTCTACAAGAGGCAGGCAGTCTTGGTGGCAAGCCAACAGTATGACTTTCAAGAAGTCATACTCTCACTGCTGTTCATAAAAAGACCAGAGATTAACATAAACTAGCTAAATAT
The DNA here is from genome assembly GCA_013396675.1 of Eubucco bourcierii. Taxonomy (NCBI): domain Eukaryota; kingdom Metazoa; phylum Chordata; class Aves; order Piciformes; family Ramphastidae; genus Eubucco; species Eubucco bourcierii. Next base: position 171,686 of record VWZE01004563.1, on the reverse strand, counting down.
CCCATACAGATTCCATATTTGCATCACTTCTACCTCTTCTTCTATTAGTATCTTCAGTATTTCCCCAAAACAGGTCAGGAGACTGTTGTGTCTTGAATTTGGCAGCTTCATGTGTAAAATACACAGATCAAGGTTTTCACACCTTTTAAAATCATTCATCACTTTTAGAGGAGCACTTCTGAATTTAGATGACTTCCATCTGGTTATGTGAAACTGTAAGCTTTGTATATAACCACACTTTAAATAAAATCCAGCTATCTAATTGTACTTAGATGCACCAAGATATTGATTATATACACACACCTTTTAAAAAAGGTAACCACAAAAACAGTTGTTACTCCAGCTGGGGTTCAGAAAAAAAAAAAAAAACTGTACCCACATAGCTATGCCAGTGCAAACACCTGCAAAAGTAACGCTGTACTTTCACCAGAGCACTTTGTTTTGCTTGCAGTAGGACAGAATTGCTGTAACACTGCAAAACATAACTCTCACTCTAGATGTGGATCCTCTCGACGCACTGTCAGTGTAATGTAATAGGAACTCTGTTTCCTGTACAGATAACTAGCACAGCTGCAAAAATGTTACAAGTAAACTAAACACCTGCATCAAGTGAGCAAGTACAAACTGAGAAATGCTTTCTCACATTGGTAAAAATGGATATAAAAGCTTCATATTTAAGAAGGAAACTTATATAGTTAGGATAATTGCATACAATCTAGTTACCTTCTGCAAACCGGAAAACTGTTAGGAGGCCAAATCCCACAGCACTTAATATTTAGAGTGCAATCAATTTCAGATTTAACAAACTATCAAAAAACTACTTTGCAACTGGAAAACAAAAAAATCTGCAGGCATTTCAGAAGCCATATTCAAAAGCCAGTATTACTTAGATGAGCACTAGTGCTGAGAAGATAAAAATCAGTCTTTACTTCTATCACAACAGTCTGTCTATATGTCATCATCACTACCCCTAACCTGTCATCATCACTTTCATAGCTTTCCCTGCACTATGGTTTCTGACCTCCACTGACTTCAATACAAAAGACATGCAAGGCAAAGAACTGTTCAATCTATTACATTCCTATCAAACAGGAATGAATCATTAATGAATAATGATCTGCTAACATTCATCATGCCAATTTCAAGATAACTGAGAGGACACAAACTTAGTTTCCTTCTTCCATCACCTTTCATTCCATTAAATTCTCCAGCTGCACTGCAACTGAAATAAGACTCTTACTTCTTTGGGGTAAAACCTGGTTTTCCATTCTATTTTGGGTATAGAAGCTTCTAGGCACTATATCTCCTGTAAGTGTATTTTGTTGACAGTTACCCACCCACTTTAATTTCAGAGTATAAGAATCTCCCTTTAGCATCATTCTCCTCCACAGCAGGATGCTGATCATAACAGAGAGATGTTCAGCACAAAACAGCAACCCCAGTGCAAACAAAGACTATTTCCTTGAAAAAAAAAAAAAACCAAACAATAAAACACAGAATCACAAAAACATTCATGCTGGAAAAGACCCTCAGGATCACCAAGTCCAACTGATAACCCTACTCTACAAGGTTCACTCTAAACCACACCCCCAGCACCACATCCCAAACACCTTCAAACAGATCCAGGGTTGGTGATTCAACCACCTCCCTGGGCAGCCCATTCCACGACCACTCATGCTAGGAAAAAGATTTTCCTTATATCCATTCTAAACCTACCCAGTCTCACTTTGAGGTCATTCCCTCTTGTTCTATCACTAATTACCTGTGAGAAGAGACCAGCACCAATCTCTCCACAATGTCCTTTCAGGTAGCTGTAGAAAGCGATGAGGTCTCCCCTCGGCCTCCTCTTTTTCCAGCTAAACATCCCCAGCTCCTCCTAAGATTTAATCTCCAGGCCATTCATCATGTTCAGTAAAGTTCTAAGTGAGCATACCTCCTGAAAATGGATTTTAAAATACAGGCCTACACAGAGCTACAAGTACTAAGTGATTCAACTCAGCACATACTATAGCCAAGTCACCACTTACAGCATGGTAAAGCTACATACAGCTACCATCTAACGAGAAAGCCAGCAGAAAGTGGCCTGTTGCAGATTTTGAACAAGTCATCTAGAGTGCAGCCTTCCTATGTCCAAGAACTTCAAATGACCATGTTGAACCAGTCCTTCAAAATCTTCTCATGAACAGACAGATACATGAAAGTCAATACAAATAAATATTCTGCAAAACATTCACTGGCAAGTAACTATGTTTGACATTAGACACAGCTTTTGAAGCTGTCAAGCATCAAGGAAGATCCAGTGCTTCCTGGCTGAATAATTCTTAGGAATGTATGTGGGAATGATTAAATGTAGTTAAGAAATGTGAAATTCTCCAAAAAGATAGCTCTGCATAAGTATATGCCAGGCAAAAATTAAATACTACTAACAAATCTTCCCCAATAATACCTTGTGCAACAGGTATCTGTTTAATATTTGACTCAAAAGATATGATAGAATGTTTAATTGCTAGTTACAGAAGTAATGTTTACAGATGCAAGCTTTCAAAAGTGCCAACACATGGTGGCAGCCAAAGAAGTTATTAGGCCCCTAGAAATGTGAGAATGGGCCAGAACTTGCTTTTCAATACCTAAATACATTAACCTTCTTAAATAAACCACCCTTAAAGCATCAGAAACAACATTAGCAAATTCACAGGTAGTTGTGTGAGAGATTCTAATGGCTGCTGAGTAAGCAATGTGTATTCCTGGAAAACAAAGTGTCTTTTGAGCAATACTTAAACAACACCAACAAAACCCCCAACCAGCAACAAACCTAGGGAACTAGCAAACCCCAAACCACACCACTCAAAAAAACCCCAAAGGAACACTAGGTCAGAAAACTGATTCAAAGAACTAACACACTAGTCTCAAAAAGAAAAAAAAACAACCACAACAAAACACCCCACCACAAAACCAAAACACCAAAACAAACCAACCAAAAAAAGCACCCAAAGACAAACAAAAAGACGAGGTACGCTGAAGTTGCCGGGGCAGGGACACCTCACACTAGATCAGGTTGCTCACAGCCACATCCAGCTTAGCCTTAAAAACCTCCAGGGATGAGGCTTCCACCATCTCCCTGAGTAACCTGTTTCAGGTTTCCTCATGCTTAAGAATTTCTACCTAACTTCCAATCTGAATCTCCTCACTTCTAGTTTTGCTCCATTCACCGAGTCCTATCCCTACCTGACACCCTAAAAAGTCCCTCCCCAGCTTTCCTGTAGGTCCCCTTCAGATACTGGAAGGCCACAATAAAGTCTCCTCAGAGCCTCCTATCCAAACTGAACGGCCCCAACTCTCTCAGCCTGTGTCCATATGTGCTGGTTTGAGGCTAGTTTGAATATTTTAATAAAATAATTAGATTATAGGCTGTGAAAAGCAAACAATGGTGGTGTCTATTTCACTCATAGGCTTGCTGAGATGTATAAGAACAAGGACACAAACATAGGTAAGACACAAAGAGAGCTTCTGTCTCTGGCTGCTTGTGTGTCTGCTGGCCTCTCTGCTAACCCAACTAATCACTCTGCTTCTAACTCCCTTTGCCAATCCTCCAAACTCACCTTGCACATAAGGCGAACCCTGGGGTAATGTAGAGGGGTGGAAAGAAGGTGGAAGGATGGTTGGGAGCCCCTCCTGGGGATTCTGGATTCTGGGAGGGGAGTTGTGTTTCTGTATTTCCTTTAACTTGTCTATTTCTGTAACTATTCCTGTCTATTTTGTAAATATCTGCTTGTATATTGTGCTAAGCTGTAAACAGAGCTTCAGTCCTTAACTTCCAGCTGGCTGAGTCTAGGCTGGGTGACTTTTCATAGTGTGGAGGGGTGGATAACTCTCAAACCATCACACCATAGGAGAGGAGCTTCAGCTCTCTGATCATCCTTGTGGCTCTTCTCTGGACATGGTCCATCACCTTCACATCTTTGCAGCAAAGACTGCACAACAACATACAACTCTTGCTGCAAAGTGCAAAACCATTATTAACTGGCCTACAGCTGGTTCACTTATGAAAGCAAAGACATACCATTTTAAGAGTTCCTGCAGAAGCACGGAGGGCAGGTATTTTTAGAGCTTTGTATAAAACAAACAAACCACAGGCCAGAAAGCTTGCATACTCTGAGGCCAGACAATTAAAGAACTCATTTGTATTCCTCACTTTCTAAAGCAAGAACATTAAAGACCTATGCCAAAACACTTCACCTCAAACAAAAGATTATGCACGTAATTGTTCTCAAAAAAAGACACAATTAAAATGCTTCTGCTTTCCTAAAACTCACTCCTCACCTTCCAACACCTGCTGGTCTGCTATGAAAGCTCGTAGGACATCACAAAAAAAAGATTAGCAACTTCAGGTATGGAGAACACATTTTCATCTGCTGCTGCTGCTGCTTTAGAAACAAAGATCTTACTTTCTAGAGTTATTTTAACAACCTGAGTCTGGGTTGATGAAAAGCTCAACATGAGTCTGCAGTGTGCACATGCAGCGCAGACAGCCAACCGAGTCCTAGGCTGCATCAAGAGAAGCGTGGCCAGCAGAGCAAGGGAGGTGATTCTGCCCCTTTACTCTGCTCTCGTCAGACCCCACCTGGAGTACTGTGTGCAGTTCTGGAACCCTCAGCACAGGAAGGACATGGAAGTGTTGGAGCGGGTCCAGAGGAGGGCCACAAAGATGATCAGAGGGCTGGAGCAGCTCTCCTATGAGGACAGGCTGAGGGAGTTGGGGCTCTTCAGCCTGGAGAAGAGAAGGCTTCGAGGGGACCTGATAGTAGCCTTCCAGTATCTGAAGGGGGCCTACAGGAAGGCTGGGGAAGGATTATTTACAAGGTCCTGCAATGACAGGACAAGGGGCAATGGGCTTAAACTGGCAGAGGGGAGATTTAGACTGGATGTTAGGAGGAAGTTCTTTACAGTAAGGGTGGTGAGGCACTGGAACAGGTTGCCCAGGGAGGTTGTGGATGCTCCCTCCCTGGATGTGTTCAAGGCCAGATTGGATGAGGCCTTGAGTGAGCTGTACTAGTGGGAGGTGTCCCTGCCTATGGCAGGGGGTTGGAACTAGATGATCCTTGAGGTCCCTTCCAACCTTACCATTCTATGATTCTATAACCTATGCTGCTAAAACTACAAGTTCTTCCTGCAGTGATGGTGGTCATCGGTATTAGTGCACGATTGTAGACTAAAAACCAGCTTTGTTCAAAGTTTCCAGAGCCCTTCATATTAAGTAAAAAAAAAAAAAAAAAAAAGCTGAAGACTTAGTTATCATTCTTCTAAATTCCTCTAGCAGCATTATAAATCAATGCCAGACGTTTACACTACTAACAAACCACAAAGGACAGTGGTGTTGCCTGATAAAAATATCTTCCCTCTGCCTTTGAAAAAATGCTTTTTTAAACCACTGCATTTTTTCCAGTGCATGAAACTCTTTTGGGTTCTAAACTGAATAATATTTACACCTGAACACGCATCCAGAGCTGATAAATCAGTTTTCTTGGGTTACCGTTGTTTTGACCATACTTTAAGAGGCACAGGTCTTCCCGAAAACCCTAAAATTTACCCTTTCCCAACAAAAAGAAACGAAACGAAGTCACGGGGCAGGGCAGGTCTAATTCACCCAGACCAAACGGCACCGGGCCCGTTGGGCTGCCGCGCCGCAAGACCCCTGGACCGCCTGCAAGTCTTTGCGCTTCTCCACGCGGCGCACGGAGAAAGCTTGACCCACGCCGCCAGCCCACGCGAGGAGCGCTCGGCAGCACAGCGCCGGAGCGCACGGCCGCGCCCCCACGGACTGAGCCCCCCTCGCACACCCGCGCAGGGCTCTCGCCAGCCACTCAGGTGCGGCAGCGGCTGCCCACCCCCTCCGGCCAGCAGGCTTACCTCGGCAGCCGGGATGTTCACCACACCTGTCGACCTCCTCTTCTCTCTCAGCTTCCTCTTCTCGATCTGCCCTTTCCCCTTCCTGGCACTGGGACCTGAGTTTTTTCCTTTGGCGGCCAGCTTCTCTTCGCCCTCGGGGGAACCCGGCGCGGCGGCAGGAGGGGGCTTGGCGGCAGGTTCTGCCCCGCGACCCCCGCCCAGGGCCTCCTTGGCGGGGGCGGCCCGGCCCAAGGCGGCGCTGGAGAGGCTGACGCAGTTGACGGCCCCGCCGGCGGGGGGCGCCGCGCGGTCGGGCGGGGCAGCGGGGCCTCCGGGAGGCAGGTTGTTGTTCAGCTCGGCTGAGGGGGCGCCCCCCGCCGGCCTGGGCTCCCCTGCAGCGGCCCCCCCCGCGGGAGCCGGCGGCGCCTGCTTCGCCCGCATCTTCTCCCGCTTGGCTTTCCACTCTTCCAGAAAGTCCGTGGTGCTGCCACCGGCGCTGCGGTAGCCGCCGGTCGCCATGTTCCCGGAGGACTGGACGGTAAGAACGCCCCACCAGCACCTCTGCAGCCACCCGCCCTGAGGCAGCTTGTGCTGCCGCCCGGAGAGAAGAGGTCCCGGCAGGGCGGGCAGGAGAGACGGAGGCGGAGAGAGAGACTTGGAGAAGCACAAACACCCTGTAGAGAAACAAAAGGGTAGATGTGAATCGTCCCGCAGCACTGCCCATCCCTGTCCTGCCTCAGCTCCCCGGGAACGAGCCTTCATCACCGTCCACCCTCTCACGCCAGCCTTCTGCGGCTCGGACCATGTGCCCGGCCTCGGCGCCGCACTCCGCGCCCGCCGGGGCTCCCCTCACCGTCGGCGCGGGCCCCCCCGGGCGCGCTCGCCACCCCCGATCGCCAACGCCTGCCCGCGGTCACGGTGCCCGCGAAGCGCTGTCCCTCGCCCCCGGGTCTGGAGTGTGTACCATCCCCCCGACGCCCGCTTGCCTGCCAGGGGACCGTGTTCCCGCTCGGGGCGGGGCGGAGGCGTCCGGAGCTCACCTCCCGCCCGGCGGGGCCGCAGCTCGGGCGCTCCCCAGTGCCAGCGGCACCAGGTGAGCGGCACCGCCTCCCGCCGTCCCGGAAGGAGCGGCGCGGCCCCGAAGCTTCCCGGGCTCCCCCTCCCTCCCCTTTCCCCATCGCGGCGCGGCCAGAGCCGAAGCCAGGGCGGAAACTGTCTAGATGGCCTCAACAATGGGGTTGAGGGCGGGGAGGCCCCGCCCGGCCCGGTGCGCGCCGAGACTTGACCGCGCCGGGTGCCGGCCTGCGGGGGGACCCTGTCACCTGCCCTGCCACCTGCCCCGCGTAGGGAGGGAACACGGACCCTGTGCTCTCGACGAGCAGCAGCGCGGTTGCGGGAGGAGCGGAGCGGGACGGGACGTCGCCAAGCGCCGCGCTTCCCCTCCGCTGGCGGCTTTAACGGACGGCGGGCGGGGGCTGCCGGAGCCCAGCCGCGAGGGGCCGGAGGAGGCGGTCTGGTGTCACGAGGGGCCGCGCCGAACCCAGCTCGCACCTGCTGGGCAGCCTCCGGTAAAGGGAACTGAGGAGCCCGCCGCGTCCTGCTGGCACACCTGCCTTGGTGCCGCCTAACCATGGGGCAGGTACCCGGGGGTTCTGCCCTTGGACTGTCCCCGGTACAGCTGGCCGCAATCAGCACAGGGAAGGCGAGAAGCCGCGTGTGTAAAGCTCCCCTTGGGCGACCATGGGCTGTCATTAGCTGAGCACCGCGCTGGAGGCGAAGCGCCTGTTCGGCCCGAGAACGCGGTGACTGCCGCTGCCTGCGCTCCGCCGCTTAGTGGGCTCGGTGCAGAGTGGGAAGAGCCTGCAGTGAAGTTGTTCTCGCAGTGTAGTAACGTCCTCTCCGCTCCTCCGCTGGGCAGACTTAAGTTACTTGGTGGAGTTTGCTCCCGCAGGCGGAGGGTTGGGAAAGAGTCTGTGTTTTCGTGATGTTATAAGAAACAAGAATTCAAGGGGCTTCCACCAGTTCGAGGGAAGGCTCAAAAAACGTCTTGTTTATAAACGACACAACCTTGAACGGGGAAACTTAGCTGGGCTATTACAAAAAAATGAACGTGCAGGGATGATCCGTTCTGTGGTTTGTGTAGGTGATCAAGTGGCTAAACCTGCACAGAAAACTGGGGTTTTTTTGTTCGTTTGTTTGTTTGGCTGAATTCGCTGTGGCTTGTAGCGGGCTGATTTACAGTGAGGATGGTGAGGCACTGGCACAGGTTGCCCAGGGAGGTTGTAGCTGCTCCCTCCCTGGAGGTGTTGAAGGAGGCCTTGAGTGACCTGTACTAGTGGGAGATGTCCCTGTCTACGGCAGGCGGTTGGAACTAGATGATCCTTGAGGTCCCTTCCAACCTTACTGTTCTACCATTCTATGATTTTTTGGGGTATTATAGGAAATTACTATTTCATAGGTTTACACCTTGCTTAATTGTGCTATATGAGGAGTATGTGGAGGGAAGCAAAGGAGTGTATAAGTGCTACCTTTCCACCAGGTTCAGGACAGGATACAAGCTGATGTCAGAGGCAGAGGGAACTCAGAGCCTGGGTTTGCATAGCTGTTAGCAACTTCCTCACCTTTTCATCACCTTTTCTCATTCAGCTCTGAATTTGTCTGCCTGGTTAATAAAATTCATTAGGACTTGAATATAAACTTTGCAGCTTTTTGCTTTCTCTTTACAGAAAGCAAGCAGTAACATAGATGCTACATATTTAGCAATATGTGGCCTCAAATATCTGACACTAAGCTCTTTGCACCCTACAATACAAATAACAGGCTTAGTCTGAGCAAGTTCTCTTCCACAGCAGTGGGCATTATCTCGCCCTACCAACCTTCTTTGCCCTTTTGGTCATCATTCATTTACTTGGACTTTTCACTTAACTCATACCTGATTTCTGCTCTGGTTTGATCTTAGTGTTTGGGGTATTTTGTGGTGCGGCAGTTGCTTTTGAAGGAGTGTTTAAATGCTTGTGTGCATGGAAGTTATACTATCAGGATCCACAGTGCAGATGTAACCTCTTATCTTTTCAAGCTAAGGGAAAATCCCCAAACAGACGGGCTAGTTGTTCTCTGTCTTGCTGGAATGCTGTAATGGGCAGAAAAGTAGATGGTGGGAAGATAGTCTGTATTAACTCTGCTCTTTAATACACAGTAGTACAAAATTAGCAAATCAGGCACTTGGCAAAAGCTGACCTAACAAAAGTTTTGACTGTATGCGCTCTCCTGACAAAACCACTTACCTGCACTCTTATCTGTAGATAAAGTAGAAAACTACTCTATTACTT
>VWZE01004563.1:152233-162420 GCA_013396675.1 Eubucco bourcierii | reverse complement strand
TCCCCAGAAAACACAATGTAAAAAAAGGGGCTCCTTCATATCAGTTCTTCTCTGGCTTTCCCATTCTGTCATTTTTTTTCCCCCCTTTTGTACAATGAAGAGCCTTCCTTGAGAGAATCACTTCTCTGTGATAATACCTTTTCACTATTACATTCCAGGAGCAGCAGGGCTGACTAAAGGTCAGTAAAAAGAGTTAGATTAGAAAGTCCTTCCTTACAGCACGTTGTGTATGAGGACATACATTGCACTGTATTCTAGTTCTTAGGATACCCTCAGTTGTCTGTCACTCCAGGTGTCCCCAGCTGCTGCCTGGATCCCTGTCTCTGTGACAGCCCTTAGCAGCTAGCAATGCTTCAATGTGCTTACCCCACTTCACATCTTATCTGTGCACCTTTCCCATGTGTAGGAGGTGTCCTTGGCAGGCTTTAGCTGCATCTACTGTTGGGTTGTGGGTTTTTTTCTGTTGGATTTTTATTTTTTTCTCTAATTTGCTATAAAAAATATTGTGGGGTTTTTTTTCCCTGTTGTTTGGTTGGGTTTGTTGTTTTGGTTTGAGTTTATTTTGTGGTTGTTTTTTGGTGTTTTATTTGGTTTTTTTTTTTTTTAAGGGGGTGATGTTTATGGGATTTTTTGGTTTTTTTTAGTGCCAAAAGGTCTGTATTCTCTGGAGTCTGTTATATATTAACAGAAGTTATGTTGTAGTGAGTGAGGTTGGGCTTAAGCGCCCAATAGGAAAATGCTGACTGTTTGCATCTCAGTAAGGTTGTCTGCTGGAGAGTTTTCAGGGATAAAGTCCCAAATAGTTTAAATACAGTGCTGAATGTTTTCCTCTGCCACAGTGGAGGACAGCTTAATAGCTTGCATCATGAGCCAGCAATGTGCCCAGGTGGCCAAGAAGGCCAATGGCATCCTGGCCTGCATCAGCAAGAGTGTGGCCAGCAGGAGCAGGGAGCTCATTCTGCCCCTGGACTCTGCACTGCTCAGGCCACACCTTGAGTACTGTGGTCAGTTCTGGGCCCCTCAATTGAAGAAGGACATTGAGGTGCTTGAGCGTGTCCAGAGAAGGGCAACGAGGCTGGGGAGAGGCCTGGAGCACAGCCCTATGGAGAGAGGCTGAGGGAGCTGGGATTGGTTAGCCTGGAGAAGAGGAGGCTCAGGGGAGACCTTGCTGTCTACAGCTACCTGAAGGGTGGTTGTAGCCAGGAGGAGGTTGCTTTCTTCTCTCAGGCAAGCAGCACCAGAACAAGAGGACACAGTCTCAAGCTGTGCCAGGGGAAGTTTAGGCTGGAGGTGAGGAGAAAGTTCTTGCCTGAGAGAGTCATTGACTGCTGGAATGGGCTGCCCAGGGAGGTGGTGGAGTCACCTAACATCCAGTCTAAATATCCCCTCTGCCAGTTTAAACCCATTGCCATATGGCAGAAATTAGAACTTACCTTTATAAGCTTCAGTTACCTGAACAACACAGCTTCTGTTGCCTTTTGTGCTGTTTCTAACACCTACAGAACCTATTCATTCTTCTTAAAGACAGCATCCTCAGCCCATAAGCTTAGGCAACCCTCTTAGTCTCATGGTTTATTTTGAATTAGTCATGTGAAGAGCAGGGAATTGGACTTGATGACCCTTATGGAACCTTTCCAGCTGGAGGTGATCTAGGGTTCTACGACCTCTAAACAGCTGCTCCTCATTACAGGTTTAAAACATTGTTAAAACAGATTTTAGTCCACACCACAGACAATTCTTTTGTGTTTCCAAATATAAGCATGCAAATGAGTATCTAGAAGCCAAATCCAGCAGTATCTGGCTTACTGTCAGTCTGTGTCTTGTTGGTACTGGTTACAATACATAACTCTTCAGGGCTGTGGTGTTGGCTTGGGCTTTTTAATTAATTCTCTCAGGAATTGTTTTGATTTTGTGCAGAACCAATACAAAGGCAGTACAAATGAATTAGGTTTCTCAGTTCTCACTGTGTAGCTCTTGGTTGGGCTTTCAATCACACACAGGTGAGAAGCAGCACACGGCAGAAAACTGCAGTAGACACAAAATGATGTCCCTAATAAAAAAATCATAGCTGGGGCTGATGGATGTCCTCAGAGAGCTGACTAAGAGACTTGGCCTTCACAGAAATGGAGCAGATGATGCATGCAGAATTCAGTGTGATGGCTTTGTACAATGCTTTGTCTGAGCTATCTCTTCAGTTGGAGATTGTTCTTCTGCACCATACTACTCCTAGTGCCTACTGTGTTCAGCTGGAGGAGGCTCTGGGGACACCTAACATGATCCTTGAGGTCCCTTCCAACCTTATCATTCTATGATTCTATGTGTGCTTATGAGGACATCAGGGTAAGACAGGGTGAGAGTAGCCTGTGAGTAACAGCAGTGGAGGAAGAGCGCCCTGCATTGAGGCTGCTGGAGCTGTGGAAAGAGGAACTGTGGGCAGTAGGGAAATCAATGGAAGACACAGCTGTAGAGCACTTAGTTCAGGACTAAATCACAGAATCATAGAATGGTAAGGTTGGAAGGGACCTCAAGGATCATCTAGTTCCAACCCCCTACTATAGGCAGGGACACCTCCCACTAGTACAGGTCACTCAAGGCCTCCTCCAACCTGGCCTTGAACACTCCAGGGAGGGAGCAGCCACAACCTCCCTGGGCAACCTGTGCCAGTGTCTCTCCAGATGACTCGTGGTGAGGTCTGAAAAGGGCATGAAACAGGAATCAAGCAGGCAATGAAAGATGGAAGCAGAAGGACGGAAGTTGTTCTAGAGGAGCAGAATGTGGCAGTAGGTACCAGAAAGACTGAACAAGGAGTGCTAGGAACTAAATCTTCAAGGAGGGTCTTGGTGGTGTGGGTGGCACATGGGAGGAAATGAGAAGACTGAGAGGTGAGATGAGCAGAGAGACGAGCAGCTGTGGCCCGTCGGTAAGCCTGTAGTGACTTGTTAGTAACACACGGAGCTCCTGCACTCAGTGTCTGCGTGTAGCAACTCTGCTGCCACTCCCCCGCACCTGGGGAAATTCAGAGTGCTCAGAGGCCCGCGGGAATCGGCTGCTGGGGCCTTTCTTTGTCGTGGCCATCGCTAGGAATAACAGGACATGTAATTAGGCCTGAGACCCCATCTCTTGCACGGCAAATAATTGCATAGGGGGGCTTGGGAATAGGGCAGGACCCTACCCATGCACAGCTGAAGAGCCTGGAGAAAGATGCGAGTGGCCGAGGTGCGCCGCACGTGTTGGCAGGGCAATGAGCTTGGGAGGAGAGGCTGAAGGGGGCCGAGGGAAGGCCGCAAGGACCTCACAGGGCAGAGTGCTCTGGTGACAAAGGGAGGCAACAGCCTTACGCAGCGGTCCCGCTGAAAGGGTGTTGAGCCGAAGGAGTTAACCAGCGTTTGGCATCTCGGCCGAGCGCTGTGCTGCTATGAGCTGCTGGCTTAACAACTTTTGATACGGTGATTATTTTGTTTCTTTCTGTTCCTCTGTTGTGGCTGTGGCAGAGCTGTTCCGCGGTGCTTGGTGACTGCCTACCCTAGTCTGAGTATGGGAAGGGTACCTGTATGTGCTCACCGAGGGCTATGTTCCCCCAGCCCCATGGCAGCCCTCCTTGGGTTACAGTTCCTGCCCGACGAAGGGATGGATTTCAGCTCAGCAGCCGCCAGAGCTCTCCGTGCCATTCCCAGGGTGTTAAGACGTGCAGATCCTTTTTGCAGGCATTGGGCACAAAGCGTTTACAAGCAGCTCTCGCCGTGTTCAGACTCATTGAGCGCATCCTTCATGTCCAAAATTAATTAGAGGTTGTTCTTCCCAGCCAGGCTGAACTCATCTGCCGCACCGGTGCTGGCTCAGCTTACAGCAGGGGCAGAATTTCCTCGAGCCGCTGTCGCCTGCGCCATCCCTGCCTACTGTTGGAAGGGGATGGATGGCAGCGGGGTGGGGGAGGGAAAGCAGCTGTAGAAACCAGGCTGCCCTCCCCGACAAATCGCTGCCCGCCGCAGCGCGGAGAAGCGAAGCCGTCTGGTGCCACCTCCCGGCCCGGCCGCGGCTCCTCCGCGCCCCGCAAACCCCTCTCGTCGTCGCCGCTCCTAGGCAGAAAGTGATGAAGTAATGCTAGCACTTCACTAGCGAAGTAGCAGTGCTTCGCTGCCTTGCTACCCCTCCCTTATAATCAGAAGTAGATTTGCTTGCACTTAAATGCAGGGGAGTAAAAACTGCAATAAAAGCAAGTGGTGAAGGCTGTCTTCATTTTCATAGAGCACTGGTGTTGGGCACAAGGATGAATCATAGAATGGTAAGGTTGGAAGGGACCTTAAAGATCATCTAGTTCCAACCCCCTGCCATAGGCAGGGACATCTCCCACTAGTACAGGTCACTCAAGGGCTCATCCAACCTGGCCTTGAACACCTCCAGGGAGGTTGTGGGGCACAGATTCTGTGCTCCACAACCTCCCTGGGCAACCTGTGCCAGTGTCTCATCACCCTCACTGCAAACACTTCCTCCTAACATCCACTTTCAATCTCCCCTCTGCCAGTTCAAACCCGTTGCCCCTTGTCCTGTCATTACAAGACCTTGTCAATAGTCCCTCTCCAGCCTTCCTGGAGCCCCCTTCAGGTACTGGAAGGCTACCCTAAGGTCTCCTGGAAGCCTTCTCTTCTCCAGGCTGAAGTTGAGCTGCTAGGAAATTTACTTAAGATAATGCAGCAGCTATAGCCAGAGATTAAGTAGGTGGAAAGAATGTAGAGTAATGTGATGAGTTTTATACATCAAAAAAAAGGAGAGCTGGGGACAGCCAGAGAATCATGGCTGAGGTGTCAGCTGTAGGTGTAATTGTGGATTTTTATTTTAAAATAAACTCACATTTTCTTGTCTTCGTTTTCTGGCCAGTGACCACACTGTGCAGCTGGGTGTGTATTTTGTACAGCTGATGCAATGAAGCCATCCTCTTCTCTGTGAAAGGCTTGGGAGGCAGGTCCAGGTAACCACTCTGAAAGGCTTGGGAGGCAGGTCCAGGTAACCACTCTGAAAGGCTTGGGAGGCAGGTCCAGGTAACCACTCTGAAAGGCTTGGGAGGCAGGTCCAGGTAACCACTCTGAAAGGCTTGGGAGGCAGGTCCAGGTAACCACTCTGAAAGGCTTGGGAGGCAGGTCCAGGTAACCACTCTGAAAGGCTTGGGAGGCAGGTCCAGGTAACCACTCTGAAAGGCTTGGGAGGCAGGTCCAGGTAACCACTCTGAAAGGCTTGGGAGGCAGGTCCAGGTAACCACTCTGAAAGGCTTGGGAGGCAGGTCCAGGTAACCACTCTGAAAGGCTTGGGAGGCAGGTCCAGGTAACCACTCTGAAAGGCTTGGGAGGCAGGTCCAGGTAACCACTCTGAAAGGCTTGGGAGGCAGGTCCAGGTAACCACTCTGAAAGGCTTGGGAGGCAGGTCCAGGTAACCACTCTGAAAGGCTTGGGAGGCAGGTCCAGGTAACCACTCTGAAAGGCTTGGGAGGCAGGTCCAGGTAACCACTCTGAAAGGCTTGGGAGGCAGGTCCAGGTAACCACTCTGAAAGGCTTCATTTTAGCTGCAAGGTTGCAACTCCCTCATACCAGGCCTGTTCTTTTCTGAGGTAGCAGCGTATCATTAAAACAAGGCTATAGGATGGAGACATAAATGAGAGCAACAGGTCTATTTTTTCTTTTGGGAATGAGGGGGCAAGGAGGGGGCACAGCAGCCAGCTGTGTCAGGAATCTTCCGTGGAGGTGCTGCAGGCAGGCTGGGTGCAGACAGAGCAGTATGCAGCAGCTTCTCCCTGCACTCGTTTGCTGAAAGAGGAATTCAGCCCAGTGAGTTTCCACTCAAAGAAGTCTGTAGTGAAATAGGTGGAGGGCAGACAGTCCCTAGAAAATAGGTTCTTCTCATCACTCAGACCACCTTCCTTTTTTTTTTTTTTTTTCCCCTGCCCCCTCCTCTTTCCTCTAGCAAATAGAGGGGAAAGACCACAGTGGGAGATGAGTTGTGCTGTCTTGCTTAACTACTTCTGTTAAGCTTTAATAGGTTTGGAAACCAGACATTTAGAACCCAAGTCAGAAGGGTGAGATAATTAGAGTTGGAATGTGGGGCTTTTGTCCTTGCTGTAATTATCCCTAGGCCAGATCAGAAACATTAGACATCCAACAGGTGATGTTTTTAGAGGAAAGAACTGAACAGTTCCTCCTTTCTCTAAAGGCTACATACTTTTCCTATCTAATCAGTAATACAAAATGGGGAGGTGCTGACACAAGCAAGAATAGCTGATGACTTCATCAGTGTGGCAGCAGCTCTCCCTTTAAAGTGTGAGCAATTCATTGTGGCTTTGGGTGGTTTTTGGTTTGGTTGTTGTTTGGCTTTTTTTTTTTTTTAATGCTGTCTTCTATGCAGTCACCTTCAGGACTGTTCTAGTCTTGTTTCAGTCCCTGCTGAGGCAGAGCAGAATGCTGTTATTACTAAAAAGACCCCAACTGCTGCTCTTGCAGTCAAAACAAATGTAAAGCAAGTAACTCCAGTCACCAGCAGTTTTTACTCTTGTTAGTGGCTCTGACCTAAGAACTTGAGGAAGTTGAGTCACTATGGCTGGACGTTTGGGTTGTGTACATACCCATGAATAGCAAGAACTGAACTGGACAACTGAAGCAAATAATTTCTTCTGTTCCCCCAACAGTCAGAGTGGCTATTCCTGCATAGGCAAATCAGAGAGGTGACCAGCAGAGCTGCAACAGAACTGTTGCAAGATTTCAAGCAGGTGGGAAAGCAACCCTTTTATAATGGAGTTACAATTGTTTCTCAACCCTCTTTACAACTAGGCTTCACAAAAAAGATCTGTGGCATTTGTATGGCTGCAGGGTTTTTTTTTTTTAATTGTAGGGTATATAGGGGGGTTGTGTCATGCTTTGCTCTGCTGGATTGTAGCTTGAAATAAAATTTCATCTATAAAAACATGTAACCTCTTGGTTGCACAACTGAGGTGCCCAGACTGCAGGAGAAGTTGAAGCTACCACTGAAATGGTATTATTTCAATGTAGCTAAACTCATTTCAGTGTAACTACAAGTATGGGTGCCTATACCTTCCATATGGGGCAGGCCTGAGGTCACAGCTGCACCCCTCAGCCCATAAGAGACCTGGGCACTGCCAGCAGCAGCTCCTGGGACCCCTGGCTGTGCCCATTGCAGTGTGGCAGATTTAGCCAGCTTGGCTGGCCATCAGACCACAAGCAACATGCTGGAGAGAAAAGGGAGCCTCTGCCTTTCCAGAGGAGCTGCTGTGCTACACCCCAAAAAACCCCATCCAGGAACTGGAAAGTGCCAGCTGTGAAGAGTCAAGCCACTTGCAGGGTTGTCCAGATTAAGTATCAGCATAGTAATTATTTCCATCAGCATCAGTTTAACAAGAAATCAATCCCTCCTCTGAGCTGTAAAACAAGAAATCAATCCCTCCTCTGAGCTGTACATCAAGGCCTACGTTCATCCTACTGCTAACTTTGGACAATTTTCCTCTGCTCAGGAGTTTGGAGGCAGCGGGGCCCTGCCCTTGGTCTAGATCTGCTCCAATGAGTTCCCAGCCTTTCTCCACACCAACTGTTGAGTCTTGCCTTTCCACATCCCACACCGTGGTGTGCTTACACCTCACCACCTGCTTTGCTTTGTGTAGAGTCACACAGATGTTTCTGGCATTTGGTGGTGCCTTAACCATCAGGTTTATAGTCAAAGGGGGAAGTCAACCAGCTAGCAGACTCTTATGGAGTCCATTTCTATATGATAAAGATGAAGGAAATAACTGCAGTTTCTCCCCTAAAGCAGGTGTCTTCAGCCACTCAACAGCATAGGGGTTTTTTTTGGTCTTCTGAAAGACGACAGGTAAGGAGTTACTACTTCTGAAAAAGAAGTGAGAGGATGCTTGTCCTATGGCCACACGTTTGGTCTTAGACCTCCAAATGGACACTGGGCAGGAACATTGTGGACTTGATGAATATCAATTTGTTTAATGCTCAGCTGAGCACAAACCAAGGTATTTCTAGAGGAGGAAATAGAGACTCAGTCTGTACTTAGCAAAGATACACACGCTATGAATTAGAGCTGCTCCTCTTGCCATTTAGCAAGGAAGCAGCAAGAGCTGTAGGTAGGAAGAAATAGGGAGCTCCAGGGGGAATTGTTGTCCATGAGGGGTATGGGCAAGAAAATGAAGTTGCAGCTCCTGAGCCTTCTCTTCTAGATAACTGCTACTGTGGAGCCAGTAAGGTCACAACAGTCCTTACACAGCCACACTGCCTCTGCACCCTCCACACCCTCCGCTCTTCAGGCTGCCTTCCCATCTGTGGTAACTCCTTCTCCCTAGGTTAGGGCTTCCTAAATGGCTGGGGGTGTTCTGTGTGTGTTCTTTGCCTCTCAGTTCTCCAGCACCATCTGCTTTCCATGCCTGCACCTGTATTCAGCTCTCCTATGAGGACAGGCTACAAGAGTTGGAGCTCTTCAGCCTGGAGAAGTGAAGGCTTCAAGGAGACCTTAGAGTAGCCTTCCAGTACCTGAAGGGGGCTTACAGGAAGGCTGGGGAGGGACTATTGACAAGGTCTTGCTATGACAGGATGAGGAGGAATGGGTTTAAATTGGCAGAGGGGAGATTTAGACTGGAGGAAGTTCTTTACAGTGAGGGTGGTGAGGCAGGTGAGGCACTGGCACAGGTTGCCCAGGGAGGTTGTGGCTGCTCCCTCCCTGGAGGTGTTGAAGGCCAGGTTGGAGGAGGCCTTGAGTGAGCTGTACTAGTGGGAGGTGTCCCTGCCTATGGCAGGGGTTTGAAACTAGATGATCCCATTCAGATTTAATGAATGAATGAAANTCATTATTGTGGCCATTTTTTTTAACTGAAAAAACAACAACAAAAAAAAAATCCACAACAAAAAAATGTACTTCTGAATGGCATGTGTAGCTCCCATAAGATCTAACCCAAACATTATTACTAGATACATAGTTAGTCCTCTTCTAAGGACAACAGCTTTAAGCAAAATGGAGAAGAACTTCTCAGCTAGAGGTCAGGATATTTTCTTTGTCATTGAAGACTGGATGAGGCACTTAGTGCCATGGTTTAGTTAATCAGAATGTGTTAAGTGATAGGTTGGACTGGATGATCTCAAAGGTCTTTTCCAACTTGGTTAATTCTGTGATTCTGTTAATTCTGTGATCCTTGAGGTCTCCTCCAACCTTCCCATTCTGTGATTTGATGTTAATGCTGGGAAATAAAAATCCCTTTCCCCACCATGAGTGGCAGTGGATTTGTTGCAAAGTTGCCACTCACGAATCACTTGAGGAAAGCTGCCAGGGTGAGTAGGCAGCACTACTGCATTTTGTGTAAGGAAATAAAGTACCTCCTCCAGCGCCTGGATTTTCTGGGGACGCCTTTGATCCGCAGCAGAAGGCTGACGGCGCAAGTTCAGCAACGGCCTCGTGAGAGTCGCTAACGTCGCACAAAAAAGGGCTCTCAGGTTCTGCACACAGACAGGTTTATGGAAAATATATAAACATTTGTCCAAGTTGTTACAGATTGCATAAATACGGCACCTTTGCTCTTGCATTTACAGATCTGCAGGTACAAGGATGTGCAAATGATCACAACTTGATTACAGTTTCTGAAAAGGTACTTGGGCCTTGCAGGCCAAGGTAACGCCGTGAATGAAACGAATGCCCACCGCAGGAACTTAAATAGCAAACTTAAGACACGGCTTGAGTTCATAACAAACTCCAATGTCTGCTCAGTAAAACTTTCACACATTTAAAATAGTTTGTATTTGTTTTATTTGTATATGGCAAAATACAACTTCTTTTTTTTTTTTTTCCTTTTTTTTTTTTCCAAAATAGTGGGTTTTGCAACTAGTTTCATGCAGATACAAGGTCTGCTCAGTACTACCAATAAANAAGCAAAGTAGGCATTCTTTTTTTTTTTTTTTTTTTTTTAAGATATAAAGAATAAATAACCTAAATATAAAACACTAAAGTATTAGAAACACCTATTTAATCATTCACAGGCACCCAAACGTTACCAAATATAATCCAGAATATGCCTAACTGTCTTGTAACAGAACTCAACACGCCGCAGCCATTCGATTCTTTACACTGGTGTTAAGACAGTGGAAGTCCCTATGGTTCAGACCCACCTCTCATACAGATCAGTTACAATAAAGAGATCTCCA